>OX439012.1:33655926-34255926 GCA_949316495.1 Amphiduros pacificus | reverse complement strand
TTCATTGGCTGATATTGTTCGGTGGCTGATATTGTTCATTGGTTGATATTGTTCATTGGCTGATATTGTTCGGTGGCTGATATTGTTCGGTGGCTGATATTGTTCGGTGGCTGATATTGTTCATTGGTTGATATTGTTCATTGGTTGATATTGTTCATTGGTTGATATTGTTCATTGGCTGATATTGTTCATTGGTTGATATTGTTCATTGTTTGAGGCTGTTCATTGTTTGAGGCTGTTCAGTGGCTGATATTGTTCATTGGTTGATATTGTTCATTGGCTGATATTGTTCATTGGCTGATATTGTTCAGTGGCTGATATTGTTCAGTGGCTGATATTATTCATTGGTTGATATTGTTCGGTGGCTGATATTGTTCATTGGTTGATATTGTTCAGTGGTTGATATTGTTTAGTGGCTGATATTGTTCATTGGTTGATATTGTTCAGTGGCTGATATTGTTCGTTGGCTGATATTGTTCAGTGGCTGATATTGTTCAGTGGCTGATATTGTTCATTGGTTGATATTGTTCATTGGTTGATATTGTTCATTGGCTGATACTGTTCATTGGCTGATATTGTTCATTGGTTGATATTGTTCATTGGCTGATATTGTTCAGTGGTTGATATTGTTCAGTGGCTGATATTGTTCATTGGTTGATATTGTTCATTGGTTGATATTGTTCGGTGGCTGATATTGTTCGGTGGCTGATATTGTTCATTGGCTGATATTGTTCATTGGCTGATATTGTTCGGTGGCTGATATTGTTCGGTGGCTAATATTGTTCAGTGGTTGATATTGTTCATTAGTTGATATTGTTCAGTGGCTGATATTGTTCGGTGGCTGATATTGTTCATTGGCTGATATTGTTCATTGGCTGATATTGTTCAGTGGCTGATATTGTTCGGTGGCTAATATTGTTCAGTGGCTGATATTGTTCATTGGTTGATATTGTTCATTGGTTGATATTGTTCATTGGCTGATATTGTTCAGTGGCTGATATTGTTCAGTGGCTGATATTGTTCAGTGGCTGTTATTGTTCATTGGTTGATATTGTTCATTGGTTGATCTTGTTCATTGGCTGATATTGTTCATTGGCTGATATTGTTCATTGGCTGATATTGTTCATTGGCTGATATTGTTCATTGGTAGATATTGTTCATTGGCTGATATTGTTCATTGGCTGATATTGTTCATTGGTTGATATTGTTCATTGGCTGATATTGTTTGGTGGTTGATATTGTTCATTGGCTGATATTGTTCAGTGGCTGATATTGTTCATTGGTTGATATTGTTCATTGGCTGATATTGTTCATTGGCTGATATTGTTCGGTGGCTGATATTGTTCATTGGTTGATATTGTTCGGTGGCTGTTATTGTTCAGTGGCTGATATTGTTCAGTGGCTGATATTGTTCAGTGGCTGTTATTGTTCATTGGTTGATATTGTTCCTTGGTTGATATTGTTCATTGGCTGATATTGTTCATTGGTTGATATTGTTCATTGGCTGATATTGTTCATTGGCTGATATTGTTCATTGGTTGATATTGTTCGGTGGCTGTTATTGTTCAGTGGCTGATATTGTTCAGTGGCTGATATTGTTCAGTGGCTGTTATTGTTCATTGGTTGATATTGTTCCTTGGTTGATATTGTTCATTGGCTGATATTGTTCATTGGTTGATATTGTTCATTGGCTGATATTGTTCATTGGCTGATATTGTTCATTGGTTGATATTGTTCGGTGGCTGATATTGTTCAGTGGCTGATATTGTTCATTTGCTGATATTGTTCGGTGGCTGATATTGTTCGGTGGCTGATATTGTTCGGTGGCTGATACTGTTCATTGGCTGATATTGTTCAGTGGCTGATATTGTTCATTGGCTGATATTGTTCATTGGTTGATCATGGTCATTGGCTGATATTGTTCGGTGGCTGATATTGTTCATTGGTCGATATTGTTCAGTGGCTGATACTGTTCATTGGTTGATATTGTTCATTGGCTGATACTGTTCATTGGTTGATATTGTTCATTGGCTGATATTGTTCGGTGGCTGATATTGTTCATTAGCTGATATTGTTCATTGGTTGATATTGTTCATTGGCTGATATTGTTCAGTGGCTGATATTATTCGGTGGGTGATATTGTTCATTGGCTGATATTGTTCATTGGTTGATATTGTTCATTGGCTGATATTATTCATTGTTTGAGGTTGTTCATTGGCTGATATTGTTCATTGGCTGATATTGTTCATTGTTTGAGGTTGTTCATTGTTTGAGGTTGTTCAGTGGCTGATATTGTTCAGTGGCTGATATTGTTCATTGGTTGATATTGTTCATTGGTTGATATTGTTCATTGGTTGATATTGTTCAGTGGCTGATATTGTTCATTGGCTGATATTGTTCATTGGTTGATATTGTTCATTGGTTGATATTGTTCATTGGCTGATATTATTCGGTGGCTGATATTGTTCGGTGGCTGATATTGTTCGGTGGCTGATATTGTTCGGTGGCTATTATTGTTCATTGGCTGATATTGTTTGGTGGCTGATATTGTTCATTGGTTGATATTGTTCATTGGCTGATATTGTTCATTGGCTGATATTATTCGGTGGCTGATATTGTTCGGTGGCTGATATTGTTCGGTGGCTGATATTGTTTGGTGGCTGATATTGTTCATTGGCTGATATTGTTCATTGGCTGATATTGTTCATTGGCTGATATTGTTCAGTGGCTGATATTATTCGGTGGGTGATATTGTTCATTGGCTGATATTGTTCATTGGTTGATATTGTTCATTGGCTGATATTATTCATTGTTTGAGGTTGTTCAGTGGCTGATATTGTTCATTGGCTGATATTGTTCATTGTTTGAGGTTGTTCAGTGGCTGATATTGTTCAGTGGCTGATATTGTTCATTGGTTGATATTGTTCATTGGTTGATATTGTTCATTGGTTGATATTGTTCAGTGGCTGATATTGTTCGGTGGCTGATATTGTTCATTGGTTGATATTGTTCATTGGTTGATATTGTTCATTGGTTGATATTGTTCAGTGGCTGATATTGTTCGGTGGCTGATATTGTTCATTGGTTGATATTGTTCATTGGTTGATATTGTTCATTGGTTGATATTGTTCAGTGGCTGATATTGTTCATTGGTTGATATTGTTCATTGGTTGATATTGTTCATTGGTTGATATTGTTCATTGGTTGATATTGTTCATTGGTTGATATTGTTCATTGGCTGATATTGTTCGGTGGTTGATATTGTTCATTGGTTGATATTGTTCATTGGCTGATATTGTTCATTAGTTGATATTGTTCATTGGCTGATATTGTTCGGTGGCTGATATTGTTCATTGGTTGATATTGTTCATTGGCTGATATTGTTCGGTGGCTGATATTGTTCATTGGCTGATATTGTTCGGTGGTTGATATTGTTCATTGGCTGATATTGTTTAGTGGCTGATATTGTTCATTGGTTGATATTGTTCATTGGCTGATATTGTTCATTGGTTGATATTGTTCATTGGCTGATATTGTTCGGTGGCTGATATTGTTCATTGGTTGATATTGTTCGGTGGCTGATATTGTTCGGTGGTTGATATTGTTCATTGGCTGATATTGTTCAGTGGCTGATATTGTTCAGTGGGTGATATTGTTCATTGGTTGATATTGTTCATTGGTTGATATTATTCATTGGCTGATATTGTTCGGTGGCTGATATTGTTCGGTGGCTGATATTGTTCATTGGCTGATATTGTTCATTGGTTGATATTGTTCAGTTGCTGATATTGTTCATTGGTTGATATTGTTCATTAGCTGATATTGTTTAGTGGCTGATATTGTTCATTGGCTGATATTGTTCATTGGCTGATATTGTTCATTGGTTGATATTGTTCATTGGCTGATATTGTTCGGTGGCTGATATTGTTCAGTGGCTGATATTGTTCATTGGCTGATATTGTTTATTGGCTGATATTGTTCATTGTTTGAGGCTGTTCAGTGGCTGATATTGTTCATTGGCTGATATTGTTCATTGGTTGATATTGTTCATTGGTTGATATTGTTCAGTGGTTGATATTGTTCATTGGTTGATATTGTTCAGTGGCTGATATTGTTCAGTGGGTGATATTGTATATTGGTTGATATTGTTCGGTGGCTGATATTGTTCATTGGTTGATATTGTTCATTGGCTGATATTGTTTAGTGGCTGATATTGTTCGGTGGCTGATATTGTTCGGTGGCTGATATTGTTCATTGGTTGATATTGTTCATTGGCCGATATTGTTCATTGGTTGATATTGTTCATTGGCTGATATTGTTCGGTGGCTGATATTGTTCATTGGTTGATATTGTTCATTGGCTGATATTGTTCGGTGGCTGATATTGTTCGGTGGCTGATATTGTTCGGTGGCTGATATTGTTCATTGGTTGATATTGTTCATTGGTTGATATTGTTCATTGGTTGATATTGTTCATTGGTTGATATTGTTCATTGGTTGATATTGTTCATTGGCTGATATTGTTCGGTGGTTGATATTGTTCATTGGTTGATATTGTTCATTGGCTGATATTGTTCATTAGTTGATATTGTTCATTGGCTGATATTGTTCGATGGCTGATATTGTTCATTGGTTGATATTGTTCATTGGCTGATATTGTTCGGTGGCTGATATTGTTCATTGGCTGATATTGTTCCGTGGTTGATATTGTTCATTGGCTGATATTGTTTAGTGGCTGATATTGTTCATTGGTTGATATTGTTCATTGGCTGATATTGTTCATTGGTTGATATTGTTCATTGGCTGATATTGTTCGGTGGCTGATATTGTTCATTGGTTGATATTGTTCATTGGCTGATATTGTTCGGTGGCTGATATTGTTCAGTGGCTGATATTGTTCGGTGGCTGATATTGTTCATTGGTTGATATTGTTCATTGGTTGATATTGTTCATTGGTTGATATTGTTCATTGGCTGATATTGTTCATTGGTTGATATTGTTCTTTGTTTGAGGCTGTTCAGTGGCTGATATTGTTCATTGGCTGATATTGTTCATTGGTTGATATTGTTCATTGGCTGATATTGTTCGGTGGCTGATATTGTTCGGTGGCTAATATTGTTCAGTGGTTGATATTGTTCATTAGTTGATATTGTTCAGTGGCTGATATTGTTCGGTGGCTGATATTGTTCATTGGCTGATATTGTTCATTGGCTGATATTGTTCGGTGGCTGATATTGTTCGGTGGCTAATATTGTTCAGTGGTTGATATTGTTCATTAGTTGATATTGTTCGGTGGCTGATATTGTTCGGTGGCTGATATTGTTCGGTGGCTGATATTGTTCATTGGCTGATATTGTTCAGTGGCTGATATTGTTCGGTGGCTAATATTGTTCAGTGGCTGATATTGTTCATTGGTTGATATTGTTCATTGGTTGATATTGTTCATTGGCTGATATTGTTCAGTGGCTGATATTGTTCAGTGGCTGATATTGTTCAGTGGCTGTTATTGTTCATTGGTTGATATTGTTCATTGGTTGATCTTGTTCATTGGCTGATATTGTTCATTGGCTGATATTGTTCATTGGCTGATATTGTTCATTGGCTGATATTGTTCATTGGTAGATATTGTTCATTGGCTGATATTGTTCATTGGCTGATATTGTTCATTGGTTGATATTGTTCATTGGCTGATATTGTTTGGTGGTTGATATTGTTCATTGGCTGATATTGTTCAGTGGCTGATATTGTTCATTGGTTGATATTGTTCATTGGCTGATATTGTTCATTGGCTGATATTGTTCGGTGGCTGATATTGTTCATTGGTTGATATTGTTCGGTGGCTGTTATTGTTCAGTGGCTGATATTGTTCAGTGGCTGATATTGTTCAGTGGCTGTTATTGTTCATTGGTTGATATTGTTCCTTGGTTGATATTGTTCATTGGCTGATATTGTTCATTGGTTGATATTGTTCATTGGCTGATATTGTTCATTGGCTGATATTGTTCATTGGTTGATATTGTTCGGTGGCTGATATTGTTCAGTGGCTGATATTGTTCATTTGCTGATATTGTTCGGTGGCTGATATTGTTCGGTGGCTGATATTGTTTGGTGGCTGATACTGTTCATTGGCTGATATTGTTCAGTGGCTGATATTGTTCATTGGCTGATATTGTTCATTGGTTGATCATGGTCATTGGCTGATATTGTTCGGTGGCTGATATTGTTCATTGGTCGATATTGTTCAGTGGCTGATACTGTTCATTGGTTGATATTGTTCATTGGCTGATACTGTTCATTGGTTGATATTGTTCATTGGCTGATATTGTTCGGTGGCTGATATTGTTCATTAGCTGATATTGTTCATTGGTTGATATTGTTCATTGGCTGATATTGTTCAGTGGCTGATATTATTCGGTGGGTGATATTGTTCATTGGCTGATATTGTTCATTGGTTGATATTGTTCATTGGCTGATATTGTTCATTGGCTGATATTATTCGGTGGCTGATATTGTTCGGTGGCTGATATTGTTCGGTGGCTGATATTGTTTGGTGGCTGATATTGTTCATTGGCTGATATTGTTCATTGGCTGATATTGTTCATTGGCTGATATTGTTCAGTGGCTGATATTATTCGGTGGGTGATATTGTTCATTGGCTGATATTGTTCATTGGTTGATATTGTTCATTGGCTGATATTATTCATTGTTTGAGGTTGTTCAGTGGCTGATATTGTTCATTTGCTGATATTGTTCGGTGGCTGATATTGTTCGGTGGCTGATATTGTTTGGTGGCTGATACTGTTCATTGGCTGATATTGTTCAGTGGCTGATATTGTTCATTGGCTGATATTGTTCATTGGTTGATCATGGTCATTGGCTGATATTGTTCGGTGGCTGATATTGTTCATTGGTCGATATTGTTCAGTGGCTGATACTGTTCATTGGTTGATATTGTTCATTGGCTGATACTGTTCATTGGTTGATATTGTTCATTGGCTGATATTGTTCGGTGGCTGATATTGTTCATTAGCTGATATTGTTCATTGGTTGATATTGTTCATTGGCTGATATTGTTCAGTGGCTGATATTATTCGGTGGGTGATATTGTTCATTGGCTGATATTGTTCATTGGTTGATATTGTTCATTGGCTGATATTATTCATTGTTTGAGGTTGTTCATTGGCTGATATTGTTCATTGGCTGATATTGTTCATTGTTTGAGGTTGTTCATTGTTTGAGGTTGTTCAGTGGCTGATATTGTTCAGTGGCTGATATTGTTCATTGGTTGATATTGTTCATTGGTTGATATTGTTCATTGGTTGATATTGTTCAGTGGCTGATATTGTTCATTGGCTGATATTGTTCATTGGTTGATATTGTTCATTGGTTGATATTGTTCATTGGCTGATATTATTCGGTGGCTGATATTGTTCGGTGGCTGATATTGTTCGGTGGCTGATATTGTTCGGTGGCTATTATTGTTCATTGGCTGATATTGTTTGGTGGCTGATATTGTTCATTGGTTGATATTGTTCATTGGCTGATATTGTTCATTGGCTGATATTATTCGGTGGCTGATATTGTTCGGTGGCTGATATTGTTCGGTGGCTGATATTGTTTGGTGGCTGATATTGTTCATTGGCTGATATTGTTCATTGGCTGATATTGTTCATTGGCTGATATTGTTCAGTGGCTGATATTATTCGGTGGGTGATATTGTTCATTGGCTGATATTGTTCATTGGTTGATATTGTTCATTGGCTGATATTATTCATTGTTTGAGGTTGTTCAGTGGCTGATATTGTTCATTGGCTGATATTGTTCATTGTTTGAGGTTGTTCAGTGGCTGATATTGTTCAGTGGCTGATATTGTTCATTGGTTGATATTGTTCATTGGTTGATATTGTTCAGTGGCTGATATTGTTCGGTGGCTGATATTGTTCATTGGTTGATATTGTTCATTGGTTGATATTGTTCATTGGTTGATATTGTTCAGTGGCTGATATTGTTCGGTGGCTGATATTGTTCATTGGTTGATATTGTTCATTGGTTGATATTGTTCATTGGTTGATATTGTTCAGTGGCTGATATTGTTCATTGGTTGATATTGTTCATTGGTTGATATTGTTCATTGGCTGATATTGTTCAGTGGCTGATATTGTTCGGTGGGTGATATTGTTCATTGGCTGATATTGTTCATTGGCTGATATTGTTCATTGGCTGATATTATTGGGTGGCTGATATTGTTCATTGGTTGATATTGTTCATTGGTTGATATTGTTCGGTGGCTGATATTGTTCGGTGGCTGATATTGTTCGGCGGCTAATATTGTTCATTGGCTGATATTGTTCATTGGCTGATATTGTTCATTGGTTGATATTGTTCAGTGGCTGATATTGTTCATTAGTTGATATTGTTCGGTGGGTGATATTGTTCGGTGGCTGATATTGTTCAGTGGTTGATATTGTTCGGTGGCTGATATTGTTCGGTGGCTGAAATTGTTCATTGGTTGATATTGTTCATTGGTTGATATTGTTCAGTGGCTGATATTGTTCGGTGGCTGATATTGTTCGGTGGCTGATATTGTTCATTAGTTGATATTGTTCGGTGGCTGATATTGTTCATTAGTTGATATTGTTCGGTGGCTGATATTGTTCGGTGGCTGATATTGTTCATTGGTTGATATTGTTCGGTGGCTGTTATTGTTCATTAGTTGATATTGTTCATTGGCTGATATTGTTCAGTGGCTGAAATTGTTCGGTGGCTGATATTGTTCGGTGGCTGATATTGTTCGGTGGCTATTATTGTTCATTGGTTGATATTGTTCATTGGTTGATATTGTTCATTGGTTGATATTGTTCGGTGGCTGATATTGTTCATTGGTTGATATTGTTCATTGGCTGATATTGTTCAGTGGCTGATATTGTTCATTGGCTGATATTGTTCATTGGCTGATATTGTTCATTGGTTGATATTGTTCGGTGGCTGATATTGTTCATTGGCTGATATTGTTCGGTGGCTGATATTGTTCAGTGGGTGATATTGTTCATTGGCTGATATTGTTCAGTGGCTGATATTGTTCATTGGCTGATATTGTTCAGTGGCTGATATTGTTTGGTGGCTGATATTGTTCAGTGGCTGATATTGTTCAGTGGCTGATATTGTTCATTGGTTGATATTGTTCATTGGCTGATATTGTTCATTGGCTGATATTGTTTGGTGGCTGATATTGTTCAGTGGCTGATATTGTTCAGTGGCTGATATTGTTCATTGGCTGATATTGTTCAGTGGCTGATATTGTTCGGTGGCTGATATTGTTCAGTGGCTGATATTGTTTGGTGGGTGATATTGTTCATTGGCTGATATTGTTCAGTGGGTGATATTGTTCATTGGTTGATATTGTTCATTGGCTGATATTGTTCATTGGTTGATATTGTTCAGTGGCTGATATTGTTCATTGGTTGATATTATTCATTGGCTGATATTGTTCATTGGTTGATATTGTTAAGTGGCTGATATTGTTCGGTGGCTGATATTGTTCAGTGGCTGATATAGTTTGGTGGGTGATATTGTTCATTGGCTGATATTGTTTGGTGGCTGATATTGTTCATTGGTTGATATTGTTTATTGGTTGATATTGTTCATTGGCTGATATTGTTCATTGGTTGATATTGTTCAGTGGCTGATATTGTTCATTGGCTGATATTGTTCATTGGCTGATATTATTCATTGGCTGATATTGTTCAGTGGTTGATATTGTTCGGTGGCTGATATTGTTCGGTGGCTGATATTGTTCATTCGTTGATATTGTTCAGTGGCTGATATTGTTCGGTGGCTGATATTGTTCATTGGTTGATATTGTTCATTCGTTGATATTGTTCAGTGGCTGATATTGTTCGGTGCCTGATATTGTTCATTGGCTGATATTGTTCGGTGGCTGATATTGTTCGGTGGCTGATATTGTTCGGTGGCTGATATTGTTCGGTGGCTGATATTGTTCGGTGGCTGAAATTGTTCGGTGGCTGATATTGTTCGGTGGCTGATATTGTTCATTGGCTGATATTGTTCATTGGTTGATATTATTCAGTGGCTGATATTGTTCGGTGGCTGATATTGTTCGGTGGCTGATATTGTTCATTAGTTGATATTGTTCATTGGTTGATATTGTTTATTGGTTGATATTGTTCGGTGGCTGATATTGTTCAGTGGCTGATATTGTTCATTGGCTGATATTGTTCGGTGGCTGATATTGTTCGGTGGCTGAAATTGTTCGGTGGCTGATATTGTTCGGTGGCTGATATTGTTCGGTGGCTGATATTGTTCATTGGTTGATATTATTCAGTGGCTGATATTGTTCGGTGGCTGATATTGTTCGGTGGCTGATATTGTTCATTAGTTGATATTGTTCATTGGTTGATATTGTTCATTGGCTGATATTGTTCAGTGGCTGATATTGTTCATTGGTTGATATTGTTCATTGGTTGATATTGTTCGGTGGCTGATATTGTTCGGTGGCTGATATTGTTCATTGGTTGATATTGTTCATTGGCTGATATTGTTCAGTGGCTGATATTGTTCATTAGTTGATATTATTCGGTGGCTGATATTGTTCAGTGGCTGATATTGGTCGGTGGCTGATATTGTTCAGTGGTTGATATTGTTCAGTGGCTGATATTGTTCGGTGGCTGATATTGTTCGGTGGCTGATATTGTTCGGTGGCTGATATTGTTTAGTGGCTGATATTGTTCATTGGTTGATATTGTTCATTGGTTGATATTGTTCGGTGGCTGATATTGTTCGGTGGCTGATATTGTTTAGTGGCTGATATTGTTCGGTGGCTGATATTGTTCATTGGTTGATATTGTTCGGTGGCTGATATTGTTCGGTGGCTGATATTGTTCGGTGGCTGATATTGTTCATTGGTTGATATTGTTCAGTGGCTGATATTGTTCGGTGGCTGATATTGTTCAGTGGCCGATATTGTTCGGTGGCTGATATTGTTCGGTGGCTGATATTGTTCGGTGGCTGATATTGTTCATTGGTTGATATTGTTCATTGGTTGATATTGTTCGGTGGCTGATATTGTTCATTGGTTGATATTGTTCATTGGCTGATATTGTTCGGTGGCTGATATTGTTCATTGGTTGATATTGTTCGGTGGCTGATATTGTTCGGTGGTTGATATTGTTCATTGGCTGATATTGTTCAGTGGCTGATATTGTTCAGTGGGTGATATTGTTCATTGGTTGATATTGTTCATTGGTTGATATTATTCATTGGCTGATATTGTTCGGTGGCTGATATTGTTCGGTGGCTGATATTGTTCGGTGGCTGATATTGGTCGGTGGCTGATATTGTTCATTGGTTGATATTGTTCGGTGGCTGATATTGTTCGGTGGCTGATATTGTTCGGTGGCTGATATTGTTAATTGGTTGATATTGTTCATTGGTTGATATTGTTCGGTGGCTGATATTGTTCGGTGGCTGATATTGTTCGGTGGCTGATATTGTTCATTGGTTGATATTGTTCAGTGGCTGATATTGTTCATTGGTTGATATTGTTCATTGGCTGATATTGTTCGGTGGCTGATATTGTTCAGTGGCCGATATTGTTCGGTGGCTGATATTGTTCGGTGGCTGATATTGTTCGGTGGCTGATATTGTTCGGTGGCTGATATTGTTCGGTGGCTGATATTGTTTGGTGGCTGATATTGTTCGGTGGCTGATATTGTTCATTGGTTGATATTGTTCATTGGCTGATCTGCCCTAGTGAAAGTATATCATAATTCCAGATGGCGAATTGGGAGAATAAATGAAAAACAAAGACAAAATATATATCACAACAAAGGTCTCAATCGCACTTCAAATATCATCTCGATCTTCAGATGTAATAAGTACTGGCAGGTCAGCTTAATGCCATGTGCACTTAGTGCACTTAGTGTACTTAGTCTCAGCTGTAGGGTGAGCTATAAATGAAATCAAATAACTGTAAACCATGAAAACACTAAAAACGGCGGCTCTAAAGCTGGACGGATGTTGCATCTAAATCCAAATGCAATATTCAACTCCGTAGCCATCATGTTGTTAGTGTTTTCACGTCTGACAGCTATCACAAAGGATTTTTACCGGAATACAATACGGGTAAATACATCCAACGCACTCCACTGTTACTAACCCCCACTTATTTTGGCCTATGACATCAAAACATTCCCTGATTGTGCAAGCCATTTTCCTGAAACCCCAAATACTATATTTTCTAATGTCAATAATATCAATCTGCCCAAATTTGACAGAACAGAAGCCATTAATGTTTGATTTGACAGAACAGAAGCCATTAATGTTGGACCCAGGCTGGCACCTCTGGAGTACATGTTGCTAATAACTGCAACTTATAGGCCTCTATATAGTGAAGTGTGTAAATGTAATATCAGCTTAATACAACTTGAATATATTAGAGTCACAATTATGTATTCATAATGTTGATATAAGCTAATGGGGAATTGTTAATATATTGTGAAGGTTCACTTGGTTCAGTCATCAGAAATTACAATAATATTAGTGACAAAAACGTCAGAGGAAGTATAGTCATATCGCAGAGCGCATTATCTTCAATTATCAAAGGAGAACATTCATATTATTGATAAATGCTCATGGGAATCATATCCCTATTGTGATGTGAGCTCATAATGTCCAAATATCAAATGTGTTGATATATAGTAATGATATAAGACTATGGGGAGGCACAAGCAACGTGTTCACTCGTCTAGACTGATCATTATATTGCTGACTTATGCATATCGCTAGGTTTATATACAGACATAACTACATCTTGATAATGAACAGAGGAACGAGCAGTGTACCCACAGACTTAAACCTCAAGGCTTATATATACATATATGTATATGCATATATGTATATATATATATATATAGCGCTATGAACAGACCTGTCTGGTATCAGCGCTATACAAATTTTATTATTATTATTATTATTATTATATATATATATATATATATATATATATATATATATATATATATATATATATATATATATATATATATATATATATATATATATATATATATCCCAAGATTTCACGATTTATATATATATATATATATATATATATTACAAACACCCCACGCTTGGGTGTCAAATTGTACTACATGACTGGTCATCAAATAGTGCCCTACAACTGGATATCAAATAGTACCCCACAACTGTTCATCAAATATTACCCCACAACTGGTTTTCTAATGATACCCCACAACTGGGTATCAAATAGTACCCCATAACTGGTCATCAAATAGTACCAATGACTGGTTATCAAATAGTACCCCACGACTAGTTATTAAATAGAACCCCACAACTTGTAGTTAAATAGTACCCCATGACCGAGTATCAAATAGTGCCCCATAACTGGTTGTCAAATAATACCCTTTGACTGGTCATCAAACAGTACCCCATGTCTGGTCATCAAATAGTACCCCACAACTTTTTATCAAATAGTTCCCGATGACTGGTCATCAAATAGTACCCCATGTCTGTTCATCAAATAGTACACCATGTCTGGTCATCAAATAGTACCCCACAACTGGTTATCAAATAGTACGCCACAACTGGTTATCAAATAGTACCCCACAACTGGTAATCAAATAGTACCCCATGTCTGTTCATCAAATGTCTGGTCATCAAATAGTACCCCACAACTTTTTATCAAATAGTTCCCGATGACTGGTCATCAAATAGTACCCCACAGCTGGGTATCAAATAGTGCCCCACAACTGGTTATCAAAAAGTACCCCACAACTGGTAATCAAATAGTACCCCATGTCTGGTCATCTAATAGTACCCCATGTCTGGTCATCTAATAGTACCCCACAACTGGTTATCAAATAGTACCCCACAACTGGTTATCAAATAGTACCCCACAACTGGTAATCAAATAGTACCCCCATAACTGGTCATCAAAGGTCATTGGAATGTGATGTAAATGAGTAACTTTTTGGGAGGAGTAGGGCATTCCAGGTCCAGTGGCTGGCTTCTATTTGACCTCATTCAGCCTAAACTAGACAGACAGATTCCCCTTCTGTGCACTCATCATATCACCTATATATATATATATATAAGCATGAATGTGATCATGAGACAGCTGCTTAAGTGAGAGATAGCTGCAGAAGAGAGAGATAGTTACAACAGGGAGAGACAGTTACAATAGTGAGAAATAGCTACACAAGTAAGAAACGAAAAAAAAAAAAAAATAAATGAACGCAAAAAAAAAATGTCATGACCCAGCAATATCTTGTGATGAGGACAACTGAAATACATACACGCACAATAATCATTGTCCGTCATGATTTTTACATTTTTTACCCGAGGCAAACCATCAGACCTATTAATTAGGTCACCAAATAGTCTGCAATCTATGAATATATTATAAATAGCAATATCATTACAGAAAAGGTCAGCCTTTACCATGTTTTAAAAATAAAACCCCTGATGTATTGATATCATCACTAGAAATGGGAGATATTGAACAGGAAATGAGTAGTACAAAACTTTCTATTGCCTTGGGTACATAGTGTCATTTTCACCCAGCATAAATGGTGCCAAAAATAAAATTTGCAGAGAAAAATCAGCGTTTCAATGAGGTAATCCATTTGTGTCTACATTTAATACATTTGTTATCACCTGACGTTTTTTCTATAGTATATGTAGCACCTTTTCACATACTTTGAGAGTTTATCATCATTTTTTGTGTACCATTAGGATTAGAACAACTTATTGGGGGTTATTTTCTGAAAATACACCAATATGTTATATGTATGAAACTTTATTGAGACTTTATATTCCTTTTACTTTCGACATTAAAATCTTTTTCTATGTGGTATACTATAATATATTTCCCACCAATAAGTTGTTATTATGAATATTGTTTTGAAATAGGTCAGCATATAAAGAATTCTTCTAATTTCCCGAGCAGATTGGTCCAACATTAAAAATTGCTCTAATATTGTTGTGTTTAAATGGATTTTGATGAATAAGGAATGTGTGAGCTCGTTTTTGAAAGATGCAGCTGATTGAATATTGAAATTTAGAGTAAAATCCACGAAAATTGGAGCTTCATTTTCAAAGTCATTGAAAGGTCACTTCAAGGTCACTGGCTATATTTTGTAGAAATAGCCTACAAAGGTCCACATTCAGTCATGTATAATTTGTGGATGTGCCCCACACAGTAAAAACGTTATTACATTTTGAACCCTGTGGTTTGATGTATTGCTGTTTTTAAGGTAATGTTATATAGTGGGTGTCAAAGTAGATGTCCATGTTATTTTGTAATTTTCTTAAAATTTGAGGTACTTACTTGGATTGTAGATAGATTTTATTTCAATTTATGCATATTATTGTCGGGTACTATTTAATAACCAGTCGTGGAGTAATATTTGATTCCCAGTTGGGGGTACTATTTGATAACCAGTTGTGGGATACTATTTGATGACGAACCAGAAGTGGGGTACTATTTGATAAGTATCACGTGCAGTCGGGTAATATCCATGCATATTATTCCAAGGATTGTCATTTAAGACTTGTTTATCTCTTGTGGTACCAGCATGCCACCGACCAAATTAAACTGGGTCGCTTGAACACTCCACATAGGATTTATCAAATTATGTTGATTGAAAACATATTTAGTTACTTTTTATCACAGTTATCAGCAGAGTGTAGTGTTAAAAGTTTCTCAGATGTTTATGTCAATTAATTTGATTTTGTGTCTTAAGATAACACACTTATGAAAATTACTGTTTCATAACACATAGGAATCCGGGTGTTCATTCAATATGCCAGCTTTCATAAAATCACATGTTCAAATCATATGTGGTCACAAAACTGTGATACAAACAAGCTATCTCCCTAAAACTAAAATATAATGTGTTTTTTGATGAATATGCCAAGCACTGTGCAGTAATCTTGTGACCACTGTCAGGGCCTGTCAAGGTGTTAGGCCTGTACCAATAGACAAACACTAATGGACAAACAGGCCTCTGAAAACCAAATCACTCCAGTGTCTCAATCTGAAGGTGTTTGCTATGGATCACTGACCAAAGCCTTTTGACAAAGAGTTCAATGGATGATTTGGATTTTAACAGAAGACTCATTTACTTTCAAATGGCACCGAACATTATATAGGGGTACTATGATGGGTAATAAAATTTGATCCGAAAGTTTAGCCTATAAACATTTAATTTATTATTGAGGAAAAGGAAAATGTGCTTGTAAATCAGATTTCATGAATGTTTTAAATTTTTCAAAACTTTATAGAAATGATCCGGCTATTTTTGAAGATGCAAAATTAGCCACATGCTATCAGCCACATGCTATCAGCCACATGCTATCAGCCACATGCTATCTGCCACATGCTATCTGTCACATGCTATCAGCCACATGTTACCTGCCACATGCTATCAGCCACATGCTATCTGCCACATGCTATCAGCCACATGCTATCAGCCACATGTTATCTGCCACATGTTTTCAGTCACATGCTATCAGCCAGATGCTATCTGCCACATGCTATCAGCCACATGCTATCAGTCACATGCTATCAGCCACATGCTATCAGTCACATGCTATCAGCCACATGATATCTGCCACATGTTATCTGCCACATGCTATCAGCCACATGTTACCTGCCATATGCTATCAGCCACATGTTATCTGCCACATGCTATCAGCCACATGCTATCAGCCACATGCTATCTGCCACATGCTATCTGCCACATGCTATCTACCACATGTTATCTGCCACATGTTTTCAGCCACATGCTATCAGCCACATGCTATCAGCCACATGCTATCAGCCACATGCTATCATCATCATCATAAATCATTTTATTCATTCACATCATATTAACATAATGGAATAGAGGTTTACATCATAATAGCACAAACACAATTACAAAAAAAAGAAAAAATATAAATTGACTAGAATTAAAATCGCAATTTAGTTCACACAAACATCATATAAAATATCTTTCACCTCCTCAACACCAAAACCATTTATCACAGCTTCACCTGTCAGGAAATCTTTCATTTCTAGTATAAGACTGACAGCTATGTGATCCTGTTCAGAGCTTTCAGAGATATATGCACTTTTCAGTCTCCTTTGACCTTCACTGCGTATTGTGACAATATCAGCACTCAATCTATTGGCAATAACCCTGAGGTTACCCCCACAGATGCTTTTTGCAGATTCACTACTCAGCTTGGCAATAAACTGCACTCTGGTGTTTAGGCTTCTCTCCATCTTGAATAAAAGGGTTAAAAATCTACAATAGATTTGGTCCATTGCACAACTTTCCTCCAGCAGACATGCGAGGAATCTCCTGTGTGTTGCATAGGGCAGTTTCAGAATTCTTCTGACACAACGGTTCCACATTGTTTGATACTCAGCTACAGATCTGTCTGCCAAGTTCCAGGCCTGAGATCCGTACATATGTGCACACTGTGACTTGAACACTTTGGTGAGTATTTGATCTCTACTTTTCCCCAGTGTAACAAGAAGTGAGTTTGTTCTCTGAATGAGATCATTCTTTTTCTTGGTCACTTCAGCTCTCTCACTAAGATCTGAGTTGATATGGTTACCAAGGTGCTTCACGGTGTCAACCCACTTCAAAAGTTCACCATTTAGATATATGCAGGGCTTTGTCACCTTTTTGCGACTAAACAACATACATACTGTTTTTGAAGCATTATATGCCACATCGTATTCTATGCCGAATTCCTCACATGTAGAAACCATTTTCCTTAGACCATCAGCACTAGGAACTAGGAGAGCGAGGTCATCAGCATATCCTAATGAGCCGAAGAAGTGACTGCCTACCCAGCAACCTACTCCATCCTCTTCTAGTCTCTTCATGAGTACATCCATATAAATACAAAACAACACAGGGGAGATAATCAGTCACATGCTATCTGCCACATGTTATCAGCCACATGCTATCAGCCACATGTTATCTGCCACATGCTATCAGTCACATGTTATCTGCCACATGCTATCAGTCACATGTTATCTGCCACATGCTATCAGCCACATGTTATCTGCCACATGCTATCTGCCACATGCTATCAGTCTCATGTTATCAGCCACATGCTATCAGCCACATGTTATCTGCCACATGCTATCTGCCACATGTTTTCAGCCACATGCTATCTACCACATGCTATCTGCCACATGCTATCAGCCACATGCTATCAGCCACATGCTATCAGCCACATGTTATCTGCCATATGCTATCTGCCACATGCTATCTGCCACATGCTATCAGCCACATGCTATCAGCCACATGTTATCTGCCACATGCTATCAGCCACATGTTATCTGCCATATGTTATCTGCCACATGCTATCTGCCACATGTTATCAGCCACATGCTATCAGCCACATGTTATCTGCCACATGCTATCAGCCACATGTTATCTGCCACATGCTATCTGCCACATGCTATCAGTCTCATGTTATCAGCCACATGCTATCAGCCACATGCTATCAGCCACATGCTATCAGTCACATGTTATCTGCCACATGCTATCAGCCACATGTTATCAGCCACATGCTATCAGTCACATGTTATCTGCCACATGCTATCAGCCACATGTTATCTGCCACATGCTATCTGCCACATGCTATCAGTCTCATGTTATCAGCCACATGCTATCAGCCACATGCTATCAGCCACATGCTATCAGTCTCATGTTATCAGCCACATGCTATCTGCCACATGCTATCAGCCACATGCTATCAGCCACATGCTATCAGCCACATGCTATCAGCCACATGTTATCTGCCACATGCTATCAGCCACATGCTATCAGCCACATGCTATCAGTCACATGTTATCTGCCACATGCTATCAGCCACATGTTATCTGCCACATGCTATCTGCCACATGCTATCTGCCACATGTTATCTGCCACATGCTATCAGCCACATGCTATCAGCCACATGCTATCTACCACATGCTATCAGCCACATGCTATCAGTCACATGCTATCTGCCACATGCTATCAGCCACATGCTATCAGCCATATGCTATCAGCCACATGCTATCATGCACATGCTATCTGTCACATGCTATCTGCCACATGCTATCAGCCACATGCTATCTACCACATGCTATCTACCACATGCTATCTACCACATGCTATCTGCCACATGCTATCAGCCACATGCTATCTGCCACATGCTATCTACCACATGCTATCTACCACATGCTATCTACCACATGCTATCTGCCACATGCTATCAGCCACATGCTATCTGCCACATGTTATCTGCCACATGCTAACAGCCACATGCTATCAGTCACATGTTATCTGCCACATGCTATCAGCCACATGTTATCTGCCACATGCTATCTGCCACATGCTATCTACCACATGCTATCTGCCACATGCTATCAGCCACATGCTATCTGCCACATGCTATCTACCACATGCTATCTACCACATGCTATCTACCACATGCTATCTGCCACATGCTATCAGCCACATGCTATCTGCCACATGTTATCTGCCACATGCTAACAGCCACATGCTATCAGCCACATGCTATCTGCCACATGCTATCTACCACATGCTATCAGCCACATGCTATCTGCCACATGCTATCAGCCACAT
Organism: Amphiduros pacificus; assembly: GCA_949316495.1. Classification (NCBI taxonomy): domain Eukaryota; kingdom Metazoa; phylum Annelida; class Polychaeta; order Phyllodocida; family Hesionidae; genus Amphiduros; species Amphiduros pacificus. The sequence goes on along the minus strand of OX439012.1, from coordinate 34,236,248 downwards.
GCTATCTGCCACATGCTATCTACCACATGCTATCAGCCACATGCTATCAGCCACATGCTATCAGCCACATGTTATCTGCCACATGCTATCTGCCACATGCTATCTACCACATGCTATCAGCCACATGCTATCTGCCACATGTTATCAGCCACATGCTATCAACCACATGCTATCTGCCACATGCTATCAGCCACATGCTATCAGCCACATGCTATCTGCCACATGTTATCTGCCACATGCTATCAACCACATGCTATCTGCCACATGCTATCAGCCACATGCTATCTGCCACATGTTATCTGCCACTTGTTATCTGCCACATGCTATCAGCCACTTGCTAACAGCCACATGCTATCTGCCACATGTTATCTGCCACATGCTATCTGCCACATGTTATCTGCCACATGTTATCTGCCACATGTTTTCAGCCACATGTTATCAGCCACATGCTATCTGCCACATGTTATCTGCCACATGCTATCAGCCACATGCTATCAGCCACATGCTATCTGCCACATGCTATCAGCCACATGTTATCTGCCACATGCTATCAGCCACATGCTATCTGCCACATGCTATCTGCCACATGCTATCTGCCACATGCTATCTGCCACATGCTATCTGCCACATGCTATCTGCCACATGCTATCTGCCACATGTTATCTGCCACATGTTATCTGCCACATGCTATCTGCCACATGCTATCTGCCACATGCTATCTGCCACATGTTATCTGCCACATGCTATCAGCCACATGCTATCAGCCACATGATATCAGCCACATGTTATCTGCCACATGCTATCTGCCACATGTTATCTGCCACATGTTATCAGCCACATGCTATCTGCCACATGCTATCTGCCACATGTTATCTGCCACATGCTATCAGCCACATGCTATCAGCCACATGTTATCTGCCACATGTTATCTGCCACATGCTATCAGCCACATGCTATCTGCCACATGCAATCAGCCACATGTTATCTGCCACATGTTATCTGCCACATGCTATCAGCCACATGCTATCAGCCACATGCTATCAGCCACATGTTATCAGCCACATGCTATCTGCCACATGATATCTGCCACATGTTATCTGCCACATGTTATCAGCCACATGTTATCAGCCACATGCTATCAGCCACATGCTATCTGCCACATGCTATCTGCCACATGTTATCTGCCACATGCTATCAGCCACATGTTATCTGCCACATGCTATCAGCCACATGATATCAGCCACATGTTATCTGCCACATGTTATCAGCCACATGCTATCTGCCACATGATATCTGCCACATGCTATCAGCCACATGCTATCAGCCACATGTTATCAGCCACATGTTATCTGCCACATGCTATCTGCCACATGCTATCAGCCACATGCTATCTGCCACATGTTATCTGCCACATGCTATCAGCCACATGCTATCAGCCACATGCTATCTGCCACATGCTATCAGCCACATGCTATCAGCCACATGTTATCTGCCACATGCTATCTGCCACATGCTATCAGCCACATGCTATCAGCCACATGCTATCTGCCACATGCTATCAGCCACATGCTATCAGCCACATGCTATCTGCCACATGCTATCAGCCACATGCTATCAGCCACATGTTATCTGCCACATGTTATCTGCCACATGTTATCAGCCACATGTTATCAGCCACATGCTATCAGCCACATGCTATCTGCCACATGTTATCTGCCACATGCTATCAGCCACATGCTATCAGCCACATGCTATCTGCCACATGCTATCAGCCACATGTTATCTGCCACATGCTATCAGCCACATGATATCAGCCACATGCTATCAGCCACATGCTATCAGCCACATGCTATCTGCCACATGCTATCAGCCACATGTTATCAGCCACATGCTATCAGCCACATGCTATCAGCCACATGCTATCTGCCACATGTTATCTGCCACATGCTATCAGCCACATGTTATCTGCCACATGTTATCTGCCACATGCTATCAGCCACATGATATCAGCCACATGCTATCAGCCACATGCTATCAGCCACATGCTATCTGCCACATGTTATCAGCCACATGCTATCAGCCACATGCTATCAGCCACATGCTATCAGCCACATGTTATCTGCCACATGCTATCAGCCACATGATATCAGCCACATGCTATCTGCCACATGCTATCTGCCACATGCTATCAGCCACATGATATCAGCCACATGCTATCAGCCACATGCTATCAGCCACATGCTATCTGCCACATGCTATCAGCCACATGTTATCAGCCACATGCTATCAGCCACATGCTATCAGCCACATGTTATCTGCCACATGCTATCAGCCACATGCTATCAGCCACATGCTATCTGCCACATGCTATCAGCCACATGCTATCAGCCACATGTTATCTGCCACATGTTATCTGCCACATGTTATCAGCCACATGCTATCAGCCACATGTTATCTGCCACATGTTATCAGCCACATGCTATCAGCCACATGTTATCTGCCACATGCTATCTGCCACATGTTATCTGCCACATGTTATCAGCCACATGCTATCAGTCACATGCTATCAGCCACATGCTATCAGCCACATGCTATCTGCCACATGCTATCTGCCACATGTTATCTGCCACATGCTATCAGCCACATGCTATCAGCCACATGTTATCTGCCACATGCTATCAGCCACATGTTTTCAGCCACATGCTATCAGCCACATGTTATCTGCCACATGCTATCTGCCACATGCTATCAGCCACATGTTATCTGCCACATGCTATCTGCCACATGTTATCAGCCACATGCTATCAGCCACATGCTATCAGCCACATGCTATCAGCCACATGTTATCAGCCACATGCTATCTGCCACATGCTATCAGCCACATGCTATCAGCCACATGCTATCAGCCACATGCTATCAGCCACATACTATCAGCCACATGCTATCAGCCACATGTTATCAGCCACATGCTATCAGCCACATGCTATCTGCCACATGCTATCAGCCACATGCTATCAGCCACATGCTATCAGCCACATGCTATCAGCCACATGCTATCAGCCACATGCTATCAGCCACATGCTATCAGCCACATGTTATCAGCCACATGCTATCAGCCACATGCTATCTGCCACATGCTATCAGTCACATGCTATCAGCCACATGCTATCAGCCACATGTTATCTGCCACATGTTATCAGCCACATGCTATCAGCCACATGCTATCAGCCACATGCTATCAGCCACATGCTATCAGCCACATGCTATCAGCCACATGCTATCAGCCACATGCTATCAGCCACATGTTATCAGCCACATGCTATCAGCCACATGCTATCTGCCACATGCTATCTGCCACATGCTATCTGCCACATGCTATCTGCCACATGCTATCAGCCACATGCTATCAGCCACATGCTATCAGCCACATGCTATCAGCCACATGCTATCAGCCACATGTTATCAGCCACATGCTATCTGCCACATGCTATCAGCCACATGCTATCAGCCACATGCTATCTGCCACATGCTATCAGCCACATGCTATCAGCCACATGCTATCTGCCACATGCTATCTGCCACATGCTATCTGCCACATGCTATCAGCCACATGTTATCAGCCACATGCTATCAGCCACATGCTATCAGCCACATGCTATCAGCCACATGCTATCAGCCACATGTTATCAGCCACATGCTATCAGCCACATGTTATCAGCCACATGCTATCTGCCACATGCTATCAGCCACATGCTATCAGCCACATGCTATCAGCCACATGCTATCAGCCACATGCTATCTGCCACATGCTATCAGCCACATGCTATCAGCCACATGCTATCAGCCACATGTTATCAGCCACATGCTATCAGCCACATGCTATCAGCCACATGCTATCAGCCACATGCTATCAGCCACATGCTGTCAGCCACATGCTATCAGCCACATGCTATCAGCCACATGTTATCAGCCACATGTTATCAGCCACATGCTATCAGCCACATGCTATCAGCCACATGTTATCTGCCACATGCTATCTACCACATGCTATCTGCCACATGTTATCTACCACATGCTATCTGCCACATGCTATCTGCCACATGCTATCTGCCACATGCTATCTGCCACATGCTATCTGCCACATGCTATCAGCCACATGTTATCTGCCACATGCTATCTGCCACATGCTATCTGCCACATGCTATCTACCACATGCTATCTGCCACATGCTATCTGCCACATGTTATCTACCACATGCTATCTGCCACATGCTATCTACCACATGCTATCTGCCACATTCTATCTGCCACATGCTATCTGCCACATGCTATCTGCCACATGCTATCTGCCACATGCTATCAGCCACATGTTATCTGCCACATGCTATCTGCCACATGCTATCTGCCACATGCTATCTGCCACATGCTATCTGCCACATGCTATCTACCACATGCTATCTGCCACATGCTATCTACCACATGCTATCTGCCACATTCTATCTGCCACATGCTATCTGCCACATGCTATCTGCCACATGCTATCTGCCACATGCTATCAGCCACATGTTATCTGCCACATGCTATCTGCCACATGCTATCTGCCACATGCTATCTACCACATGCTATCTGCCACATTCTATCTGCCACATGCTATCAGCCACATGCTATCAGCCACATGCTATCTACCACATGCTATCTGCCACATGCTATCTGCCACATGCTATCTGCCACATGCTATCTGCCACATGCTATCTGCCACATGCTATCTGCCACATGCTATCTACCACATGTTATCTGCCACATGCTATCTACCACATGCTATCAGCCACATGCTATCTGCCACATGCTATCTGCCACATGCTATCAGCCACATGCTATCTGCCACATGCTATCTGCCACATGCTATCTGCCACATGCTATCAGCCACATGTTACCTGCCACATGCTATCTGCCACATGCTATCTGCCACATGCTATCTGCCACATGCTATCTGCCACATTCTATCAGCCACATGCTATCTACCACATGTTATCTGCCACATGCTATCTACCACATGCTATCAGCCACATGCTATCTGCCACATGCTATCTGCCACATGCTATCAGCCACATGCTATCTGCCACATGCTATCTGCCACATGCTATCTGCCACATGCTATCTACCACATGTTATCTGCCACATGCTATCTACCACATGCTATCAGCCACATGCTATCTGCCACATGCTATCTGCCACATGCTATCAGCCACATGCTATCTGCCACATGCTATCTGCCACATGCTATCTGCCACATGCTATCTGCCACATGCTATCAGCCACATGCTATCAGCCACATGTTACCTGCCACATGCTATCTGCCACATGCTATCTGCCACATGCTATCTGCCACATGCTATCTGCCACATTCTATCAGCCACATGCTATCAGCCACATGCTATCAGCCACATGTTATCTGCCACATGCTATCTGCCACATGTTATCTGCCATATGCTATCTGCCACATGCTATCAGCCACATGTTATCTGCCACATGCTATCTGCCACATGCTATCTGCCACATGCTATCTACCACATGCTATCTGCCACATTCTATCAGCCACATGCTATCAGCCACATGCTATCAGCCACATGTTATCTGCCACATGCTATCTGCCACATGTTATCTGCCACATGCTATCTGCCACATGCTATCTGCCACATGCTATCAGCCACATGCTATCTGCCACATGCTATCTACCACATGCTTTCTGCCACATTCTATCAGCCACATGCTATCAGCCACATGCTATCTGCCACATGCTATCTGCCACATGCTATCTACCACATGCTATCAGCCACATGCTATCAGCCACATGCTATCAGCCACATGCTATCTACCACATGCTATCAGAGACGACGAGGGCTGGTGTGTGTGCATCAGAGTTCTCTGTGTACATGTTATTCTGAGTTGCATTTGATTCATACTCTCGTGTAGCGAGTTTGGGATGGTGGTGCTCCCAACCATGCACATTTCCTTCTTTCAGCAGTTAGCAAATCCTCTTGGAAACAGAGATCGCCTGTGTCCCATTAGATTTTCATTATCAAACGCATCTTCATCAAACGACATTTGGCAAGATTTATACAAAGGCCATTTGATATTTGAGGGATGGGGAAATTGCATACAAAATAATTTTCATCTATAAATTTATTTATTTTACGTTGTCAATTTCGTTTCTCAAAAATAGTCAAAGAAAAGATGAGTAAATATCAAATTTGATCAAATTTTGTTTTTTTCACATTGGTCTAAGGTAGTTTCCAGTTTATGAAAACTTTCGTAGTTATGACAAGATTTGATTTTTATAACATTCTGTTGGTTCCACGAGATAATTTGAATTGAATTTGGTGCAAACGATTTTTGTTTGCCTTGAAAATAAATATTCAAAAATGCTTGAAAGCTGACTGAATGTACAGCGTTTATATATTTAATGACAAACGTTCTGCATCACTAAAGTATAAATGCCTGATTACAGGAAGCCATGTCACAGCAAACCGGATATACATTCAACAGTGACATCTACCGGTCAACACGTCTGGGCCTGAACTCTCAGAGTGGTCAGTCCTTGTCCCAGGTGGAACCAGTAGCAGCTCCTATGCTCAGACCTCCAGTGCTGGCCAGACTGACATCAATGCTTTTGTGAAGCGGATAATGTGTCCATTCTGTCATCAGGAATGTGACAAGGTCCCTCTCATCCCTGACGAAGATGACCCATTTGAAGACTTAATGGAACAAAGACAAATGTTATTTGATCTCATGTAAGTGTAGACTTTTCACTTAAAGTCTTAGCTGCACATCACGTGTTAGGCCATTATAACATTGTTATGCGCATAATTACCCCCATCATGCTTGTAGTATTTTCACAGCTTGGCTGCAGCTACCACTAGCGATGCTGACGCTGACACAATACGGGTGAACGCGTTTGCCGCTATGCTCTATTCTTTACTCCAGTGTTTCACCTAAATTTCACCTAAGTCACAGATATATTTCTTTCATTACAAAAACAAGAAAAAAAGGTCAAAACATTACAAAACAAACAAAAACAAACATTTTATCAGTTGAGGAAACGCTTTAAGAGGCAAATAATGTGGTACACCGGTCGCCTGTGTAGATTGCCCAAATATTTGTGTATAATCCACAAGTATCCATATTCTTGTTTATCAATAATACATTTTCATATCATCCACATGATTGGGTACGATGTGATTTCACCATTTGTGTAACTTTATGATTGACCTATGAACTATGTAGTTCGTCACTGGCTAAAATAGTGGGAAATATTTCATGTTAAGCTGATTATTGGCATGATATCCAAATATTAAAATCAGCTGACTTAAGAGAGACAAACACTTACATGACTCAGCGTTACTGCTCATTTTCAATACGTCACTCTAGGAATAGACTGGTGCCGCCCTCTATGTTCTTGACACTCGGCGGGGACCAGTCTACTCTAGGAATGGAAATAAACGAAATAATCAGTTAAAAGGATAAAATGGGGATAAGTGTGAAGTAATCACAATACAAAACCAGAACTTGACATTTTCTCATTTTTCAAATGAAAACATGAGACAAATGGCAAAGATATAGTCTCTAAAGAATATGTCCGTCACATTCAATTGGACACCAGAATAATATACAAAAGCCTTTGGAAAATCATTAAAATAGCAATTTACGATGTATTTTAAAGAAAATGATTTTTTTATGAATCTTTTCTTCTCATATTGCAATGGGACAACAATATGGTTTCTTTAGAAAACATAGAGGATCAATTATTTATGCTCGCCATTTCACATCAGTTTTCTTTTGGCGGTCATGTACTCTCTGTACAACATTGCTCCATGTTTCCCTGAGAAGCGTTTTTCATCATATGAATTGTTGAATACAGTTTAAAGGCATTTGGTGACATATATAACATTATTTGTTTTAAATCTTATAAAAATAAGTAAAAGTAATAAGGACTTTAAGGTCACGTGTAACAATATTTGATCCTAACCTTAGTGTGGTTCTTGCAAATGCTCTTATTTAGAGAAACGTAAAATATTTTCACATTTAACGCTCATTATATGCTCCCTAATGGGTTGTTAAAGAATTATTCAAAGATTTAATTCTATCCAAAGATTATATTTTACACAAAGATTGTACTTTATCTAATGACTATATCTTATCCAAAGATTACATTTTAACCAAATATTTGAGATCCAAATATATGTGTTCTATTTACAGGATAAAAGATGATTGGCGCAGGCCTGAACTCAAGTTGCCTGCAGAATATATTAGCAAGAATAGAATGTTGATCAAACTGCTGAGGAAAGAGAAAGCTGAGGCAATTGAAGAAGCACAGAAACACAAGTGAATGTTTATCATTGATTATTTGAGTCACTAACTCTACAGCGCAGTTAAGGTCAGTAACTAACTCCTCAGCGCAGTTAAGGTCAGTAACTAACTCTACAGCGCAGTTAAGGTCAGTAACTAACTCCTCAGCGCAGTTAAGGTCAGTAACTAACTCTACAGCGCAGTTAAGGTCAGTAACTAACTCTACAGCGCAGTTAAGGTCAGTAACTAACTCTACAGCGCAGTTAAGGTCAGTAACTAACTCTACAGCGCAGTAAAGGTCAGTAACTAACTCTACAGCGCAGTTAAGGTCAGTAACTAACTCCTCAGCGCAGTTAAGGTCAGTAACTAACTCTACAGCGCAGTTAAGGTCAGTAACTAACTGTACAGCAAAGTTAAGATCAGTAACTAACTCTACTGCAAAGTTAAGGTCAGTAACTAACTCTACAGCACAGTTAAGGTCAGTAACTAACTCTACTGCAAAGTTAAGGTCAGTAACTAACTCTACAGCGCAGTTAAGGTCAGTAACTAACTGTACAGCAAAGTTAAGATCAGTAACTAACTCTACAGCAAAGTTAAGGTCATTAACTAACTCCTCTGCTCCAATTAATAAGGTCAGCAACTAACCCTCCATAAGGTCAGTCGCTAAACCTCCATCTCACATAAGATAATAACTACCTCCTCTTCAATGAGGTGAGAAACTAACTTTATGGTTTCAATAAGGTCAGTAGCTGACTCTCTGGCTACAGTAAGGTCAGTAACTGACTCTCTGGCTACCGTAAGGTCAGTGACTGACTCTCTGAGTACAGTAAGGTCAGTAACTAACCCTCTGTCTACAGTAAGGTCGGTAACTGACTCTCTGGCTACAGTAAGGTTAGTAACTGACTCTCTGGCTACAGTAAGGTCAGTAACTGACTCTCTGGCTACAGTAAGGTCAGTAACTGACTCTCTGGCTAAGGTCAGTAACTGACTCTCTGGCTACAGTAAGGTTAGTAACTGACTCTCTGGCTACAGTAAGGTCAGTAACTGACTCTCTGGCTACAGTAAGGTCAGTAACTGACTCTCTGGCTACTGTAAGGTCAGTAACTGACTCTCTGGCTACAGTAAGGTCAGTAACTAACCCTCCATCACAAATAAGGTCAGTAACAAAACTGGTACTCACGGAGCTGTATACTATATTATATTATTTATATGCCAACTCAGAGATATTACTCTCTTCAGCTATCAATGACAATTATCAAATATACTATTCATCCTTATGCTGGTTCAAAATGTCTGTTTAAGGGAAAGATTAATCAAGCTTCAGTCCACAATGAAAGATTTCCACCGCGAGATGTCTCTGCTGAAGACCACCCTGGATGACGTCAGGGTGATGCACCAGCATATGACGTCAGGCGTCCGGGCAGACTCTGAAACTCTTTCTGATGTCATCTCTTCGTATGTTAATAAAGAGTATAAAGCAATTGTGGGTGGAGTTGAGAAAGAGCAGGACCGACAATATATGAATGTGATAATGAATAGCGTAGGTATTACGGATAGGGGTCATTCGTATCTGTCATCCTGTGATTTGTTCAGAGAAAATGCCAACCCTTGAAAGGAAAGTCTTAAGTGGGAAACAGAGGAATGATAGAGAGTAAATACAATGGAAAATGGTAATTTAATTATTTCACTGAATGATTTACAAAAAGTAAAAACAATGAAAAATAAAGCATATCCTGAAACCGAAAGTCATGGTTTCTGTGCTGGCTTCTGTGCTGGCTTCTGTGGTTGCTTCTGTGGTTGCTTCTGTGGTGGCTTCTGTTGTGGCTTCTGTGATGGCTTCTGTGCTGCTTCTGTGCTGACTTCTGTGATGGCTTCTGTGATAGTTTCTATGATAGTTTCTAGATAGATTTAGTGATTTGCTCTTTTTTTAAATATTACGAAGGAATGAATTGTGTTTGTTCATTTGATATTTGCTGTTATATTCTCATGTGCCATCATTAGGGACAATATGACAATAAAACAATATAGAATTGAAATCATAACGTATTAGACCCTTGAGAAATGTTGAGCGATCTTTCGATCTACACACAGCAACCATGTGCTTTAAGAACTTGCCTACAGCTACCACAAATGATTTTGATCGTGACACAATACGTGTGAATGCTTTCGCCACTTACGCCCAAGTCAACATTACAATCCTCCATTCTTTCCTCCCAATGTTTGGTATTTTCTCTACAGGGAATAACATAAGCTAACTTCCAAAGGCATAAGGCTGATACCAGTAACCTGGTATTGATACCAGTAACCTGGTATTGATACCAGTTACCTGATATTGATACCAGTCACCTGATATTGATACCAGTCACCTGATATTGGTACCAGTCACCTGATATTGGTACCAGTCGCCTGGTATTGATACCAGTCACCTGATATTGATACCAGTCACCTGGTATCGATACCAGTCACCTGGTATTGAAACCAGTCACCTGATATTGATACCAGTCACCAGATATTGATACCAGTCACCTGATATTGATACCAGTCACCTGGTATTGATACCAGTTACCTGATATTGATACCAGTCACCTGATATTGATACCAGTCACCTGATATTGGTACCAGTCACCAGATATTGGTACCAGTCACCTGATATTGATACCAGTAACCTGGTATTGATACCAGTTACCTGATATTGATACCAGTCACCTGATATTGATACCAGTCACCTGATATTGGTACCAGTCACCTGATATTGATACCAGTCGCCTGGTATTGATACCAGTCACCTGATATTGATACCAGTCACCTGGTATCGATACCAGTCACCTGGTATTGAAACCAGTCACCTGATATTGATACCAGTCACCAGATATTGATACCAGTCACCTGATATTGATACCAGTCACCTAATATTGATACCAGTCACCTGATATTGGTACCAGTCACCTGATATTGATACCAGTCACCTGATATTGATACCAGTCACCTGATATTGGTACCAGTCACCAGATATTGAAACCAGTCACCTGATATTGATACCAGTAACTTGGTATTGATACCAGTTACCTGATATTGATACCAGTCACCTGATATTGATACCAGTCACCTGATATTGGTACCAGTCACCTGATATTGATACCAGTCGCCTGGTATTGATACCAGTCACCTGATATTGATACCAGTCACCTGGTATCGATACCAGTCACCTGGTATTGAAACCAGTCACCTGATATTGATACCAGTCACCAGATATTGATACCAGTCACCTGATATTGATACCAGTCACCTAATATTGATACCAGTCACCTGATATTGGTACCAGTCACCTGATATTGATACCAGTCACCTGATATTGATACCAGTCACCTGATATTGGTACCAGTCACCAGATATTGATACCAGTCACCTGATATAGATACCAGTCACCTGATATTGATACCAGTCACCTGGTATTGATACCAGTCACCTGGTATTGATACCAGTCACCTGATATTGATACCAGTCACCTGATATTGATACCAGTCACCAGATATTGGTACCAGTCACCTGATATTGATACCAGTCACCAGATATTGATATCAGTCACCTGATATTGATACCAGTCACCTAATATTGGTACCAGTCACCTGGTATTGATACCAGTCACCTGATATTGATACCAGTCACCTGGTATTGATACCAGTCACCTGGTATTGATACCAGTCACCTGATATTGATACCAGTCACCTGATATTGATACCAGTCACCTGGTATTGATACCAGTCACCTGGTATTGATACCAGTCACCAGATATTGATACCAGTCACCTGATATTGATACTAGTCACCTGATATAGATACCAGTCACCAGGTATAGATACCAGTCACCTGATATTGATACCAGGCACCTGATATTGATACCAGTCACCTATTGATACCAGTCACCTGATATTGGTACCAGTCACCTGATATCGATACCAGTCACCTGATATTGATACCAGTCACCTGATATTGATACTAGTCACCTGATATAGATACCAGTCACCAGGTATAGATACCAGTCACCTGATATTGATACCAGTCACCTGATATTGATACCAGTCACCTATTGATACCAGTCACCTGATATTGATACCAGTCACCTGATATTGATACCAGTCACCTGATATTGATACCAGTCACCTGATATTGATACCAGTCACCTGATATTGGTACCAGTCACCTGATATTGGTACCAGTCACCTGATATTGATACCAGTCACCTGATATTGATACCAGTCACCTGATATTGGTACCAGTCACCTGATATTGATACCAGTCACCTGATATTGATACCAGTCACCAGATATTGATACCAGTCACCTGGTATATATACCAGTCACCTGATATTGATACCAGTCACCTGATATTGATACCAGTCACCTGATATTGATACCAGTCACCTGATATTGATACCAGTCACCAGATATTGATACCAGTCACCTGGTATAGATACCAGTCACCTGATATTGATACCAGTCACCTGATATTGATACCAGTCACCTGATATTGATACCAGTCACCTGATATTGATACCAGTCACCTGATATTGATACCAGTCACCTGATATTGATACCAGTCACCAGATATCGATACCAGTCACCTGATATTGGTACCAGTCACCTAATATTGGTACCAGTCACCTGATATTGATACCAGTCACCTAGTATTGATACCAGTCACCTGATATTGATACCAGTCACCTGATATTGATACCAGTCACCAGATATTGATACCAGTCACCTGGTATAGATACCAGTCACCTGATATTGATACCAGTCACCTGATATTGATACCAGTCACCATATATTGATACCAGTCACCTGGTATAGATACCAGTCACCTGATATTGATACCAGTCACCTGATATTGATACCAGTCACCTGATATTGATACCAGTCACCTGATATTGATACCAGTCACCTGATATTGATACCAGTCACCAGATATTGATACCAGTCACCAGATATTGGTACCAGTCACCAGATATTGATAACAGTCACCATATATTGATACCAGTCACCTGGTATTGATACCAGTCACCAGATATTGATACCAGTCACCTAGTATTGAGTTCTCATTGTTTTAATGGTTGTACTCAGGTGCTGCGAGATGTGTATTGATACCAGTCACCAGATATTGATACCAGTCACCTGATATTGATACCAGTCACCTGATATTGATACCAGTCACCTGATATTGATACCAGTCACCTGATATTGATACCAGTCACCAGATATTGATACCAGTCACCTGATATTGGTACCAGTCACCTGGTATTGAGTTCTCATTGTTTTAATGGTTGTACTCAGGTGCTGCGAGATGTGTACCAGTCACCTGGTATTGAGTTCTCATTGTTTTAATGGTTGTACTCAGGTGCTGCGAGATGTGTACCAGTCACCTGGTATTGAGTTCTCATTGTTTTAATGGTTGTACTCAGGTGCTGCGAGATGTGTATCTTTCTGTTGGACTTCCATCTCAGGACAGAACAGAAACATTTGCAGCTGAAAGAATAAAATTAAAACATAAGGCATCAAAGATGGAAGCAAAATGTAAAGGTAAATATTTTAATTATTGCCCAAATATAAATTGGAATGTATTGCCTAAAATGGAATGTATTGTCTAAATTGGATTATTGCCTAAATTGGAATGTTGCCTAAATTGGAATATTGCCTAAATTGGAATATTGCCTAAATTGGAATATTGCCTAAATTGGAATATTGCCTAAATTGGAATATTGCCTAAATTGGAATATTGGAATATTGCCTAAATTGGAATATTGCCTAAATTGGAATATTGCCTAAATTGGAATATTGCCTAAATTAATGCATTTGATAGAATAAATGGAACTTTTCTGCAGTGCTGATTATCTCGGAAATGGTAGCATTGAAGATTATTTGGTGCTTACACTGACTGAAGTAGCTCAGTTGGTAGAACGATTGTGTTGAGACTGAGAGATTCCCAGTTCGAATAACAGCCAGACACTATATCATCAAGCAATGGCTGTGGTACAGTTGGTTAGAGCACTAGTTTCTCTGAGGATCTGACGGTCATGGGTATAAATGTTAATAACATGGTTCAAGCGGTGAAGTGTGAAATTAGCTGAAGAAGCCACAAAGTGTGAACTTAACTGAAGAAGCCACAAAGTGTGAAATTAACTGATGAAGCCACAATGAGCCTCTCACTGGTGTCACTATGCACATTTATAATGAGGCATATGAATCACAGTGTGCTGATGACTTCATTCACTAAGTGGTTCGTTTGTTTGTCTGTTTGTTTGGAGGTTTACATCACTTTCAACATTATTTCAGTCATTTCGTGATGGGACCTACTTGTAGCAATGCTGCCTCACTGACTTGTCATGTCACTGCTGCGAATAAGCTGGAACTCTAATCAAGTGTTGAAGGGCAAAGAGATGAGACACATCTTTACTTAATTACACATCAACGTTGATGAAGTGATGCTTCTGTAATCTAAGTTTAATACCAAAAATCAAAACATGATTTATTCATTCCATATCTTTTTGTCTATGTCTATAATAAAGGCAAGAAAATGTGAGTACAGTGTTCAGGGAGACAGATCTCTCATGTTGGTTCTGGTGGAAGGATCGCAAGAGTCTGAAGGAAAATAGTTTGACACAGGGATGATCTGCAAAAGTAGTTCGGAACATGGGTGATCTGCGAACATGGGTGATCTGCAGAACACCCTCTTGAAGCACCAAGTATGAGATAAGATACAATATCTGATATGAGCTAAGGCATGTTGCAAGGTCCCATCATGAAATGACTAAACTAAAGCTGATAGTGATGCAAAATCACAAACAAATAAACAAAAACTACAATTGTTTTTTGTTAATTATCTTATGGTCTCTTTTATTGCAATGCTCCTGAGGGATTGCAAGAGTCACATTGGCCAGCAATGCCAGTGTGACTG
Source organism: Amphiduros pacificus (assembly GCA_949316495.1). Lineage (NCBI taxonomy): Eukaryota > Metazoa > Annelida > Polychaeta > Phyllodocida > Hesionidae > Amphiduros > Amphiduros pacificus. Next base: position 34,220,953 of record OX439012.1, on the reverse strand, counting down.
GTGCTTACTGTGAAAGGCTTAAAGGTAATGAAACCCTCAGACACCTCTGCTATAATGAGGATTCACATCAACAAGAAATTCATAAAGAAGTGACTCTTGGGAACTATGGACAAATATACAAATGTCAACTATGGAACTATGGGCAAATGTACAAATGTCCAAAAGGAATGATGGGCAAATGTACAGATATTACAGAAGACAGGTTGCCATTTTGATACTGTGTATTCCGTAGCTGCAGTGATGCTACGCTGTGATTGGCTGATTTACAGATCATGATGATACAACTACTAATATGTTTTAATATTTCATAGCATAGGCAAATCAATACTTTGTTCATGACATACTTGTGCCAAAAAAAAAAAAGATTAATAAAAAAAAAATAAAAAACAATAAAACTTAACTTGAGACAAACTTAACTATTAGTCTCTAGAGTAATAATGAATTGTTTAATGAATTCTTTACTGAATTGTTTAATTTTAAGATTTATCGGGGAAACTTCAGCGGTCCAAAAAAACCGTTGATTGGCTTGATGGGAAGTTAAAAGAAGAAGAGATTTCTTCTGCAAACTTTGCAACTCGGCTGCAGTGAGTATTCATGTGTTTATATTTCATACACATATGATATTCAAATCCTCTGCATATCATAAATGAGAGTAACACCTAATATGCAATTATCGGGATGAAAACCATAATCTACTTATAGAAAACATAACTGCCTTCATCTGGTTCTCACGAGTTCAGAAACGCTGTCTGAACCTAGCGGAGCTGTTTATTTACGAATCCACCTTGTACGAATCCACCTTTACGAATCTATATATATATATATATATATATATATATATATATATATATATATATATATATATATATATATATATATATATATATGAATGAATGTGATCATGAGACAGCTGCTTAAGTGAGAGATAGCTGCAGAAGTGAGGGATAGTTAAAACAGTGAGAGACAGTTAAAACAGTGAGAGACAGTTAAAACAGTGAGAGACAGTTAAAACAGTGAGAGACAGTTAAAACAGTGAGAGATAGCTATACAAGTAAGAAACGAAGAAAAACAAACAAAAAAACGAAAAAAAACCAAACAAAAATGTCATGACCCAGCTATATCTTGTGATGAGGACAACTGAAATACATACAGGCACAATAATCATTGTCCGTCATGATTTTTACATTTTTACCTGAGGCAAACCATCAGACCTATTAATTAGGTCACCAAATAGTCTGCAATCTAGGAATATATTATAAATAGCGATATCATTACAGAAAAGGTCAGCCTTTACCATGTTTTTGAAAATAAAAACCCTGATGTATTGAAATCATCACTAGAAATGGGAGATATTGAACACGAAATGAGTAGTACACAATTTTCCAATGCTGTGGGTACATGGTGTCACTTTCACCCAGCATAAATGGCGCCAAAAATAGAACACATTCTACAATTTATATACACATAATTTTCGCACCTTCCCCTAATTGAAGAAAAAAAATATATATCAGAATTTGCAGAGAAAAATCAATATATATATATATATATATATATATATATATATATATATATATATATATATATATATATATATATATATATATATATATATATATATATATTGATTTTTCTCTGCAAATTCTGATATATATTTTTTTATATATATATATATATATATATATATTCTCATTTGTTTCAGGGAAGCCGAGAAGGTACATCAATCACAAGTGACAGGTTTTCTTGATAAAGTCAGTCGGTAAGGTCAGATGCCATATTTATTTTATATATTTCTTTGCTTATATTCTGACTACATGACAAATACCTGATAAAATAATATGTATTGAAAAATGTACAAAAGGGTGACACTCGTGACCAGAATTAATGACAAAATATAAATAAACTGAGGATTTTCTCATCGGTTTCTATTGAAGACCCAAATTTACCACCAAAAGAATTCTGCTTCACCTTAAAGTAATACTTTCCTAGCTACTGCAAAATATTTTGCCGTTGAACCATTGATATAATTATCAGATTTAGCTAATATTACCACAAAATGAAAGCCAAGAAGATTCTCTATAATATTGTATATTATCGACGTCCGAGCACAAAGTAAGACAGTGAAATAATTTGCCGATTTTTTGGTTTATTTTCCTGTATTGAAAAACGTCAGATGAATGCATGCACACAGGCCAGATGGTGCTCTCTCCTTAATGCTCATAATCTTTGAATTCTCTATCCGATGTAACTAATTGTACCACCAATATTATAGAAATCCTGGGGAATTTTCTATATAACGCTAAAGTATCAACTTCCTAGCTCCTGTGTCAATTAATGAAAAAAGAATCTCCGAATGGAATGGAATATTGGGCAGAATTGCACATATACTGTGAATATGTTAATCACTATTTAGTCATATTCCCTTGATATACCTAAATATCTTAAAACGCTATTCAGGGTCATTGACCCATTTATGCATAAATCCACGCCCTCTGTTGATGAATTCAGGCAGAAAGGTTTAATGACTTCTTTCTTGGTAAAATTGATAACATCCGTAAGGATATGGAGAGTGGGTCTCAGATGATTATTTCTCCACCAGATGGCGTGGTTTACAATGGTGAGGCTACTGCATGTGAAACTTCGCCTGCAGAGAGGTTCACACCTTTGTCTACTGATGAGGTGCTTAAGTTGGCTAAGGAGGCAGCAAGGAAGTCACGTTAATCCTATCTCTACGTGGCTCTTACCTGTCAGCAGGAAAATCGCAATTATTCCACTCTTGAAGAAGCTTGGTTTGGAGTTAATTGAGATAAATTATAGACCTGCCTCAAATTTAACTTATATCTCCAAGCTTACTGAAAGGGCACTAGCTAACCAATTGGCTCTACACCTTGTGCAGAATGGTCTTACTAACTAGTTCCAACCAGCCTATAAAGAGTATCATAGCTCTGAAACTGATTTACTGAAGATGCAAAATCATATCTTACGAGATCTTGGTAAAAGGAAGTCAGTAATTTTACTGCATTTAGACCTCTCGACAGCCTTTGGCACAATTGATGATCAAATACTGCTGAATAGACTTGAATCACGATGTAAGGTCAAGGGTCATGCATTGAACTGGATCAGGTCATACCTAATGGACAGGAAGCAATGTATTAAGGTATGGAGTCCCACTATATATGTCCTCCTTCACTGACATCCTTGCATATTATTGGCTGAGATCTACATCCATATAGATCACACTAGTATACATCATTGGGACATGGCCAGACAAAACCTTGATCTCTGCATAAGTGATGTCAGGTCCTTTCTAATTTCGAATAAAATGAAAATAAATTATGACAAATCTGAGATGCTGAATTGTTCTGATAGACACAGTATTACTCTCAAATATCAGGTAAGAAACTGTGAAAATAGTACTGTGAAATCAATACTGTGAAATCAATACTGTGAAATCAATACTGTGAAATCAATACTGTGAAATCAATACTGTGAAATCAATACTGTGAAATCAATACTGTAAAATCAATACTGTGAGGATTGATTATAGTGATTTGGAGAAATGGACATCTTTTCCAAGAAGTGATCTGTGCACATGAGAGCACATGCATTTTTTGCTAATCCTGGAGCACAGTATGAACAAGATGAAGCACTACATTTTTTTAAGCGTGGTTCTTTTGGTGGAGGAAGAAAGAAACACTTGAAAATGGACACTCGGAACAAGTGTGATTAATTGTTTATATTGCTCTAAGGGTAGTATTTGAAGCAATTGAAAAGTATGATTTGATCTTCTCACTGGTAAACATAAAAATAAGCATACAGGTGACATGTAACTAACATGCTAACATATTGAAACCTCCATATTTTGGATGATATTGAATATTATTGTTTTGGAATATTGATTTGCCAATCTTACGGAATAAATTAAACACAAGAATGAGTATTGTTTCCTGGTATGTGTTAAGGGTTAATGAATTGTCATAACACCTAAAAACGGCCCATATTTATATTGAAATGTGAATCCGGGCAAAATGTTAGGTGAGCAATCTTGCCAGGAGAAAAGGGTCAAAGTATGTCATCAGATCTGTGAGACAGAAGCTAATGTTACAACATTCGGAACTATTGCATTGCACTGGATGCATTCATGTGTATTCAAGGGATTTTATTTGTATTCAAATAAAATCCCAATATGAAGAGTTCTTATTTTTTACATTTTTACTATTCAATTCTATATGTTCTTACATGCATATTGCATATAACCTCAAGAATTCCTTATTATTATCATTATTATTATAATCATTTTTCAGGTTGACAGCAGATATCCGACAGATGAAGATTGACTATGAAAAGGTGAATGCTCAGGCTGAGGTGATGACCAGGAGGTGCCACAACATGAAAAGAGAGCGAGAAACTACCAGTGCAAATGCCAAACAAATAAGAAGTGGGTCAAATGTAACATAAAGAGAGAGTGAGAAACTACATACACATACATACAGACGCACATACATACAGACGCACATACATACAGACGCACATACATACAGACGCACATACATACAGACGCACATACATACAGACGCACATACATACAGACGCACATACATACAGACGCACATACATACAGACGCACATACATACAGACGCACATACATACAGACGCACATACATACAGACGCACATACATACAGACGCACATACATACAGACGCACATACATACAGACGCACATACATACAGACGCACATACATACAGACGCACATACATACAGACGCACATACATACAGACGCACATACATACAGACGCACATACATACAGACGCACATACATACAGACGCACATACATACAGACGCACATACATACAGACGCACATACATACAGACGCACATACATACAGACGCACATACATACAGACGCACATACATACAGACGCACATACATACAGACGCACATACATACAGACGCACATACATACAGACGCACATACATACAGACGCACATACATACAGACGCACATACATACAGACGCACATACATACAGACGCACATACATACAGACGCACATACATACAGACGCACATACATACAGACGCACATACATACAGACGCACATACATACAGACGCACATACATACAGACGCACATACATACAGACTCAAACTTTAAAATTTTGAAATTGGCTCCATGCTGTAGTGTCTTTGTTAACATGTCTGAGCTCAAATAAAATCGAATATGAAGATGAAAAAACATATTCATTTCTATATGTTCTGACATGATTAGAGCTCAAACATTACCCCAATATGAATATGTCATATATGTTTTCTGTTTGAAGTCATTATTATTCATATTTTCTGTGTTTGAAAAAAAAAACAAAAACAAAAAAGCAACAACAAATATATTCTCTGTGTAAGAAAAAATAATTGAATTCTTCTTGCATGCATATTGCTCAATAAGAACACCAATATAAAGATTTCATTTTTTTTACATAAAGGCATTTATTTTCTTTTATTTTCTTCTACATTTGCAATAAACAGATCAATTTATGTTTCTGAAGTCCATATCACTCAAACAAAACCCACTGTGAAGAGTTCATCTTCAGCATGAACATAGTAATTTTACCAACAGGGATTTGAACCCTGGACCTTTAGCATAAAAGACAGACATCTTAACCACTCAGCAATGCATCACCCCATGGTAGAGATGTATAAGAGTTGTGGTAGAGTTGTATTAAATAAATAAATAAATAAATAAATAAATAAATAAATAAATAAATAAATAAATAAATAAATAAATAAATAAATAAATAAATAAATAAATAAATAAATAAATAAATAAATAAATAAATAAATAAATAAATAAATAAATAAATAAATAAATAAATAAATAAATAAATAAATAAATAAATAAATAAATAAATAAATAAATAAATAAATAAATAAATAAATAAATAAATAAATAACTGGTAAATCACAAATAGTCAACATCTTTATCAGTCATCTTTATCAGTTGTTTTATAAAGGGAGATATTCAGTAATTTCACACAGCAGTCTTATTTAAATTTATAGACTAAAACTTCCAAAACTCCAATAATATGTTTGCCTAAGATGATATCAAAGGCAAATAGATCAAGTAAATATGTTTAACTCATGTCTCATTTAAATCTAAGACAACATTTTTAGTTGATTATCTGTAGGTAGGAAGATAAGATTAGCATGTAGTTATTTAAATTGAATATGCGGTGTGTCATATAATGCCCAGACACATGTTATATGTTTAACTTGAACTCATAAAACAGAAATTTGTAATACAACAATGACAGGAAGTGACTGGAGTGGTGCATTTCCTTCTGGAGAGGTCATAAATAGTCCAGTTGGATGCTAGTTTCATAGGGAGCTTGTGTGTTGATATGAACTCAATAATTAACTCATAACAGAAATATGTTGGTTGATAATGTGCTTGTTTTCTCTTAAGGGAAGTACTTGTCATGGTTTGTCATTATTGTTTCACCATATGTGCTGATCTCAACATAAATTGCATGTGACATAATTGAATATTCGTCTAATTATTCTACTTAGCGGATGCAAGTGTGACCAAAGCGAGATTAAAGAATCTGGAGCGAGAAGTGGAACTACTAACTTCAGAAAGGTAAGAATAAAGATAGTTGAGATTATTAAGTGGAGAGAATTATTCATCTTTACTAAATAAATATAACTATGTCAAACTAAATGTTTCAATTGATCCATTATACATTACCACGATATCCAGCGTCTGAGTATTTACTCAGATCTATGACTTTGTTGTTGTACACAGACCTGTTCTGTGCTTAGAGTCTGAGATTCATGAGGCTGGAAACTGAAATTCTTGCTCCAAAGGCCATTTTATTGTTATATTATTCTTGTGACTTAAACTTCAGCAAGAAATAGGAATCTAACCATGCAATGCTATGTATTTGAGTAAAATAAAATGTGAGGTGTTAAAAAGAAAAAGAAATATTGTGTGTGATATTAACTCATTAAGTAACTTACATGAGGTCTAATGCGAATGGAATTTGTTTTGTTGAAGAGATGAGCTGAGAAGAGATTCACAAACAAAAGAGTCTCTATACAAGAGTAGATCCAAGGAAGAACAGCAAGAAAAGATGGCCATCTTAACAGACGTGTGTATAATCCAATTCATATAGTCTCATATATATATATATATATATATATATATATATATATATATATATATATATATATATATATATATATATATATATATATATATATATATATATATATATATATATATATATATATATATATAGGCTACTAATAATTTTGATATCTTTCTTCAGATTGATAAAATATCTTTAAAATGTTTGATTTTTCTTATAACCTTTAAAACTACAAATGCCTTGTTGGTTCACCCCGCAGCTAACTTATCATGAAGGTTTGCCCTAGTGATTTTGTGTGAAGGAATAGCCCAGTAACCTGCTATGTAGGTTAACCGCAGTTAAGTTGCCATGATCCAATGCCATTTCTATATCTCTATCTCTCATACATCCGATGACAACAGAGTTGCAGACAACAACAGAGTTGCAGACAACAACAGAGTTGCAGATGACAACAGAGTTGCAGACAACAACAGAACTGCGTTTCAATTTATTAATTGATAATCGATGTTTATCACACCATATGACCTTGTTGTTGCATACAGGCACAGAGAACCGCATTAGCTTCCACCCTCTCACAGAATGTGCATCACTGCCGCATGTGCAGGGATACCGATGCATACGCAAATATGATTTCTACCATATTATCCCTAATTGCCGCCCTGGGGGCAGAAGCATTGCCTCTGGGCCACTGACATGTGACTGGCAGACATGCCAAGACCAGGGTTCAAAATTGACTGTTTTTCAAATTCACAATAGATGTTTAGTAACTTTATGGCCACATCTTGTTGCACTTGAAGAAAGGTTTGATGGCAAGAATAATTGTACAGTACAGTATTATTCAATATATTTTAGATGAACTAATACAAATCAATATGTCAGTCCAGATACAAAACAACTAAGCATGTTTAGTATCGAAAATGATAATCTTTTATCATCAGTGTTGAGCCCTGTAGTTCCCCCACTAGACCACATGCCTGTAGGGTAATTAACCAATTAAGTCTGGGGTGTGCTACTGGGCACCATACTGTGACCCATATGTGACCCTCACTCAGCATTCAGGTGTCAGATCTTACACATTGATGCAACATGGGGAGTTAATTACAGTGTAACATCACTTGAAGTTGAGAAATATTAAACCGGTGTTTGTGGAAAACAGTACAAGGGGTGTGTTATCTTTGATATGTTTGCATGAGTATTGCAAGTGAAGCTGTGAATACTGTTTACATAATTACTAAGATAGCAAACCCCTATGGATTGTAAGCCTGCAGCTCCACTAACCCAGTCACCAAGGCCTGTTTTGCAGAGGGGGGTGCAGTTATTAGGTAGGGGCTGCTATTCGGGATAATGTGGTATATCAAGAGAGGAAACAAAAATCTGTGCATTTTCCGACCCTTGGAGGCAGATGATATTGTAATCTGTGCAACTGACTGTTCTCCCTTCAAGTGTGAATCTGGCCATCTTCTAAAATGTATTAGCTTGTGTTCCGTGATTGTGAGGTTCCAAAAATATATTAGGAAAGTTACTTTATTTTGTTATAAAGTCAGCCGAAGGCATACAAAAAAATGGTGCCTGGAAGTAATTGGTGGCTCAAAGAGTTATAAAACGTCACAATACATTTTCATGTGAGGTAAATCAAAAGAATACCGACAACATTCAAACATTTTCAACTCACCAATCAAGACTTAGCATGCACATGAGAACACTCTGACTTCCAGGCACAAAAGTGATCTGAATTTTTTGCAGCCAAGGAAATATTTAATATTGTAGAATATTTTTCTCTGGAATTGTTATATCATTGTATTCTCTCTCTGCTGTCCAAATCACACAATTCATAATGCTATGTATGCTCTACGGTGGGAAATTCCTTTAAAACTTGTTTCATCTCTTGAAGTACATCATATTTGCACCTCGTGCACATGCCAACAATTGACATGACGTCATTGACCAGCACGTGCAGTGAGCAGCAAGTAAACAATACACACACCCTGAAAACTGATGTGGTTATCTTCGCAATACAACAACCCAACTTGAATGTTTTGGACGGTGCAGATGCACTTTAAACACTTTGAAAATGGATCTGCAGCTTTGTTCTCGTCTTCTGTAAATATCTTATTATAAAAGAACAGGATGGAGTATAAAGAGTGCTGAGAGGGAGAAAGCAATCATTCATATTTCTAGACTCGTGAAAATCAAATATATTATATGATTTATATGCAGTTGGAGAGAGATATTAAAAGAGAAAAAAACCGGCACAGTGACACCCAGGCTGATAAGGAGGTCATACGTCAAGATCTCATAGCAGAGAAAGGAAAGACACGCTGGCTCCACCAGAAGATGGATCAGCTGCAGTACGCCCTGGCCAAGGGTAAGCCCCACTTCTCCTACACATTATATAAGTGTGAGCTGCAGTACGCCCTGGCCAAGGGTAAGCTCCACTTCTCCTACACATCATATAAGCATGAGCGGCGGTATGCCCTGGCCAAGGGTAAGCCCCACTTCTCCTACACATTATATAAGTATGAGCTGCAGTACGCCCTGGCCAAGGGTAAGCCCCACTTCTCCTACACATTATATAAGTATGAGCAGCAGTACGCCCTGGCCGAGGGTAAGCTCCACTTCTCCTACACATTATATAAGTATGAGCTGCAGTATGCCCTGGCCGAGGGTAAGCCCCACTTCTCCTACACATTATATAAGTATGAGCTGCAGTATGCCCTGGCCAAGGGTAAGTTCCACTTCTCCTACACATCATATAATATGAGCTGCAGTACGCCCTGGCCAAGGGTAAGCTCCACTTCTCCTACACATCATATAAGCATGAGCGGCGGTATGCCCTGGCCAAGGGTAAGCCCCACTTCTCCTACACATTATATAAGCATGAGCTGCAGTACGCCCTGGCCGAGGGTAAGCTCCACTTCTCCTACACATTATATAAGTATGAGCAGCAGTACGCCCTGGCCAAGGGTAAGCCCCACTTCTCCTACACATTATACAATATCAGCTGCAGTACGCCCTGGCCAAGGGTAAGCCCCACTTCTCCTACACATTATATAAGTATGAGCTGCAGTACGCCCTGGCCGAGGGTAAGCCCCACTTATCCTACACATTATATAATATGAGCTGCAGTACGCCCTGGCCGAGGGTAAGCTCCACTTCTCCTACACATTATATAATATGAGCTGCAGTACGCCCTGGCCAAGGGTAAGCCCCACTTCTCCCACACATTATATAAGTATGAGCTGCAGTATGCCCTGGCCGAGGGTAAGCCCAACTTCTCCTACACATTATATAATATGAGCTGCAGTACGCCCTGGCCAAGGGTAAGCCCCACTTCTCCTACACATTATATAATATGAGCTGCAGTACGCCCTGGCCAAGGGTAAGCTCCACTTCTCCTACACATCATATAATATGAGCTGCAGTACGCCCTGGCCAAGGGTAAGCCCCACTTCTCCTACACATCATATAATATGACCTGCAGTACGCCCTGGCCGAGGGTAAGCCCCACTTCTCCTACACATTATCTAAGTATGAGCTGCAGTATGCCCTGGCCAAGGGTAAGTTCCACTTCTCCTACACATCATATAATATGAGCTGCAGTACGCCCTGGCCAAGGGTAAGCTCCACTTCTCCTACACATTATATAAGTATGAGCAGCAGTACGTCCTGGCCGAGGGTAAGCCCCACTTCTCCTACACATTATATAAGTATGAGCTGCGGTATGCCCTGGCCGAGGGTAAGCCCCACTTCTCCTACACATTATATAAGTATGAGCTGCGGTATGCCCTGGCCAAGGGTAAGCCCCACTTCTCCTCCACATTATATAAGCATGAGCTGCGGTATGCCCTGGCCAAGGGTAAGCTCCACTTCTCCTACACATCATATAATATGAGCTGCAGTACGCCCTGGCCGAGGGTAAGCCCCACTTCTCCTACACATTATCTAAGTATGAGCTGCAGTACGCCCTGGCCAAGGGTAAGTTCCACTTCTCCTACACATCATATAAGTATGAGCCGCAGTGCGCCCTGGCCAAGGGTAAGCTCCACTTCTCCTACACATTATATAAGTATGAGCTGCAGTGCGCCCTGGCCGAGGGTAAGCCCCACTTCTCCTACACATTATCTAAGTATGAGCTGCAGTACGCCCTGGCCAAGGGTAAGTTCCACTTCTCCTACACATCATATAAGTATGAGCTGCAGTGCGCCCTGGCCAAGGGTAAGCTCCACTTCTCCTACACATTATATAAGTATGAGCTACAGTACGCTCTGGTCAACGGTAAGCCCCACTTCTCCTACATAATAAACTCAGAGGGATTAAATTAAATAGTTAAGTAGCCAGTTAGCAGAAAACTGAAAATATGAAATAGAAAATAACTGCATTTTGCAATTGACTGCCTTTTGCCATGGCAGGGCAGTAGACATCTTTACTATATACTTTGCTACTATGTATTGAATAATACAAATGAAAAATGATAACCTAAATCTACTAGGTTTATCAAATTTTGTTTTATATTTCAGCGGGGACACAACACATGATCCCATCGGATTTCCCAACCTACAATAAGAAGGTGACTATAAACCTAGTTGATGATCAGCAGATTATTCCAAATAAGTGCTTGAAGATATTACATGACTTACCTTTACCGATCCCTTGTTTGCCTAGATGGAGAAACTGGAGAACACTGTGAGGGAGCAATCAGATACAATCATCAACCTCAGGGTTAAGTTAGAACAAGCCAAGGCAGAAATAATCATTCTGAGGAAACCTCTGAGAATAGGTTGGTATGCTACAAAGACTTATATGCTTGCTTTTGCGCAACACTATTTGGGCTGAGATCTCGTATATAATACAACTTATGTGGCCTTTGAGAGATTTTGAAGTCCATCTAGCTGTCAGCCATTTTGATTTCAGACAGCTTGATTATCACAATCCCAAAGCAGCAATGCTCATGTTTAGATGCCTATCATTTGAATAATATGTCCCTAAATGTATGAACTCTACCACCATAAGATATATGGCCTGATAAATCAACTATCAAATAAGGTGAATAATGAAATACTATCGTCCCTTGAAAGATGAAATACTATCGCCCTTGAACGATTAAAGAATATAGTCCTTTGAAAGATGAAATACTATAGTCCCTTGAAAGATAAAAGAAAATAGTCCATTAAGAGATGAAAGAATATAGCCCTTGAAAGATGAAATGCTATAGCCCTTGAAAGATTAAAGAATATAGTCCTTTGAAAGATGAAATACTTAAGTCCCTTGAAAGATGAAAGAAAATAGTCCATTAAGAGATGAAAGAATATAGCCCTTGAAAGATGAAATACTATAGCCCTTATTATTATTATTATTATCATCATATTGTTACCATATGATAAGCTATTAATATAGTACAGTGGCAAAATAAACTAAACTAAGTTGAAGCATTCAAACATTTTTTCCTTTTTTACCCCAAACTTTGCAAGCAAACATTATTACCCATCATATTTCCCCTACATAAATGTCTGTGCCACTTGAAAGAAGGGTCTTCTGCTATTATCCAAATCATACATTGGACACATGGTCAACAAACTTTGTTTAGCTGAGCAGTGATATGATATGAGCTGATCACCAACATACAACGATATCAACCCCAGCGCATCAGACACTGACCTAGGAGCATTTTAGAAAATTACCAGGGTAAGAATTAGAAATATGTGTAGGAAAGGTCATTACCACACTGGAAACCTGTCTGCAATTAGACATTGTTTAGACAGAAAAAACACTGAAAGATTGATTCATGCTGTTGTAACATACAAACTTTAGAAACACCCTTCTGCTGAGATTAAGAAACTGCAATACTTGCAGAACTCCACATTGAAGGGCCATTGAGCTAGAATTCATTGTACGATTCATCTCTGTCAGACAGACCATTAGGAGTGTCAGGTCGAACAATAAATGTGATCTAATTGCCCTGAAGACCAACATGGAAACAGTCGGGGAAATTATTATTATTATTATTATTATTATTATTATTATTATTATTATTATTATTATTATTATTATTATTATTATTATTATTATTATTATTATTATTATTATTATTATTATTATTATTATTATTATTATTATTATTATTATTATTATTATTATTATTATTATTATTATTATTATTATTATTATTATTATCATCATCATCATCATCATCATCATCATCATCATCATCATCATCATAATCATCATCATCATCATCATCATCATCATCATTATTATTATTATTATCATTATTATTTTTATTATTATTATAATTATTGTTATTGTTATTATTATTATTATTATTATCATTATTATTATTATTATTATTATTCTTATTATTATTATTATTATTATAATTATTGTTATTATTATTATTATTATTATTATTATTATTATTATTATTATTATTATTATTATTATTATTATAATAATTATTATAATTATTATTATTATTATAATTATTATTATTATTATTATTATTATCATCATCATCATCATCATCATCATCATCATCATCATCATCATCATCATCATCATCATCATCATCATCATCATCATCATCATCATCATCATTATTATTACGTAAGCTAAGGTTTATTAATTTCAATTATTAGGTCCTCATACAAAACTATTTGATTATGTGGTTGTTTGATTTGGTTGTCTGATTTGGTTGTTTGATCTGATTGATCTGGTTGTTTGATTATGTTTTGTATTTATTTTAGATTATGAGGGAATACAACAGATTCATAACACAGAAAAAAGTCTACGCATCACTAAAGCAAATGCAAAATTTCCATCAAGTAAATTTGATATTGTTATAAGTGACCAGCCTGCCTCTTTGTTTCCACCTATTGATGTAAGGAAATCTTCTGAATATTACAAAAATGAAAGCATTGAGGCACAAGCAGATAGCCAAAACCTTGGAACGCTTGCAAAATTACAGACATCTACATCATTAATCAGTTCAAGAAATGCTTCAGATTATACCCAGAATGATTCACATTATGATCTGAGTGATCTCAAGCGATCCATAGAGTGATCTATTGAGGATTCACTTTTAAGCATTCATGAAATCAAATTTTAAAGTACCTTTTCCTAACTTAATATAATGCTTTTACCATTAAATTTCTGATCAAATGTTATTACCCACCACATTTTCCCTATAACTAAATGTCTATACTATTTGAAAGTAGATGACTCTTCTGCTAAAATCCCCAAATCATCCATTGAACACTTTGTCAATAAACTTGAAACAAGTGATTTGGCTCACAGAGGCCTGTTAGTCCATTGGTGTTTGTTTATTTGTACAGGCCTAAAACCCTTATATACAACAACAGTGGTCACAAGGGTACTGAACAGCACTTTGCCTTCCTGACCAGTGATCAAGAACAAATACCTGCTCAGTAAACAATGGGGCACCTTCAGATTGGGACACTGGAGTGATTTGGCTCACAGAGGCCTGTTAGTCCATTGGTGTTTGTTTATTTGCACAGGCCTAACTCCCTTGTAGACAATAACAGTGGTCACAAGGGTACTGAACAGCACTTGGAATTTTCAGCAAAACACAATATTCACGATACAAGTGTAATTTAGTTGATTTGTATCACAGATTTGTGATCACACATCATTTGACCATAAAACCTAAATCTCTGACCTTTCCCTGACCTTTTTGATTTCATGAAAGCTTTAAATGTCTAACGTATCCATGATGTAGCTGTACATAACGTTCATAAAAGTTAGACAAATGGAAACATTGTGTTATAAAGAAATTCATTTTAATTTGGTGTCCTGTGAAAATACATCTTTGTCCGGTTTCCACAAACAAACCTAATTCAGATGGCTCATTCAAGGCTGCATTGAAGATTATTACAAATATTCAAAATGATTAATATTATTAATATTAAAAAATGCATGCTTGCCCAACCCAAATTTAAGCAGCATAATTCACTGAAAGATTACCTTATTTCAAAAATATTTTTTATGTAATTATCATAAATATTATATATATATAATTTTAATTTATAAATGGCTGCTTTTGCTGTGGCATCAGCTGTTTCATTTGCTTTCATACCGATGTGGTTTGGAATCCAGTAAAATATGAAATTCTTCTGGACAACCATCAATCAATCAAGTACTTCATGTGTTAGTGGATTCTTCCAATTTCTGCTGTTAATAGATTGTTAATAGAGTTGATTTGGAATCAGAAATAATCAGAACATTTTGATTGCTGGAAGTTTCCACATGATCTAAAGCTAAATAAATAGCATGAAGCTCTGCAGAGAAAATTGAGGATTTGTCAGGCAGTCACTCGGAATAAACGTGAAATAGACATAAAGAAAATTAATCACAATCTAAACTTATCTACTGTGGAGATGATGGAAATAAATATTAGGACGAAAAATAAAATCTGTACAATTGCTACAATAAACAGACCTGAGCCTTCAGATAAAAATAAATACACTTACACAGAAATCTTTGAAGAATTCGCTGATGTGCAATCCTACAATAGTACATACACACATGCAGTATTGTTCGAAGGTGATTATAATTTTCAAATGAATAAACCAAATAGACCTAATGTCATCAAATTTAATGATATCCTCGACATGCATAATTTACATAATCATATAAAAGTACTAATGGGAAATATGCTGGATTTATAAATAACTAGAATTTTTAGTAATACAGTAAAAGAACTTTCAGTTGACGAAAAAATATCTGATCATAGCATAGTAAAACTGACATTAGATATTCAGACTAAAATAAACAATAAGGAAAAGGTATCATACAAAAATTACAAAATAATTAACATAAGTAATTTTAAAAAAGATGTTGCAGAATATTTTTGTGAAAAAACCAAACGTAAAATGATGCTGATCTAAATGAAGTAAATATAACAAATTGACAAGTATACTTGACAAACATGCTCCTACGGTAAAACTGTAATGCTGGTACTATTTGATTTATCTGCTGCATTTGATACCATTGATCACAATATACTGCTAAATAGACTGGAGAAAAAATGTGGTATTAGGGGCACTCTTCTGAAATGGTTCAAGTCATATTTAACAAATAGAAAACAATGTGTAACAATTGAGGGAAAAAGATCTGAAAATATGAATATTAATTATGGTGTTCCTCACGCTCAGTTCTGGGACCTCTATCAGCATACATGGAGACTTTATCTGACATAATTGGTAATTATGGACATCATATGTATGCTGATGATACACAGTTATACATCACAATTAACCCAAAATCTGATGAGACTAGGGTAAATTCATGTAAAGAAATGGAAGAATGCATAAAAATGGTAAAAACCTTTTTGATAAATAATAAAATGAAGATTAATGATGAGAAAACTGAATGAATGAATGAATGAATGGTTTCTTTACGGCACATCGACACCATGAGGTCATTCAGTGCCAAAATAGTAAAAACAGAAACGTTATATTGACAAGAAACAAAATGTAAATATTAATACAATATGTAGATAACACAAGAATTTAACAACAGCATTTATATAACATCAATCAAATATAATAAATATGTATAATTTGTTTAAAAGACTTTATCAGTATGATGTTTTGCAGTTCTTGATAAATAAGTCAATGACATAAATAAACAAAAGCTCTGCCCTTAAAACTGATTATAAAGTCCTATGTGAGTTAAAAACGATACTATCACAGAAGTATCTACAGTATCAAATAACGTATGTAAATCTTGTACATTAAAATATTGAGTTCGTATAATATCAAAATTGATACACTCAATTAAAATATGTTTAATAGTCAAAGCCCTTTGACAACCAATACATTCCGGTTGATCTTCACCTTTAAGCAGATAACAGTGTGTCAAATGACTATGTCCTATTCTAATACGGGTTAAAACAGACTCTTCTCTACGGTTAATTCTAATAGCACCTTTAGTTTTGCCTAGAACGGGCTTAATTTCATGTAATTTATTAAAAATAGCTTCGTTCCAGCGCAACTGCCATTTAGAACGTAAAAAATCAGTAATATATTTCTTAAACTCTGTATATGGAATAAGTAAATCTATTGGGCGTTTGTCCAATGCTGCTTTGGCAGCTTGGTCAGCGGCCTCATTTCAATGGATTCCAATGTGACTGGGGATCCAATAAAAACAAATTTCTTTATTTTCATCTGTACAGAGTCTATGATACCGTTCGAGACTTTTGTAAATAAAGGGATTTTTCCAATCCTTTCCTTTCAATGCTTGTAAACAAGACAAAGAATCAGAAAAAATTAAAAATGTTTGAATGAATGAATGAATGAATGAATGGTTTCCTTACGGCACATCGACACAATGAGGTCATTCAGTGCCAAAATAGTAAAAACAAAAACGTTATATTGACAAGAAACAAAATGTAAATATTAATACAATATGTAGATAACACAAGAATTTAACAACAGCATTTATATAATGAATGAATGAATGGTTTCTTTACGGCACATCAACACAATGAGGTCATTCAGTGCCAAAATAGTAAAAACAGAAACGTTATATTGACAAGAAACAAAATGTAAATATTAAAACAATATGTAGATAACACAAGAATTTAACAACAGCATTTATATAACATCAATCAAATATAATAAATATGTATAATTTGTTTAAAAGACTTTATCAGTATGATGTTTTGCAGTTCTTGATAAATAAGTCAATGACATAAATAAACAAAAGCTCTGCCCTTAAAACTGATTATAAAGTCCTATGTGAGTTAAAAACGATACTATCACAGAAGTATCTACAGTATCAAATAACGTATGTAAATCTTGTACATTAAAATATTGAGTTCGTATAATATCAAAATTGATACACTCAATTAAAATATGTTTAATAGTCAAAGCCCTTTGACAACCAATACATTCCGGTTGATCTTCACCTTTAAGCAGATAACAGTGTGTCAAATGACTATGTCCTATTCTTATACGGGTTAAAACAGACTCTTCTCTACGGTTAATTCTAATAGCACCTTTAGTTTTGCCTAGAACGGGCTTAATTTCATATAATTTCATATAATTTCATATAAGTTAGTAGTTTTCAATGAAACATGTTGGTTTGTTTTGTTTAGGGTTTTACATCACCTTCAACATTATTTCAGTCATTTCATGATGAAACCTACATGTAGCAGATATAGTGCTACTTCACTGAATTGTCAAACTCGGCATGGCCAGGGATCAAACCCATGACTGGAGTTGAATGATTGGAATGAATTTTTCTTAAAGAAACAGAGCATATCGTCAATGTTAATATTGATAAGACAATAAACAAAATTTGTTTGATGCTTTCAAAATACATGTTAGAGCTCTATCTAAACTGAACCATACTTCTGTAGAATGTTTAGTAATAATAATAATAATAATAAAATTTGTTTAGCGCTGATACCAGACAAGTCTGTTCATAGCGCTGTGTTCAGGACGTGCTTCCTGAAGAGGTGGGTTTTCAGTCTATTCTTAAACGAGGTGACTGAGGTGCTAGTCCTAAGATCACTAGGCAGGGAATTCCATAGTCTAGGGCCGACAGATGAAAAGGCCCTGTCACCCACTGTCTTCAGTCGGGTCTTAGGAACCTGCAGGTAAGTGCCGTCGTTTGATCTAAGATCACGTTCACCCTCTTTGATCTGGAGTAGATCATGCAAGTAAGGCGGCGCCTTACCGTTTAGAGCCTTCCATGTCAAGAGGAGGATCTTAAAATCAATTCTTGCGTGAACCGGGAGCCAATGCAGTTTACGCAGTTTTCCTGAAATGTGATCAAATTTTCTGATTTTTCCTGCGACACGTGCTGCAGAGTTTTGGAGGTATTGTAGCTTCATGGTGTCTGATTTTGGGAGACCAGCAAGAAGGCCATTACCATAGTTTAGGGTAGAGGTACCAAAGGCATGTGTAAGTGTTATAGCTGTCTTCTCGTCCAGACAATGTCTAATGCCAGACAGGTTCCTAATGTGGTAGTAGCCTTTCTTACACATTTTCCTAATCTGGGCCTTCATATCCATATTAGAATCGAAGGTTATGCCCAGATCCACTACTGACTCACTAGGAGCAATGTTAGAGCACCCAACCCTTATTGTGTCCGGGTTACTGCCACTGGTGGCAGTATTGTATCTGTCAGTACATATAAGCATTTCTGTCTTTCCATCGTTGATCTTCATCTTGTTTGATATAAGGAAGTTTCTGACCTCGTTGACACATTCCTCCAGTTTGTGTCTGCTTATTTCAGCTTGATGGGGGGGAAGTATGATCTACATGGATGTAGATCTGGGTTTCATCAGCATAAATATGATAGCTCAGACCATATTTGGCTAAGATATCAGATAGGGGTGTCATATAAATGGTAAACAGTATGGGACCTAGGACTGATCCCTGCGGGACCCCATATCTTATAGGCTTGAGGCAGGACCTGTGAGTCCCTACCTTCACACACTGTTTCCTGTTACTTAGATATGACCGAATCCATAAAAGGGCATCACCTTTAACATTAAATCTAGCCTCCAATCTATCAAATAGGATTTGGTGGTCAATGGTGTCAAAGGCAGCCGAGAGATCTATTAACAACAGAATAACTGACTTTCTATCATCTAGGTCGCGCAAGATATCATTTTGCACCTTTAATAGAGCAGTTTCAGTGCTATGATATTCCTTGTAGGCTGATTGAAATTTGTCAGTAAGGCCATTCCTTACCAGATGAGGGACTATTTGGTCAGTTACTGCCCTTTCTGTAAGTTTAGAGATGTATGTCAGGTTGGACACCGGTCGATAGGTTTTCTCAATCAGTTCAAGACCTAGTTTTTTCAGCACGGGTGTTATGATGGCTATTTTGATATTTTCAGGTACTGCTGATTCCAATAGTGATTTATTTATAATAGCAGTGATTATTGGTAAGAGGTCATCTAAGAGGTCAATTAGAAGCCAAGTCGGGATAGGATCCAGCTCGCATGACTTCTTTGCAGACCTCTTCACTAATTTTCGCACATCATCTGTGGTTCACAGTGTCACCTGGTGGCGAAATTGGGCAGGGTGAGGCCCTAGCGATGTCCATGGGAATCCTTTCTATTTTTTCAAGAAAGAATGTGTTGAGCTTCTCAGCTTGAGTGACCCCACAGTTAGATTAGGGCATTGGTATGTCCTTGTTCTTATGCATGACTGTATCAATGACTCTGAAAAGTTTTTTAGTAGAGTCATGCTTGTTTTCCTCCACTAGGTTGGAGAAATATGCAGATTGAGATGATTTCAACATGGAATTGTATTTATTTCTCTGAGAGTTATACATTTCCATAGCAATGTGAGAACCAGTCTTGTTCATTTTCCTCTCAAGCCTCCTCTTGAGAGACCTTTCCAGCTTTAATTGATCACTCATCCAGGGTACAGGTTTGTGCTGAGTGACCTTGGCAAACTTGATAGGAGCATGTTTATCCATGATTGATGTGAGCTCTTTCTCATAGTAATCCACATGTCACTCAGGGATAAATGTTCCCATGTTGCAGTTGCATCAGTTGGGGATTTGATGTCGTTCCTAAGGGATTGAAGATCTAATCCCTTAAAGTTCCTGTACTTGATTGATTTTTTGGTGGGTCTGGGGGGTGAGATACCAAGGTATAGCTTAATCATTTTATGATCAGATATATACTCATCCACCAGGTGGCTCTTGAGAAACTTGTTCCCGTTGAAAGTGATGATGAGATCAAGGGTGTTCCCCAATTTATGTGTCGGTTCATGTACCCATTGGTTCATGTCAAAGGTAGATAAGATGTCATTGAACTTTATGACATCAGGTTTATTTGGCTTATTGACATGAAAGTTAGTAGTCACCTAGAAAGATGACTTCATGGTTAAATGACCTATAGTGTGCAACCAATTGAGTGAATTCATCATAGAACTCAGAGTAGGTATACCTATTCCTGCCTGAGGGTTCTGGTCGGTAGATGGTTACAAAGGTGAACTTTTTCCCTTTTATTAAAAGTGATGCCTCCAGGAGTTCCATAGTCGTCACCGCAGGTTGGTTCAACCTATCGGTTTCAAAGGGGAGCTCTACACGGTGTAATAGACCCAGACCACCACCAGAGCACCCTCTATGAGGGAAAGAATTGAACTTAAGGGAACCATTCTCAAGTTCCCTTTTGATCTTCTCCTCATTGGTGTCTTGCAACCATGTTTCAGTTATGAAGAGGGCATCTAGGTTATGTTCAGAGAAGTAGTCTTTCACAAGTAGAACCTTACCCGAGATGCTCTGAGTATTGCAAGAACCAATTAGGAGCTGGTTGCTAGGTTTGCATTGTGATGACTGTGTTTTGTTGTTGTTCATGTTCATTTACACGATGGGGCATAGCACGTGTTGCGCCAGCCGACCGGGTGAGTACCGCCCTATGATTGGTTGGCCGAATATATTGATGTGTATTGTCTATGTTTATATTATTGAGACGAGCACGTGCTTGGTTGGGTTCGTGCATTTCCGTGACTGTTAGGCATTGATAGCGATTGGCCATTCCGAGTTCCCTCGAGCTCCGGTAATTCCGTGGATCGCCACGTTGTGTGCTACCACGAGGATAGCGTGAACAGCTCGGGGATGCCGGCTGAATAGTTGAGTCTGAAAGGCGAACCCATGCTTGTGTGATGAACTGAAACATTTCAGAGATTTCTCAGGCCATGTTCTATATGGACCACCATGTTTGTAGCAATCTGTGTTGCATACCCGCCAGAGCCATCTGGTGGTGTTTTTTGTGAGGTCAAACCCCAGAGTTCAATATTTCAATATTTAAGTTCTTTGGTAGAATTTAGTTTAAAATAGACATATTCTTTTAATGTTATAATATGAGGTTTCAGGTCAGATATTCTGTTATATTTTCTATTAGAGAAAAGTAATTGGTTAATTTCAATAATATTACAACAGTTTTTTATTTTAAGAATATCAAGGTTTGCCTCTTCTGTATGATGTTTACAAAGGACTATATTATTGGCTTTATAGTAAGGGTTTGTGACTTCATTGTTGGACAAAGGGTTTGAGGGGTAGTTCTTTGTCAATTTATTAGTATAGAAATATACATCCATAAGTTTAATATTCATGTTAAAAATACAATCACAAACTAATATGCTTTTCAAAGTATCATAATTACTCATACACATAAAATAGTCTGGTTGATATTTAACATTAAATGGCTCTGGCCAGTCCCATCAGTTCTCAGTTGATTTAATGCAGGCGTTTATTGCAGATTTAGCCTTCTTGATCGACTGCTTGGACCCCGCATATGCGCAAGTTTCACGGGCTTCCCATCATGAACTGCATCCTTAAGGAAGATTTTTGTACCAGTTTTTTTCTCCATGCTTTTGACGATGGTGCCTTCCTTGCCAATTATCTTCCCTCCAGCATCCTTAGGGACGACCATGACTTCTTCTAGACTTCGAAGAAGCAGCTGCCTGTTTGTCGAGGACTCAAGGGCGCGATCCCTGGGAAGGGACTGAAGTAGAAGATTTCGTGGATTTAGACGAAACAACTTTTGCTGGTCGTTTCCTCTTATCGCCAGACGGATAGTTGGAGCCCACTGGTGGGGTGACGGGTTCACATTTCTCTGGGATTGATAATTTGTTGAGCGTTTTCACTATGGCGTCCATCATACTGGGAGTTAGCTGCCTATCTTCTCCAATAGAAAGCGTCCATTTTTATATATGCATATCCCGGGAGTTTATCAGTGGTGCCGAAGCAGTTCACGAAAGCGTACCAGAGATGCTTCGACGCTTCCCCACCCATCGGCGTAGGGGTGAGGCACACGACAGAAGGCCCCTTGGACCTAATGAGTTTGAATGCCGCCAAGTACTTAGAGTTCAGTAGAGTTCATTATAGTCATACTTGGAAAGGAGAGAGGCGTCAGGTACGACTATGACTAAATAGATAGACATGCAAGATTTGAAGGCACAAGTAAAGTCAATTCAATCACACGGAAGGATTCTCAGACAACTTTCCATTGGGGTAGAACATTAAGGTCTGTTAACACATCATATAAAGTCTTAATTGTGCCAAAAATTGAAAATCATTTTTATTGTCTTTAGAACAAATTTCAAACTTCAGAAAGTTGATGTCAGCTAATTCTGTTCATGCCTTACTTCAATCATAGCCCATATCAAATTATAAGAGATACCACCAATCTGAATCTATTTTTGTGATTTTGAATGTTTAATAGACTGTACATATCTCATAAATTTAATATATAGTTGTTTATTCAACAACACCAATACTTCCAAAGTCATAAATCTATGGGTTTCATTATGTTCACCTCTCAAATAACATCGTTAAAATGTTCACTTTGAAGCAAGTTAAGGCACACATAAATGTCTTTTTGACACTTGAACTATGAGAAAAAATGGTTATTTACAGATAATCTGTCATGATTATCACCTTTTCAGCTGTCTGGTGTTCTGAAATAAACCAAGAATTATAAGCATCATTAAATACCTTCACATTGAAGTTATTGCATTCATAATTGTCTTATCGGCCCATGAGGTAAAAGTGATAGACATGTCAGAATATATGGTCTTGTTCATCTTGTAGAATTGGTGCCAAATAACTTTTGATTGGCTTAAGAGTATCATAAAATGATAATGGTCTTGACCTTGGTCCTAACCTCCAATATGAGGAATATAATTTTATTTGTTCTATTTGTTCTATATGTTTCTGTTGTGTTGTAGGTTTCTACATCAATGTCTAGGTGTGATTTTTTCACCCTTTTTTCCAGCTTTCTTTGAAGGGACCTTTCATCTTTATGATCTATCATCAAAGAGGCTGGCTTACTTATAGAGATATTTGCCTCCTTGAAATGGGCCAGAAGAGACATGAGTAAATCATTGTAATGTCTGGCAATATCAGATATAGATAATGTCTGCGATTTCAGATATAATAATAATAATATAATATTATAATAATAATAATAATAATAATAAATAATTTGTAGCGCTATTTCAGACTAAGTCATCTTTTTGTGAATAAATTCGTTTTGAGCCTTGACTTAAAGATGTCTAGCGATTTACTATTTTTCACTGGAAGGGGCAGGGTATTCCAAAGCCTTGGGCATATACCTCGAACGCTCTGTCCTCATATGTCCTGAGGTTAGTCATGGGAACTAAGTACTCTTTGTTTTCTGATGATCTGAGAGTTTTTGCACCCACCTTAAGGATAGTGTTTTCAGGTAGTCCTGCATCTTACCATTTTGGTCCTTCCAGGTGTGCATAGCAATTTTGAATTCTATTCTAGCCACCACAGGAAGCCAATGTAGTTCTTTGAGTATTGGTGTTATATGATCGTTTTTCTTAATTTTGCATACAATTCTTGCTGTAGCATTCTGCAACTTTTGCAACTCGGCAATTTCACATTTTAGTGAGTTACCGTAGTCAATTGTTGAGGTAACAAATGCATGTGCTAGGGTATTTGTAGTCTTTTTATCTAAACAATTTCTGATGTTTGCTATATTTTTAACATGAAAATATCCATTTCTACACATTTGCCTGATTTGCTGCTTCATTGTTAGTTCTTTATCAAAAATTACTCCCATGTCAGTTACCTTATAGCCTCTGGTAATAGTTGAATGGCCTACTAAAATTTCATTTGGTATTTCCTCATTTTCAAAATATGAATTTTTTCCACATATTAATAATTCGGAGTGAGGATGTAGCTGCAGGTTTTGAAGTATTTGTAAGGAATAATTTATTATTGTCATTGATTGGCCAGGTAATATTGGTCTGAATTGAAATTTTGTTTCTTTGGTCTTTAAGGTACTAACAAAGTACATTTTTAAAGTGTTAAAACTCTTTAAATGCTTGCTTCTCTCTGGAAAGGATACTGAAGATTTAGATATTTCCAAAACATTGATGAGTAAGCCTTGAGAAATGACATCAAATCTATCCTAAACTGAAATGGTCAGTCAACATGATGATGTACTTACTTGCCTTAAGGACAGGCATGATCCTTTTAAAGAAGCTGACATATCCCTTAGGAAGCCTGGTCCTAAGATGAGCGGTAATATCACGATTAAAAGATTCACAAAAAGAAGGCAAGGGAAATGGTACAGTCCAGTTTACAGATTGGTAATGTGAAAGTAATCTACACATTCTTTACTAAAGACTTCCCAGTCTGATTATGTTTCCAAGCTGGTAGAGAACAAGCATAACCTTAAAAATGGAAAGGCACATTGACTTTATACGCAATTGTAGGGATGCTTCTATATGAGCAACAGATGTTCAATCACGACGTGTACTCCCCTTAAGAGAAATCAAGCACTTTCTCAACCAACATTCGGCCATCTTGATTTCTGTTATGAGTGAACTCATTGAGTACATATTAACACATTAACTCCCTATGAAATTAACATTCTACCGGACTACTTTCCATAAGACTTCTCCAGAAAAATGTGCACCACTCCAGTAACTGATTTTCTTTGGCTAATTTCAATTCTCTGTTTTATGTGTTCGAGTTAAATATATAAAATGTGTATGGACATAATATGACACACCTCATATTCAATATAAATTATTACATGCTAACCTTATATACCTACCTACAGAGAATCAACTAGAAAATGGTTAGATTTAAATGAGAGATGAGTTATATATATCTGTTTCTTTTTATCGATTTGCATTACTATTGATATCATCTTAGACAAACATATTTTTGGAAAATTTTACTCTATAAATTTAATTTAGGCTGTTGTGTGAAATAGCGGAATATCCCTATATAAAAATAACTTGATCAAGTGATAAAGATGTTGACTATTTGTGTGATTTACCAGTGAGAAGGTCAAATCATACTAATCAACATGGCTCAATGGGTAAGACATCTGTCTCCCATGCTAAAGGTCTGGGGTTCGATTCCCACCGGGAACAATATATATTTTTTTTATTCATGCTGAAACTGAATTCTTCATTTTGAAGTTTTATTTTCGCAACATGCACATCAGAACATATAGAATTGAAACATTTTTGATTTTGATAGAAATTATAAAAAATAATGACGATACAATAATAATAATAATAAATATTTATATAGCGCATACAATAAACAAAGGTGAAATCTTCAAAGGTGAAATCTTCATGTTGGGGTCTTTTTAGAGCAGAATGAAAGTCAGAACACATACAGTGTTTTTTCTTTTGTTTTTTCTTTTATTTTTCTTTTGTTTTTTGTTTTGTTTTTTGTTTTGTTTTTTGTTTTGTTTTTTGTTTTGTTTTTTGTTTTGTTTTTTGTTTTGTTTTTTGTTTTGTTTTTTGTTTTGTTTTTTGTTTTGTTTTTTGTTTTGTTTTTTGTTTTGTTTTTTGTTTTGTTTTTTGTTTTGTTTTTTGTTTTGTTTTTTGTTTTGTTTTGTTTTGTTTTGTTTTTTGTTTTGTTTTTTGTTTTGTTTTTTGTTTTGTTTTTTGTTTTGTTTTTTGTTTTGTTTTTTCTTTGGCAAATTAAGAAAATACAAAAAAATAAAATAAAATGTCTTTATTAGCAAAGAAATGGAACAATTTCAATTTTCATACAATGCTGTGACTCCAAGTTTTCTACAGACCAACACAGGGTGATACATGGCTAAGTGGTTAAGATGTCTGTCTTCTATGCTAAAGGTCCAGGGTTCGAATCCTGGTTGGGAAAAGTATTATTTTCATGCTGAAGGTGAAATCTTAATATTGGGGTTCTGTTTGAGTGATATGTACTTCAGGAAACATAAATTGATTTGTCTATTGCAAATGCAGAAGAATATAAAATAACAGAAATGATTTGATACCCCCCAAAAAATGAAATCTTTATATTGTAGTTCTTATTGAGCAATTTGCATAACAGAAGAATATAATTTTTATTATTTTATTTTGCAAACATAGACAATATGAATAATACTGACTTTATATAGTGAACAAATATAAAATCTTCATACTGGGGTAATATTTGAGCAATATGCATGTCAGAACATAAAGAATTGAATTTGTTTTTTGCCAACATAGAAAATATAAAAAATAGTAATTATATGAGGAAAACAAATATGAAATCTTCATATTCCAATTTTATTTCAGTTTAGAAAAAAACGAATTATAACATGGATCCAATTTCAAGAATTTATCATAGACTTTAAACTTCGAGTAAGTTGATCAAGAGGCCAACCTTGAGCATCTCTGAATAAATCCAGTGCGATGCAATAGTTCCCAATGTTTCAGCATTAGTATGTGTCTCACAGGTCTGATGATATGCTTTGACCTTTTCTCATGGCAGGATTGCTCACTCAACATTTCACCTGGATTCACATTTAAAAATAAACATGGACTGTACCTATCTAAGGTGTTGTTACAATTCATCAACACTTAAAACATACATGCAAACAATGCTCATTCTTAAATACATTCAATCAGATTGGTATATTATATATTCCAAAACAATTTTCAAGATCTTCAAAATGTGTAGTTGTCAATATTTGACCATATCAGTCACTGACAGGATGGAAATCAACAGGTCACATGTCACCTGTATGCGCATTTCTCTGTTGTCCAGTAAGATCAGCCAACAATGCATGTACTCATATGTGCAAAGATCACCTCTTGGAAATGGTGTTGATACCTCTAAAATAGTTCTCTAGTTTCACAGTTGTTTTAACACTACTAACAATATAGAATTAGAATTTCTATATTTGAAATAAATTCAAATATTGCAATCATTATTTTAATTGTCAAATAAAACCACAATTTGAATAAGAAACATGTGTAGTAATAATGCTCAGATGTGTGTACAATGATTTGCCCACTATTTTTGACATGTGAAAGTGACTACACACCCCACTAATCTGAGTACTAATCTCAGTAAGCAAGTGTTCCCAGCAGGACGCCAGCTCATATTTTTAATCTCTACCTACGGTACCCTTACCTGAGACTTTCCTCTTTTTGTCAGGTATGTTGGCTTAAGGGAAAAACACGTAATGATGCCAAACACAGTGAATTTTCAATAAATTCACTTATGTAGGTCTCTATCCCGCTATATTGAGTGAAACTTCTAAAACCTCCATTCAATAGAATTGCATATAATAGGAATGTAGGTTGATTCTGAAAGTTTGACACGGCAGAATATTAAAATGTATGTCTTTTTGGGGTCTATATCCAGTGCAAAACACCATGTTCAGAATCAGGATATACTTTACAGTCAACCTCTGAACATCTACAATTTGTATATGCTTATCAAATAGTTACTTGAAACAATTCTTTCCCCGATAATAACTTCAAAATATGTAATAATTGTGTATTTGATATTTTGGTAAATAGACTATGGCCACATTCATTTTTGGTCAAAGTAACTGAACTGTAAGAAATACTAAAATATTATCAAGGCAAAATTACTACAGCAAAACCTGATCAAAGATAATTACCATTGTAATATGTGTCTTGTGTTTTAACATTATGTCTTGTGGAATATATTCCATATATCTTAATATAGCTTTAGGCATAGGATACTAAATTGATGGCTCAGGATAAAGGGTCTGACCTTTTTGCATAGCATGTTAGTATTCTTAAACTGTTAATTAATTATATCAGCAACATTATATTGAAGAAAGGTCAACATTACTGTGATCAATTGGTAAGTTTTAAAATACTTAAATCAACACAACATTTATGTAATATTTTATGAACCTTTATTATTGCCAAAAGACATGAAACCTCACAAGAGAAATAACAATAAAACATTACTGATATAATTAAACAATAAAATAAAGTTGTATGAATTTCAAAGAATGAAAATATTACAGAATGTCATTTCAGTCCAGCATCGTATTCAGTATATTTAATGGATTTTATTTCAGTGTTCAATACAACTGTTTGTCATTATGTAATTTTTCATTGACATTGGCTTCATTTTTAGCAAATCTGATTATTCCCCATTTTAGTTAGTATAGATGTAAAATTCACTTTTCTTACTGTTAGTACACTATTTTCACATTTGGCAAGTCTAATTATATTCATTTATTCAAAACTATCACTATCCCTATTACAATAGTCAACTTAAAGTTTTCTAAATTCATAGCTGGCTATTGCTGACCCCACTATTGGCAGATCCAGTGAAACCGCTCAGTTGAAAATTCATTTCCGGCATTAGTAAAATTGCAAAGGCCACCTCTTGCCTTTCCTGGAACTGTACCAAATTCGCTTTCAGCTATTGCTGCATAGTAGACTCCATCTGGTTGCCTTCCAACAGCCATTGCCCCAGTAGGAGTAGAGCCTGTGTTCCAAACCCTTTTCAATGGAGTGCTTGACTCGATCCATTTGTAATCTCTTGTAGTGTATTCTCGATGGTCATATCCATACCAGCAATCACCTCCAGGTTTTGCTTTGCCTGGAATCTTACCCCAGTTTGTATTTGCCACAGCACACCAAACCTCAAGGCCTTGATTATTTCCTCTCGTAATAGCATCAGGTGGTGGTCCATAGGTCTTTTGTTGTTCAGGAGCTTGAGGTGGCTCTGTCATAATTGCTTTTCTAGAAATATCCAATATACATAAACTTTTATATATTTTTATTTCGAATGAGCAGATCATTTTCAGCAAATCATATTTAAAGACAAATCTATAACATTTTGTGTAAGGTACATTTATCATATTGGTTTCAACTCTGAACTGTGAACTTTCGATATATAAAACATATTGTCCTTTACACTGTTTAACGTGATCTATTTTTGTATCTATATCGTCTTCAATATACATTTCTCTATTTGATGTAGTTTTTTTTAATGAAATTTCCAAAATTCAAATGAGCAATATATTTTCTTTGACTCAGGATTGATTTTCAAGAATGTTCTTTCGTCAGTGAATTATATCAATCTGTGTAATGTAATACAATGGTCAAATACAGTTTAATGCAGACATAATTTAAGACGATTGCTTATAAGAACATTAGAGGTAAAAATGATAACATTTTATGAGGTTAATGTGTTTTTGGAATTTTCTCATACTTCCACCATAACCAACTTGAGAGATCAGTCTTCCTCTCACTGTACTCACATGCCTAAGAATTGTCGAGTAGAAATCTGACTTTTAAATTTTACAATATGGTACATTAATGTCTATTTACAAGATAATGTCTTATTAAGGTAAAGAAATCCACTTCCTGAGATTAAAGTCAACTCAGGATACCACGTGTTCATTGAAAAGAACTTGTACTTAATCCAGAATCTTTTTATAAGAGATGGAATGAGTTTATTTTAATCGGTTCAATTTAGTGTTTTCCGTATAGATATGGTATCCTCTTGACAAATGTAGAGAATTTGTCCCAGAATTAGAATAAGAGGTAACATTAGTGATCATCTTAAAACAATGTCGAGGCAAAACTGGAATAATCTTCCCCCCTAAATTAATAACATTGGAACCAGGTCGCTCGGCATCCTACAGGAACCCGCTTGCCAGAGTATAAAGGTTGATGACAAGCAGCTGGTGTGTACCAGCTGCACCCCTTAGTGCAACCTTGCCTTATCAGCGGGATGCCAATTATTTTTGCCGAGTAAACTTATAGATGTAGATGTTGAAGACATGTGCAATTGGCAAGAGCAAAATGGCAAGAGATAATCAGCAACATCTTACCTTGTTTGAAGTATGCTGGTATCTTGTCAATGGTTTGAAAATGTCTAGTGGAAGGATTGTGGCAAATGTTACATTATATAGGTAAAAGTCATTTAACCTTGAACAAAAGGATGTAAACAACCACTTTGTTTAGTTTAATGATAAATTTATGCTTTATTTATTTTTGCTCAATTGTTCAAAATTAATGAGGTTTACAATCAGCAAATTGATTTATTTCACTATGTAGTAAATCAGAGATCCAGACATAGTGTCAACCAGAAGAACCATCAGTAGTAAGTAATCCACCTTCATGTGTACTCAACAATTCTACCCACAAGTGATTTATTGTCTTTTTTATCTTGTCACAACTAAGTCTTTATCTAATCTGTTATCAGTTCTGAACACTTCTTTAAAATAGTGAATTTGAGTCGTTTTGCATTTCCATATATATATATTCCTCTCTGGTGATCCAAAGGTCAATGGTTCGATCCCCTGCTGTGCCAAGATTGACATCCTGATAAAATTTATCAAATGAGCTGAGGCTCATGACAAAAGGGTTAACCTGTTGTCCTTGTAAATATGAGACCAGGCGGGTTGTCATGTCAAAGACCTGCGACATGTTAATTTTCATCAGCTAGGTCCCCTCAGAGCCCAACAAGAGAATATCAAACATGATAAACATTTAAAATACACTACTATTTCTATAATTATTTCTATCCCTTGACTGACAGAAGTATTCTATATTTTTCTTTTGAAACTGGACTGGTATTCCTGCTTAACCAGTCTAGTACTTAATCTGTTTTTTATTCATTTTTTATTCACTTTCAATGGGCATTGGACAAATATGAAAAAATCCAACTTTTTTGCATAAACACATTGCTAAAAAGGCTGCTCAAAAGTGATATGAAGATGCACAGTAATCAATCTTGTTTTGGAGGCCACTCAGGTATAAATATTACAAGAAACTTGACTTGAGAGAAATGGACAATGCTCTTGATACACATGCCACTGTCCCAAATCTAGATGGTTGTGTGAGCAATGCACATGGCATTCCAAATGCCACCAGTCCTGAAGAAATCTGAAATCATGAAGGTTAAGACCATTATCAACTTATGATGCTTTGAAGCAATTAAAAGTTATTTGCCACCAATTCTGTAATTTAATTTTTTGGAACAATACACACCAATGGCCATCACAACACAATTCAAAACATTCTACAAGATAAACAAGACCATGTATTCTGACATATTTATCACTTTTACCTCATGGACCAATACAACAATTACGAATGCAATAACCTCAATGTGAAAGCGTTTAATGATGCTTGTAATTCATGATTTATTTCAGAACACCAGACATCTGAAAAGGTGATAAACATGACAGATTATCTATAAATAACCTTTTTATTTCAAAGCTCAAGTATCAATAAGACATTTATGTGTGCCATAACTAGCTTCAAGGTGAACAATTTAACAATTTTATTTCAGTGTATCAGACACCTAAAAAAGGTGATATCCAGAACAGTGAGCCGATGTAAGGAAACCCACAGATTTATGACTTTGGAAGTGCATGATATTGGTGTTGTTGAATTAAAAACTTTATATTAAATTTATGAGATATGTACAGTCTATTAAACATTCAAAATCACAAAAATAGATTCAGATTTTGAAGGTATCTCTCATAATCTGATATGGGCTATGATTGAAATAAGGCATAAACAAAATTAGCAGATATCAAATTTCTGAAGTTTGAAATTGAAATAAGAATAATTTTCAAGTTTTGGCACAATTAAGACTATAAATGGTGTGTTATCAAACCTTAATGTTCTACTTCGATGGAAAAGTGTCTGGGAATCTGTCCCTGTGTTTGAAATTATTTTATTGTGCCTTCAAATTTTGCATGTCTATCTACTCCTAAAAGTTCTACAAAATTATGGTAATGACTAATTGAAATGAAAGGTTCTCAGGTTTTGTTGATTGTATTAAAACGATTGAGTCTCAATTTATGTCAAAATGGAAATAAAAAAGTAAAAAACCTACTCTTCAATATCTAATTAAACACTGTTATACATTTGTGTGATGAAATGTGATAGAATTATGAAATACTTCTATGGGATGAAATGTGGATGGCAAATCTTTATTTGTGTGTCATTACTATAATGTATAGTTGATATTTGAAATAAAGTTTCATACTTAATATAAAAATAGTTTAAAGCATTTTTAGCTTTCTGCAGTATTGTTATTTCTCCAGGTAATAGTACTATATTTGAATCGACTTGTTCCTGGTTGCAAAATTAAATCATCTTAAAAAAAAATACCATAGTCAGACACTTAAAGACTTAGTCTTGGCTTGAAAAACCGAAGTAGCTGCCATGTTAGCAGAGATAAGTATCTTGAATATTTGGGATGGGATATTTGTCACACTGTCAGCATATGACAATAATGATGAAGCTAACTTCTAACTTTTCATGATAGTGATGTTACCTTTCTATCACATTTTCACATGCTCAAATGTGCTTGAATCATAAATTTAAGTTGTAAAGTTCTTTTCCTTTCCAGAAAAATAGCATCTGAGGCAGTAATATCTGGTACAGTTTGGATAGAGCTCTAACATGTATTTTGAAAGCATCAAACAAATTTTGTTATTGTCTCATCAATATTAACGTTGATGTTATGCTCTGTTTAAGAAGAATTCATTCCAATTATTCTATTCAGTTATGGGTTTGATCCCTGGCCATGCCGAGTTTGAATACATAATACAATTTCACACATGAGCTGAGATACATGCCAAAGGGTTAACCCATTGTCCTTGTAAATCTGTGGGTGAGAAAGCATTGCATGGTTGATCAGACACTTTTTTTCACATGATCTCGAATTTACAGACTTTATTCTATTTACATGATTCATGATTATTATATAAAATATGATATCATCCGGGCACTTTCATAGATATGCCAGTTCTTATGAATAAACATGAATTAAAGCTCAGTCATAGCATATTCACTCTATTGAATTCAAATTAGAAAGTTCAATTCTCTGCATTTCACATTTCTTCAATTGACATAACTCTCTTCAAAGTCCAGACATATACTTTTTCTTCATTACACAAAATTCATTACGCATGAGATTCTTCTACTCCCTTCATTACTATTTTTTTTAAGGCTCCTTTATTTTTTCAGATGCTATCTGAGGTTCACATATTTGTTTGAAAGTGTCTGATATTCACTTCAAAAAGCGGAACTAGGCATTGATTATTAAATTTGATATTCAAGTCTGTTGGATTCACAATATGTGTATTTTTTGTGTATTATTATGTGACTATGTTAGTTTCACTTGCCTTTTCCCCAATGTCCTTCTGTGAAACATATTTGTTTTGTTGAGGAATTTGTCACTAAAATATCAAGGAATTTCAAGATTTACCTGTGTAATGCAGAAAACAAAGGGTGGGTTATTAACTATATTCCACTATATTTACCTGAACTGTTTTACAGAAGAATATCAAGTATCATTGAAAGTATTTGATAACAACAAAATCTGAACAACAACATTACTAGAGAATTGTGCATGCAATATTTAGAACAGTTTCAACATCACATGTGGGAAACACTTTCTTTCATGGAGGGCACGATATCAATAAGCAAGAAAAATAATGCACTTTATTTAAAAGAAGTTATGTCAAGCTGATATAAATACAAAGAATGTGTGAGAAAAGAGAGCTCAATGTCAAGCTAAATACAATGAATGGGAAACTAATATTCAGTAATATAAATGTGTTGTGTTATGTCAGGCTGGTATTTAAATTAGATTAAACAAGCATGTTCGTCTGCGTGTATCAGTAAGAAGTGTTCCGAAAATGTAAGATAAATTAAATCACTATATATGCACTATATCTGCTGCAAATAGGTGTCATCCAAATCTTTATTCTGAAAATTGGCAATATTTTTTCAAATTATAGTTCAGAGATAAATGTTACAGCTAACACACTGTACCAGAATTCCTACCGCTGCTCAGGTAGGGCTCCACACATGCTCCTACCTAAGGATGAGGCCAACATTCCCAAATACGGTATCACATCCAAACACTTAGGGCTAGAATTATTGTTTTGAATAAATCAAATTAGAACTATAAAAAACTAAACCCTAAAAATGAATGTTTCAAGAATTTTAATTTTACTAGAATAATAGAAGTTACTGAGGAAAGTGATTATTTTATGAGAAATTGTAGTGGGAGCAGAAGACTAATGAAGCCTTGTCTAGTCTATACACATAGACAGTGTTGATTAAGTTATTTTGATACCAATAAATGTGATAAGCTAGTCTTGGTAAATCAAACAATACCAAGTCTGTATTTGAGCAAGAAAAATGTTTCTCACTGAAATCAGCTGTAAGGGACTTAGAGACATCCATGCCATGTTGATAATGCAGGGATCTGCTGATATTGCAAGCCTAAAGACAAATCCCCACATCAAGATTAATGCTATTTGTGCTAAAGTCCTCCTGAAATCGTTTCCCCAAACACAGATCTATTAAATTATGCAATTCTAAATTATAAAATCACAAAATCAGTTATCAAATAAATCCAAATTGTATCAACCAAAAATATATTCTATTCTTATATCAGGGCAGATTTAATGGTTGGTAACATTTATATCATATAAGAAAGCAGTGCAAAGATTTTCTTTGATTAAGTATTTTACAGAATTGATTATGATCTAACATTAGTTTTGCACGATCTTTCCTCCACCTGCTGTCAAGGTGACACCAGCAGCTCCGCTTTAAGAAGATACTGCAGCATCAGGTACCTCTATGGCAGAAGTGCAGCATAACTTAGTCACTCCCACAAATATGATCAGGTAAATACCTGGGTCTAATAGATGGGTCTAATCAGTGGGAAAGCAGTTGGTACAGACAAAACAATACAATCTGCTAGTGTAATAAAAAAACTATCCTGGCCTCAAATTGATGCAAATTTCGACGTTCAAGCCCTTGTGATCTGTGGAAAACCTTTTCCAATTCTGAAAGCATTAGATGTACCAAACACTATTCTTAAAGGGCATTTTTGAAATGTATTATATATCAAGAAATAGTGACTCATATCTGTCAAAACCTTGCTAAAAACAACATTTGTTGTTTTGTTGATTCATGAAAATTTGAACATGTAAGGAAAAGGAAAATGCCTATTTAAACTAGGTGAAGATGTCTAGGGCCATGATAAGTACTATTGGTTGATTGTTTTAATTTAAAAACGTAATGTGTTAGGTCAGATAACTGTGAAAATTGTCCTTTTGCTTTTTACAAAAGCATGTAAAGCAGTGCATATTATACCAAGCTATAGAACAACTACCTCCACTTTACAATAACTCAAGGCCTCACTCCAACATTACAAAACTGCAGTACTCAGCAGCTCGTGTTGTTGGGGGAGATCAAAAAATATGATTACATATTACATACAAACAGAATGAAATACACTGGCTCCCAGCATATGCCAGAATAACTTTCAAGATCCTTCTTACTACCTGGATGGCC
The DNA here is from genome assembly GCA_949316495.1 of Amphiduros pacificus. Classification (NCBI taxonomy): domain Eukaryota; kingdom Metazoa; phylum Annelida; class Polychaeta; order Phyllodocida; family Hesionidae; genus Amphiduros; species Amphiduros pacificus. Next base: position 34,184,699 of record OX439012.1, on the reverse strand, counting down.
CTAAATGGTAAGGCACCTCCTTGCCTACATGACCTAACAATTGAAAGATTCTTAAGATCCAGTAATGGGCTTGATTTGGTAGTCCCTCACACTCATATGAAGACAGTTGGTGATATAATTGTTGTATTATATTATATTAGAAACCTAAATTTAATACTCATGGAATACAAACATGAATTTTGAAACAATTCATTATCAGAAAAAATCATTAATTTAAATGGTATGGAACAAAAACACTTACAGGAAAATTCATTCAATATTCATTATCCAACTTTGTTCAGCACATTTAATGTGGAATTACGCCAACAGTTTGAATATGCCCAAAACCATATATTAGTGCATTTACTGCAGTTACTGCAATAACCTCGTTGTTTATTGTACTCAAATATAAAACATGAATTATAACATCTTAGACATGTTAAAAAAACATTTGAATTATTATGCCAATAACTTGGTGATTCTTGAAATGAAAAACATTCATTTTTAATTTCACAGCTTTATGACAACAAATTTATGATACAACTCTACACTTGAATAAAGTAGTCTGAGCATCATAAATCACTTTCATCTTTGAAGTAAAATCATTATTTACCTTCATGTAAATTGTCCCATACGATTAGTCTGAAATAGATTTTTAACTTGATATCAGTAACCTTGAGTAGAGTGGTCACATAACTCTTATAGATTATTCCCATGAATTTATGACCCCATGTACCTATATAATGTTCATATTGCCCACCAAACTAGATGTTTATATCCCATAAGCAGAGATTCAGCATTCTTCAAACAAGGTAAGTTTTATATGAATAATACAACTTAATCTTTATAATTCATGTCATATTGTTGAATTTTAACATAGATTGGAATACAAAATATTGGAAATTAATGTATAAAATGATTTTTATGTGAACCTGTATTTGGTCTTTCGAGATCTTTCAAGTGATCATTCAATCATGTATCTCAAATAGTTTTCAGTTTTTTAATATACCACCAATTTGTTGTTATATATTTTGAAATGTTCAAAAAATGAATTTTAAAATAACTATGTTACAATTTTGCCAATTAAGAAGTATTTATGTCTCCTATATTTTGTTCTCCATGATATGTCAAACCCAAATATCAGTTTCGATCAAGCATTTGTCGAGTGTGAAATATGAAATACTTTTAAACCTCATTCCTCAAAGTATACAAGTCTTATACCTTTTACATCTGAGTCATGAGAAAAATGAATTGATCATGAATATCATTATAATAAAGTTAACTCCAAAAGTAAATCATTCTCTTTTTCATTTTAAATATCTATTACATTTTCAATCCACAATTTTATTTTTGAACCATGAATTTTTAAAATCACCTACTGTAACAGTTAAAAAAATGTCTGAAAAATATTGACAAAAGAGACATTAAAACAAGATATATTCATCTGATTTTCACAAATTGTTTTTGATATAAAAATACTCTAATGCAACCAAATGATACATATTAAAAACACATTCAATTTGGATGAAAATCAAATGTACATGTTTTTCTTTTTCATTTTACATTTAAGGGATTTAAACTAATAAATTTGGGAACATTGATTAAAGATTATTTTTCTTGTCATATTAGATAATCTAAAAAGACCAGTTTCAATTTAGATATAAAATGTGTTAACCTGAAATAGTTTTGCAGAAAAAGGAATGCTAATGACCTATTTGTAAATATCAGGCTAGAAAAAAAAATCTATTAATTAGTGTTTGTAAACTCGAATAGCATTTTGACAATAGAAAATGTTAATTATTCATCCAATTTATTACACCATGAAACAGTTTTTACTGGACAGAGATTTCTAAATCTAAATTATCCTTACAATATTGTATGTCCTACTGCCCTTAGAATATAAAATAATCGTTTTTTCCATTTCAAGAAATTCAGGACAGTTATGACAGAGCCACCTCAGCCCCCAACACAACAGAAGATCTATGGACCACCACCTGATCCTGTTACAAAAGGAAATAATCAGGGATTGGAGGTTTGGTGTGCTGTGGCAAACACCTATTGGGGTAAAATACCTGGCAAGGCTAAACCTGGAGGTGATTGTTGGTATGGATATGACCATCAAGAGCATAAAACAAGAGATTTCAAATGGATTGAATCCCTTACTCCATTAAGACGGGTTTGGAACACAGGTTCTACACCTTCTGGAGCGATGGCTGTTGGAAATCAAACAGATGGAGTCTACTATGCGGCAATAGCTGACAGTGAATTTGGTACAGTTCCCGGAAAAGCTAAAGGCGGCCTTTGCAATTTCTCCAATGCTGGAAATGAATTTTCAACTGATCGATTTCATTGGATCTGCCAATAGTATTACTCAACTTGATCTGACTTGAAAGCCTAGAGTGAATTTGATATCGGTCCTTTAAAATCATTTCTTTTACAATAATTGTGAGTTAACAAGAGATAAACTGAAAAATAAATATATGAATGTTTCAAAAGTTAAATTACGGAGCTTAAAACATTAAACAAAAAGTAGAACTTCAATATATATTCTAATCTTCTGCTTGGTTTTTGTTTAATGACAACCTCAAACAAATTCGTTGATATTGACACCATTTCATACATCTAAAAAAATTGTCAATTCAAGTGTTGTGCAGTCAGATAAAGACTTTCCTGCTAATTTGTATTCATATATTCCATTTTCAATTAATTTCAAGAATTGATCTTTAATGAGGATATCTTGCTTACAGTTGCATATCTGGGCTTCTGTCTCAAATTTGATTGCAATAAAAACCTCTTTCCAAGAAACAATAAATTAAGGCTTTAAAATAATATAAGCTTGTGTTACTTTTAATGTGTGTCGTAATATGTAAAACAATTTATCATCAACGGATAAATAGAACAATGCTTAATACATGAATAGGATTGGCCATATTCGTTGAAGGACAGACAAGATGATCTACAAAGTCATTTTTTTTTGTTCGGTAATAATATTGTTTTTAAACCAAGTAAGACTTATTAACGAATTTCCATTCTTTTACCAATCTTAGACGTTGATTGACTTAAATGGTGGATGTGTCTTGACAAGTATTGAGTAGTAATCCTATAATTTAGTGTATTATCCACAAATGAACATAATGACAAATTTAACTTTAACAGAGTAAAGAGATAAGTTACAATAAGACATAGAAGTCTCACTCCTCACAGCACATTGACGGGTCAACACATGAACACTTGGAACTCATGTTAAAGTTGTATTGTGCACTCTATTTGATATTCATGCAGCATAGGCAATTTAGAACAATGAAATTAAGAACCTTAAATTATGCACTGCAAATTTGACAAGGATATCTTTGATAAATATTTAATTTATCTGTTGTTCTTTCCTATGAATGATCCAATATTATATAAATCACTCGTTATCCCATATTTCCATGTGGTGTTGTTTCTCTAAATAAAAAAATGTATGAGCCCTATGTTTGTCTTTATAAAGCCCTTTCTTATAAATGACTCTAAACATACCATTCTTAGAAATGGTTTGACCTATTATATGGGCTATTTCGGTTGGGTTTGTAATATCTATTGATCTTTAAAGGTAGTAGGATGTAAATATGTCGGAGAATCATCATTGCATTGCATCTATTGAACAAATGTTGTTAAAAGTACATATCCCTGAAATGTTTTTTAAATATTTAGTTTCTTGTAAACAAATTACTGATGGATTATAGTTTGGTGCAGATAACTCCAGTTCTGATTTGTTTGCCTCAAACTCTCCTTTGTATGATATTGCCAATTGCCATTTTAAGATTAATGAGAATAAATATATGATTCAGAATAATCATTTATCAATATTACATTTTTTATGATCTTATTTAAAATAATGAGTTAAAATACAATACTGCAAAGCATAATCATTTAATTCAAGAACAATAATGCTATGTATATCAGGAGGATAACTTGTATCCATCCTTTCTAATGATTTTGTTCTTTGTATTCCATCTTTTCCTTGATCTCTGTTTTATTTTGTCACACTTCTTAAGAGGTTTATTTTGCTGTGAAGAATTGGAATATGCACCTTTATTGCTTGATGTTGATTAAATTTATGGAGGTTTTATGGAAAATTGTGTAGGTTGTATTGAAGATTGCTGTTATTGATTTACTCACAAAGGAACAGTTCTTTTCACCAATTGACCATATTAAATCTGTGTGAATTTAAATGAATTTAGTATCTTTTGATTGTGTAACAATAGTATCGGAATTTCTTTGAGGTGTATCTTTGCTTTCTATACGTTTTCTGGCTTCTGGGAAGGAATTTTTTTCTGTGTATAATATTCTTTGAATTTCTTTTTCTCTCATAAAAGAGGGAAAATATCTAGAATATGATGGGTGTTCACCTTCATAATTATTGCATTTAAAGGAGTGAGATTCACAATTTTCACATCTGTGCTGGCCAGTGCATTTTGGACTTGTCAAGTTGCCTTTACAATTACCTGAAATAAGACTATATTTCTGATACCTGATAACTCCCTTTCTGCCATACCATGCATTTTCTCTTAAAAATGTGTGTTTTGTTTATTATTCATTGTCCACATTCCTAAGCCTTACTCTGACTTTTATTTTAACTTTTATTTTTACTCTGACTATTATTTTAATAATAGAAATTACAGATGTGGGGCAGAGATCTCAGCATATCTATGAAACTCGGCCACATGAGAAAATATGGAGAAGTGTTTGGAGTTATATTCCACAAGCCGGTTGAACAATATTTTGCCCTAACGTCCTCCCTTCTAGGGTGAACAGGTGTGTTACAACTGGACTGATGCAAGTGCCAAATCAGTCCATTGCTCAACTTGCAGAACACCATATCCTACCCTTATGTGTCGCACCTCAAGGCAAACAAGGCACCATGGTTATTTTTTTTCTTTCGCCTCTTACGAACTGACAAAAGAAAAACCTGGGAATAAAAAAGAGTGCCATTCTAACTCCTGGCCAACATGGGGTCAATTCATGTATGCTTAACAAATAATTACTTCCCCTTGAGACTCAACACTTCCTATACAATTCAACTGATGAAGGCATAAAAGCAAGAAATTGTAACAGCAAGATTATAACCATTTTCATATTTTTCTTGAGTTTGTCTTAATATTATATCTTGTGAAAAATAGTTTATATATCTTAATAATATCTTAATAATATCTTAATAATAAATATTGTATATTTGGATCAGGCTAAGGTGCCTGAGCTCTGTTTGTTTAGCAGGTTTTCTTATATGGGGCCAATTATTTCATTTTGCAGTGACATTCTTAGAACACTACTCCAGATAGTTACTATCTACACATGCACAAGTGCCTGATGTCATATAGTATTATACAGTGATTTCTCAAGGGGCAATGGGGTTGGGGTGTACACAATCATGGCATTGGGGCTTACCCCATTGAGAAAGCTGTCAATCAGTGACACGTCAGTCACACATCACACTCAGTCCATACTGTGGACTCAATGTATCTCATGGTCAGTACTACAGAGAGTAACACCAAGCCTAGATACCACACTAGCCGAATTTCTGGAGAGATGATAACAATTTTGCAAGAGGACATTGACAGTTCAATCAAAATGAAAAGGTTTTTCATATCATTTTATATATTACACAATAGAAAACATCCAATTAAATGAGAAGTAAACTAGATTACAACAGCATTTCTGAAACGTTGAAGTTGATTTTATTCACAGAAAAATATTGGCAAAAGTTCAAATTTACTGTTATCAATTGGTGGTTTTAAATTCCTAAAAGAACAATATATTTTGTAATTTTATATGAACTTTTACATTTTCCAAAAGAAACTTCACAGAAGAAGGTACATAAAAATTACATACCGATAATAATTACACAATAGAATAAGGTTTTGATTTCAAAGAATGAAGATATTACAGAATGTCATTTAAGTCAAACAGGACAATCAGTGTATTAAATGGATTTTATTTCAGTTTTCAATGTTATAATTAAAAAATTTGTTATTTTTAATTGTATTTTAATATTTCACTAATTTTGTCTTCTAATTTCACATTTTGCAAGCCTTATTATATTCATTTATTCAAAATTGACTTTCACTATTATTATATCAGAGAGGACTGCATTTCCTTTGCCAAGAAACTTTTAAAGTTCACTTTTGGCAGATCCAGTAAAATTGAGTTGTTGAAAATTCACTTCCTGCATTGGTAAAATTGCAAAGGCCACCTCTTCCTGGAACTGTACCATATTCACTTTGAGATACTTTGTGATATGATAATAGACTCCATCTGGTTGTCACCCAACAGGCAGTGCTTTTGAAGGAGTAGAGCCTGTTTTTGTTATTTTTGCTAAGAGGCCTGACCCCTCTTTGCTTAGTAGGTTTTCATACATGGGGCCAATGATTTCATTTTGCAGTGATATTCTTAGAACATAACAACTACTCCAGATAGATACTATGTACATATGCACAAGTGCCTGATGTCATATATTATTATACAGTGATACTCTAAGAGGCAATGGGGTGTACACCATCAAGGCACTGGGGCGTACCCCATTGGGACAGCTGTCAATCAGTGACACGTCAGTCACACGTCACACTCGGTCTATAATGGTTGACTCATGTCTTGTGCTCAGTAACACCAAACCTGTCTTATGTTGTAATTTATGGTCAGTATTAAAGATAGTAAGACCAAACCTGCCTAATGGCTAGTCAGATTCCATAAATTAATTTCAAATGATATTAATCGTTTAATCAAAATAGCATTTTAAAAATACACAATAGATAATATCCAGTTTAATGATTAAACTTAAGATTACAACAGCATTCTTTAAATGTTGAAGCTCATTTTATTTAAAGAAAAATATTGGCTAAGGGTCTTAATTACTGATATCAATTGGTGCTTCTAAATTCTTAGAAAATTCTTAGAAAATAAGTAAAAACTTATTTTGTAATTTTATTTGCACTTTTAATATTGCCAACATGACGTTTCAGACAAATGAAACTTCATAGGACAAAGTACATTAGAAGATTAATCAGTTATTTAATTAAACTACTGATAATGATTACACAATAGAAAAAGGTTGTTTTGATTTCAAAGAATGAAGATATTACAGAATGTCATTTAAGTCAAACATCACAATCAGTATATTAAATGGATTTATTTCAGTGTTCAATGTTTTGATTACATATTTGTTACATTTAATTATATTTTAGCATTTCACTGATGTTGAGTTCTATTTTCACATTTTGCAAGCCTTATATTCATTTATTCAAAATTTACTTTCACTATTGTTATATCAGAGAGGACTGCATTTCCTTTGTCCGGAAACTTTTCTCGTTCACTGTTGGCAGATCCAGTAAAATTGAGTTGTTGAAAATTCACTTCCTCCATTGGTAAAATTGCAAAGGCCACCTCTAGCTTTTCCTGGAACTGTACCATATTCACTTTGCGATATTGCTGCATAATACACTCCGTCTGGTTGTCGCCCAACAGGCAGTGCTTTGGAAGGAGTAGAGCCTGTGTTCCAAACCCTTTTTAATGGAACACTTGATTCAATCCATTTAAAATCTCTTGTAGTATATTCCCGATGGTCATATCCATACCAGCAATCACCGCCAGGTTTAGCTTTGCCTGGAATTGTACCCCAGCTTGTATTTGCCACAGCACACCAAACCTCCAATCCTTGATTATTTCCTTTTGTAACAGGATCAGGTGGTGGTCCATAAGTCTTTTGTTGTTCAGGGGCTTCAGTTGGCTCTGTCATAATTGCTATTCTAGAATTAATCAAAATTCATAAACTTACAAATCTATAGTTTTCTTGATTAGAGGATAATATTTCAGCAAATCAAATTTCAAGAAAATATGTCAGATTGATGTTTGTGAATTGAAATTAAAACTTGCATTTGTAGATTCCCCAAATGCTTATCTTTAACGATTGATTTCAAGAATGTTCTATTGTCAATGACTATCAATTTTGAAATACAAAGTTTAATGCATATATATGTCATCGTTTCTAATATTGATTCACAAGGAAATGTCTTATTTCGCTTAAAAGATACTAACAATATTGTGTAGTTCTCAATATTTTAGTTTCAAATGACTTCAGATATTCATGATTCAATATTTTGACTTGAGATGACAACAAACCCTTGTTTTAATAACAAAAAAAATCAAAATTACTATTTTTAAGTTTTCAATCATGAAAAAAATTATTTTTTGGTCTGAAATAAATATGTCTTTAGTATAAATGGTTAACCTGGATTGACTAACTTAAAAGAAATAGTTGCAGTTGTAGACAAGGTAACACAAAAGTGACCAAGTGATTGTTAAAATAATAAATAATAAGACCTTTCTTTGCAATAGGCAAGAGCAAGATAGCTAGAGCTAATCAGCAACATCTTACCTTGTTTGAAGTTTGCTGGTTCTTTAGTAATGGGTTGAAAATGTCTAGTGCATGGATTGTGGCCAATGTAGCATTTTATAGGTATATGTCCATGTCAATTAACCTTGAACAATGAGAATGAGAGTAACACTTCAATACTGAAGTGTTCACAGAGAAGTGTTCATAAATCAATGATGTGTAAGATTGTCTTCATCAATGTGAAATCTTTATGATTGTCTTTTGTTAATTTATTTAGATCATATAAAAATTTAAACAATCCAAATGTCAATGACATTACTTTTTTCTTTTATCTATAAAAAATAAATAATAAAACTGTACCTTGTTAAATATACTATGAGTCTGCACAACTAAGGCTACATCAGATCTGTTATTAGTTCTTAACACATCTTTTAAATACTGAAATCCTTTTGCATAATTATATATACCTATTGACACAAACAACGATCTCCAATAAAGAGCCATGGGCAAGGGTTGGTTTGAACATTAACAAATTAGCAGATATGCAGCTTTTTAAATTGGGTAATTTTTTTAAAAAGTTTTTGTTCATATTTTACAGTTTTAATCCTCATATATGGGTCTAATAAGGAAATAAACAATACTTGAATCTCCTTTGCAATTACAAAGGAAGTCACTTTTGCCAGGGTATTTTCAGTATATAAGCTTTTACGCAATATATCGAGACCCTTTTCCACTCTAATCAAATCCTCGTCACTGTCAAGCTCATTCCTTAGCCATTCTGGGCCAGTAATTCCAAGCCATGTCACTGTAATGATATCAAACATAATCTACTTTTAGAATGAAAACTACATCCTTTCTTATAAAAAAACTTACTGCAAACACAAACATCTAACAATCAAATTTATTAAGATTTCTTAAAATGATATTAACTCAAATAGAGATTTAGAAAAATAAGGGCTTTTCATCAAATATACTGACAAACAAAGATCTTGCATTAAATCCCATGTCAATAACGATATGTTGACTTAAGATAAGTGTATTCTGTACAAGAAAATACAAGAACAGATCATGATTTAATAGAGAATCAAACGATGAAAACAAATTTCAAAAAATAACAATATTTTGAAGCACAGTATTAAGCACCGAAAAAGTACTATGAAACATCATTCACTAATTTTTTATGATATCAAAAAAAAATAAGGACAACCTATGGCAGTATCCTAAAAAGAATTGTTTCCTACAATAATTAGATAAAATGTATATAGCTATCACTAATTATTTAGACATCGCATGTGAATTTTTAAACCTTTAACTGATATAGGAACAAAATTAGATGAAAAAATAACCATACCATGTAATGGAGTCATTTGGCTTACAGAGCAATTTAATTCAATATAAGCAGCAGAACTGTTCTTTTATCATCAACTCCATAATTTTACAATTGCAACAAGTTAATACTAAAGGATAATGCTACTAGATTACTACACTCTTAAAAATACCTGTCTCACTTACGCATAATATTTTTGTGAAACAAAATCTTTGTGACAGGCTCATACCGACTGAAACTAATTAAGAACTTATATGTGACATTGGATAAACATTTTAGTTGCACTGCACTGGAGCCGAATGGCGTCCTTAACCACTTTGGCGCCAAGACTGGCGTCCCCCACGTGACAGTGGTTCTGTTGCTAGGGAGCGACAATGCCCTGCTGGGCGGATTAGCAGCGACACCTAGTGTTCCAGGTTTAACACGCCTTATCTTAATATAAGGAAGGATTAAAGCATTCTTGTTAATTGCCATTGACCAGTTCTCTGTAGGATTAAGATGAAAACAGGAAGTTAGAATTTTTACACAAGGGATAGTCATGTGGTTATACATTCAAATGTTGACAGTTGGCCACTGGTCAGCAGAGTACAAGGATTGCATGGAGAGAGTTTATTCATGACAATATTCAACAAATATGGTATGTACATATATTTTATTTGATTAAGATGTCTAGTTCCAAAAATTACAATATTTTAGCCTGAGGTTTATTCAAACTTATGTGAATTGTATTTATGAAATACAATTAGTTTGCATGCTAGAAGCTGGGTGGAATAAATAATGTAGAGAGTTCCTATATTTCAATTTGATAAATGAATAAAAGCTTAAACATTGTACTGATATGCCTTGCCTTTTTATATCTACAGATGCTGAAGGACACACTCTGTAGAAAAGAATTGAAGTCAATGTCTACAGCTGCAGGAGGGCATCCCAGATACCTATGCTGGCTGAGATTTGAAGGAATACCAAGTACATACACTGGGCAGGTTGGCATCCCGAGGACCTATCCTGTATAAGAGGCCATCCCAGTTATCTACACTGAGCAGGACAATCTAATGACAAATGTTTACATGAAAGGGCATGAAGAGACTGTACATAGAAGTGTTTCAAGGACTACAATTGCATGAGAGATCAAGTTAGATATAGTGCATATGTGGGTTATTTTAAACAATCTGGATTCAGTATGATACATCGTCAATGGAATGAATGAATGAATGAATGGTTTCTTTACGGCACATCGACACAATGAGGTCATTCAGTGCCAAAATTTTAAAAACAGAAACGTAATATTGACTAGAAACAAAATGTAAATATGTGGATAACACAAGAATTTAGCCACAACATTTATATAACATCAATCAAATATAAAAAATATGTATAATTTGTTAAAAAGACTTTTTCAGTATTTTTTGCAGTTCTTGATAAATAAGTCAATGACCTAAATAAACAAAAGCTCTGCCCTTAAAACTGATTATAAAGTCCTATGTGAGTTAAAAACGATACTATCACAGAAGTATCTACAGTATCAAATAACGTATGTAAACCTTGCACATTAAAATATTGAGTTTGTATAATATCAAAATCGATACACTCAATTAAAATATGTTTAATAGTCAAAGCCCTTTGACAACCAATACATTCAGGTTGATCTTCACCTTTAAGAAGATAACAGTGCGTCAAATGACTATGTCCTATCCTAATACAACTTAAAACTGATTCTTCTCTTTGGTTCATTCTAGAAACACCTTTAGATTTACCAAGAACTGGCTTGATTTCATGTAACTTATTAAAAACAGCTTCATCCCATCGCAATTGCCATTTAGAATGAACAAAAGTTGTAATGTGCTTCTTAAACTCTGTATAGGGAATATCCATATGAATTGAACGCTTTTTCAATGCTGCTTTGGCAGCTTGGTCAGCAGACTCATTTCCCCGAATACCAATGTGGCTGGGAATCCAGTAAAAATGAATATCTTTATTATCCTGAGTACAGAGTTTATGATATCGTTCCAGGATTTTATAAATAAAAGGATTTTTCCAATCCTTTGCTTTTAAAGCTTGTAAAGAAGACAAAGAGTCAGAAATTATTAAAAAGCCATGACCTGGAGATGTCTCTACATGATCTAATGCTAGATATAGTGCATGAAGTTCTGCTGAATAAATTGATGACTTCCTTGGCAGACGTTCAGAATAAATATGATTGCCCTTAACAGCAGCTGCGGCTGCATTGTCTTTGCTGAAAGATCCATCAGTATATATACACTGATATTCAGCAAAAATAGATTTAATTTCTTTATATCTATTTATATAGAGGGATGGATCTGTTAAGTATTTCTTTAATTCGTCAATGGAAATGTGAAGGATATTTTATATTTGTAAAGACATTTGCCTGTCCACATGTATCTAAAACAATCAACTGATGATTTCACAAGAATTTAGAGTTATTACCATACGTTTATGGTTTGATAATGTGTCAATGCATCAAAATCATTTTGTGACAAGTTTAGAATATAGAATGCCATCATTTTTGTTGAATGTATAAAACGTTTTAAATAAACACAATATTACAATTAAACACTTTATTATGTTTCATTTCTGGGACAGAGCATTAAACACAGCATTGTGTTTCATTATAAAACACAATATAGCATTTTACAAAATGTGTTTCACAAAAACGTTTATGCACAATATAGTGTTTCCAAATCGAGACAGATATTGTGTATCATTTGACACACATTAATTGTGACAGTGTAGTGTTTCAGGATTCATCAGCTCTAGGAGTAGCTTTTCTTTATTTTTTTAGTCAGGCTTTTTTGGTGTTTTGGGTAAACAGCGTTAGTCAATATCAGTAAAAACCTGAAAGGGATCGTAATTGTTCACTCATGTGGTGAAGGAGAATTTTTCTTTTTTAAATAATGCAATAATGATCACTTCCCCATTGATCATCCACAAGTTCCCAGGAATAGTCCAGCAGTAAATTTGGAGAGCACATAAAAAAACTATCGATGTTTGAAAGCCTGTAACAGAATGGAAATATGTGAAATGGTGACAACTTAAAGACAAAAGCTATTGTTATTTAATAAATCTTTGTTTCACATTCCTTGTCATTAGTATTGCCTGCCATCCCAGAAATAGTTGTGAGCATTTGAGTATAATCGTATTTGGTTGTGGGAGCTGGGGTATCAAGTTATTTCAATTTGATATTGATTGGTTTACTTTGTGGAAAGTATATTAAACATGACTACAGAAGCATGTAATTAGTATTTATTGTAACTTTGCTTAAGGTGTATAAAAGATTGAAAATAATGGTGGCTTAGAGGTATTTAAAGCTTGTTAGAGAGGACGGAACAGTTCAATCCATTATGTATGTAGGTCACTGCCTGCTCAGCAGGGCCCTAGCCAAGGTGAATTACACAAGTACCAGCATGTGTCACCCCACTCTACACCTTGGTAGGTACATTCTTGCATCTAGACAGTTAGTTAAAAAATTTGATTCTGTCATCTCTAAAAACAGAAAATCTGCCATGTACCTTGTTGTTTGCATTTACTAAGTTAAACCAACTTCGTTATTGGGCACCTTACATGTTACGGAATTCTCTTAAATCTATTTTTCTGCAAACAAATAACAGATGCATTATTAATTTTTTGGCCAATAACTTTTGTTCTGATTCGTTTGCCTTAATTTCGATTGAATGATACTAACTGTCTCCATATTAATAATAATTAATCTATCCTAAACGATACATCTAACTGAAATGGTCAATCAACATGATGATGTACTTACTTCCCTTAAGGACAGTCATGATCCTTTTATGATCCCTTAGATAGCCTGGTCCTTAGATGAGCGATAATATCACAATTAAAAGATTCAAAAAAAGAAGGCAAGGGAAATGGTAGAGTCAAGTTTACAGATTGGTAAAGTAATCTACATCTCTAGAATTCTTTACTAAAGACTTCCCAATCTGATTATGTTTCCAAGCTGGTAGAGAACAAGCATAACATTAAAAATGGTAAGGCACATTGACTCCTTTATACGCAATTGTAGGGATGCTTCTATATGAGCAACAGATGTTCAATGCCAAACACAGTGAATTTTCAATAAATTCACGTATGTAGGTCTCTATCCCGCTATATTGAGTGAAACTTCTAAAACCTCCATTCAATAGAATTGCATATAATAGGAATGTAGGTTGATTCTGAAAGTTTGACACGGCAGAATATTAAAATGTATGCCTTTTTGGGGTCTATATCCAGTGCAAAACACCATGTTCAGAATCAGGATATACTTTACAGTCAACCTCTGAACATCTACAATTTGTGTATGCTTATCAAATAGTTACTTGAAACAATTCTTTCCCCGATAATAACTTCAAAATATGTAATAATTGTGTATTTGATATTTGGTAAATAGACTATGGCCACATTCATTTTTGGTCAAAGTAACTGAACTGTAAGAAATACCAAAATATTATCAAGGCATAATTACTACAGCAAAACTTGATCAAATATAATTACCATTGTAATATGTGTCTTGAGTTTGTTTTAACATTATGTCTTGTGGAATATATTCCATATATCTTAATATAGCTTTAGGCATAGAATACTAAATTGATGGCTCAGGATAAAGGGTCTGACCTTTTTGCATAGCATGTTAGTATTCTTAAACTGTTAATTAATTATATCAGCAAAATTATATTGAAGAAAGGTCAACATTACTGTGATCAATTGGTAAGTTTTTAAATACTTAAATCAACATAACATTTATGTAATATTTTATGAACCTTTATTATTGCCTAGACATGAAACCTCACAAGAGAAACAACAATAAAACATTACTGATATAATTAAACAATAAAATAAAGTTGTATGAATTTCAAAGAATGGAAATATTACAGAATGTCATTTCAGTCCAGCATCACATTCAGTATATTTAATGGATTTTATTTCAGTGTTCAATACAACTGTTTGTCATTATGTAATTTTTCATTGACATTGGCTTCATTTTTAGCAAATCTCATTATACCCCATTTTAGTTAATATAGATGTAAAATTCACTTTCCTTATTGTTAGTACACTATTTTCACATTTGGCAAGTCTAATTATATTCATTTATTCAAAACTATCACTATGCCTATTACAATAGTCAACTTAATGTTTTCTAAATTCATAGCTGGCTATTGCTGACCCTACTATTGGCAGATCCAGTAAAACCGCTCAGTTGAAAATTCATTTCCGGCATTAGTAAAATTGCAAAGGCCACCTCTTGCCTTTCCTGGAACTGTACCAAATTCGCTTTCAGCTATTGCTGCATAGTAGACTCCATCTGGTTGCCTTCCAACAGCCATTGCTCCAGTAGGAGTAGAGCCTGTGTTCCAAACCCTTTTCAATGGAGTGCTAGACTCGATCCATTTGTAATCTCTTGTAGTGTATTCTCGATGGTCATATCCATACCAGCAATCACCTCCAGGTTTAGCTTTGCCTGGAATCTTACCCCAGTTTGTATTTGCCACAGCACACCAAACCTCAAGGCCTTGATTATTTCCTCTCGTAATAGCATCAGGTGGTGGTCCATAGGTCTTTTGTTGTTCAGGAGTTTGAGGTGGCTCTGTCATAATTGCTTTTCTAGAAATATCCAATATACATATTAACTTTTATATATATATATTTTTTTTCGAATGAGCAGATCATTTTCAGCAAATCATATTTTAAGTCAAATCAATAATATTTTGTGTAAGGTACATTAATCATATTGGTTTCAACTCTGAACTGTGAACTTTCGATATATAAAACATATTGTCCTTTACAATGTTTAACGTGATCTATTTTTGTATCTATATCGTCTTCAATATATAGTACATTTCTCTATTCGATGTAGTTTTTTCAATGTAGTATTAAGTATTAACATTTTATGAGGTTAATGTGTTTTTAGAATTTTCTCATACTTCCACCAGAACCAACTTGAGAGATCAGTGTTCCTGTCACTGTACTCACATGCGTAAGAATTGTCTAGTAGATATCTGACTTTTAAATTTTACAATATGGTACATTAATGTCTATTTACAAGATAATTTCTTATTAAGGTAAAGAAATCCACTTCCTGACATTAAAGTCAACTCAGGATACCACGTGTTCATTGAAAAGAACTTTTACTTAATCCAGAAACTTTTTATAAGAGACGGAACAAGTTTATTTTAATCGGTTCAATTCAGTGTTTTCCGTATTGATATGGTATCCTCTTGACAAATGTAGAGAATTTCTCCCAGAATTAGAATAAGAGGTAACATTAGTGATCATCTTAAAACAATGTCGAGGCAAGACTGGAATAATCTTCCCCTTAAATTAATTACATTGGAACCAGGTCGCTCGGCATCCTACAGGAACCCGCTTGCCAGAGTATAAAGGTTGACGACAAGCAGCTGGTGTGTACCAGCTGCACCCCTTAGTGCAACCTTGCACTCTCGGCGGGATGCCAATTATTTTTGCCGAGTAAACTTATAGATGTAGATGTTGAAGACATGTGCAATTGGCAAGAGCAAAATGGCAAGAGATAATCAGCAACATCTTACCTTGTTTGAAGTATGCTGGTATCTTGTTAATGGTTTGAAAATGTCTAGTGGAAGGATTGTGGCAAATGTTACATTATATAGGTAAATGTCCAAGTCATTTAACCTTGAACAAAAGGATGTAAACAACCACTTTGTTTAGTTTAATGATAAATTTGTGCTTTATTTATTTTTGCTCAATTGTTCAAAATTAATGATGTTTACAATCAGCAAATTGATTTATTTCACTATGTAGTAAATCAGAGATCCAGACATAGTGTCAACCAGAAGAACCATCACTAGTAAGTAATCCACCTTCATGTGTACTCAACAATTCTACCCACAAGTGTTTTATTGTCTTTTTTATCTTGTCACAACTAAGTCTTTATCTAATTTGTTATCAGTTCTGAACATTTCTTTAAAATAGTGAATTTGAGTCGTTTTGCATTTTCATATATATATATATATATATTCCTCTGTGGTGATCCAAAGGTCAATGGTTTGAACCCTGCTGTGCCAAGATTGACATCCTGATAAAATTTATAAAATGAGCTGAGGCTTATGCCAAAAGGGTTAACCTGTTGTCCTTGTAAATATGTGACCAGGTGGGTTGTCATGTCAAAGACCTGCGACATGCTAATTTTCATCAGCTAGGTCAGCTAGAGAATATCAAACATGATATACATTTAAAATACATATCTATTTCTATAATTATTTCTATCCCTTGACTGGTATTCCTGCTAAACCAGTCTAGTACTTAATCTGTTTTTTATTCATTTTTTATTCACTTTCAATGGGCATTGGACAAATATATGTTTATGAAAAAATGGCTGAAGTTGGATTTTTTCATAAACACATTGCTAAAAAGGCTTCAGAAGCTAAAATTCTGATAGTGAATAATTTTGAAACAACAAATATGGCATGTAAGAGCTTCCAGAAAAGAGAACACATTTCAAAATTAGCCAGATGAAATGAGGATTGATTCCATGAACACATATTTTATTCTATAGTTAAAGTCCTCAACCTATGTAATACTTGTGCAATATATTATATATCTGTGTTGCCATATTTCACCAATAGAGGAACCTTGAAAAATGTTTAATAAATACATATTAGTTGTTTAAGATAATGATAGCCCATATACACAATTTTTCACTAAATATCATTGAAATTTGATATTCTCATGCAATCCAAAAATAATCAAATATATTGAATTCTGCTTTACTTGAAACATAGATAAGAGGTGTAAAATTCATAAATGACATCCATGGCATATAAACAAATGGAAATATGATAGAAATGTGCACATAAAGAGACAACACCCAAGCATTGTTGGAAATATAAATATTGTTCATAGAAGGCTTGATAGTTGTTCTGAACAAATGAAATAAGTGAATAGATAAATCACCAAAAAGGCTGAAAATCATGAAAGAATATTGTAACATATAATCTGAGACATGAGTCTGGGGTTCTATAGAAGAGAGGGGGACAGCAAAGGAAGGAGAGGTAAATCCCAAATTACATTTTTACAGTTAGGTCAATTACATAAATTGACCTACTGTTCAACAAAGACACACCTGCATAAACTAAAACCATGGAGCTAATGGAGAACTCCTTTCATATTGAAGGTAAAAAGCCAAATTTGTAAAAATCTACATATCTGAACCATCTCCCCTACACATGAATATTTTGGAAAATACTACTCATAAAATAAAATATTTGGGTAACTAAAAGTCTCATGCAAACAAGCAAAAACTTACTTGTTTACATTTAAATAGATACTTTCTAGTAAAATATATTATATAAATTACATTATTAAATGATCATATATGTGTAAATACATTGAAATTCATTGACAAAATAATTATATCAGTAACCATGGAAACACAAATCATCATTTAAAACTACTCTTGCAACCCCATAAATTATGTAAATTATGATCATCTATTGCAATTAGTGCCTATGACATCTTCGTGGGGGATTTATTGCACTTGCAACTCAAGCTGCACTCATTTTCAATTTTTGCAAAAATTGTCATAACTTTGCTAATAATGGTCCGATTGTCATGCTTTTTACACCAAAATGTCACATTTTGCATGTTCTATCCAATGCACATAACTAGTCTGCTTTTAGACCGAACATAGTAGCATCGCTATATCAGCTACATCCTTATTTTTTTTCTAATTAGTTATGTTAGTAGGTAGTTGCCCCATGATGACATCATTGTTTCTTTTCCAGCACATGCATTTAAAAGAGCTACTTTTTACTAAAAAAATCATGTTTTCCTTGAGCGGTCATAATAACAGAGCCCACAGATCAATATGTGTTATAATGCTCTTCCAAACTACAAAAATGTATCAGAGAAGTAAAAGTTTCCCTTTAAGGATGATATCTCCACCTTTGGTACACAATTGATCCACAATTGATCCACCTTTGATCCTGCATGGCATCACCTTTGATTAACTCATCACCAATAAAGGAAGTAGGCTGCTCAAAAGTGATATGAAGATGATAGGATGTGATCCAATAGGACCTGTTAGGTTAGGTCCTCTTGGACTGCACAGTAATCAATCTTGTTTTGGAGGCCACTCAGGTATAAATATTACAAGAAACTTGACTTGACCTAATTCTCAGAGAAATGGACAATGCTCTTGATACACATGCCACTGTCCCAAATCTAGATGGTGGTGTGAGCAATGCACATGGCATTCCAAATGCCACCAGTCCTGAAGAAATCTGAAATCACAAAGGTTAAGACCATTATCAACTTATGATGCTTTGAAGCAATTAAAAGTTATTTGCCACCAATTCTGTAATTTAATTTTTTGGAACAATACACACCAATGGCCATCACAACACAATTCAAAACATTCTACAAGATGAACAAGACCATGTATTCTGACATATTTATCACTTTTACCTCATTGACCAATACAACAATTACGAATGCAATAAACTCAATGTGAAAGCGTTTAATGATGCTTGTAATTCATGATTTATTTCCGAACACCAGACAGCTGAAAAGGTGATAAACATGACAGATTATCTATAAATAACCTTTTTATTTCAAAGCTCAAGTATCAATAAGACATTTATGTGTGCCATAACTAGCTTCAAGGTAAACAATTTAACAATTTTAATTCAGTTTATCAGACACCTAAAAAAGGTGATATCCAGAACAGTGAGCCGATGTAAGGAAACCCACAGATTTATGACTTTGGAAGTGCATCATATTGGTGTTGTTGAATTAAAAACTTTAGATTAAATTTATGAGATATGTACAGTCTATTAAACATTCAAAATCACAAAAATAGATTCAGATTTTGATGGTATCTCTCATAATTTGATATGGGCTATGATTGAAATAAGGCATAAACAAAATTAGCAGATATCAAATTTCTGAAGTTTGAAATTGAAATAAGAATAATTTTCAAGTTTTGGCACAATTAAGACTATAAATGGTGTGTTATCAGACCTTAATGTTCTACCTCGATGGGAGGCCACGGGCCGTGGTGCAGTTGGTTAGAGCGCCAGCTTACTAGCACCAGTTCCTCTGTGGTGATCCAAAGGTTGTGGGTTCGATCCCCGGCTATGCCGAGATTGAACTCGTGATTCAATTTCCCATATGAGCTGAGGCCCGTGCCAAAAGGGTTAACCCGTTGTCCTTGTAAATCTGTGACCGGGTGGGTTGTCATATCAAGGACCTGCGACATGACAATTCAGTGAGGCAGCACTATATCTGCTACAAGTAGGTCTCATCACGAAATAACTGAAATAATGTTGAAAGTGATGTAAAACCACAAACAAACAAACAAACAAACAATCTACCTCGATGGAAAAGTGTCTGGGAATCTGTCCCTGTGTTTGAAATTATTTTATTGTGCCTTCAAATTTTGCATGTATATCTACTCCTAAACGTTCTACAAAATTATGGTAATGACTAATTGAAATGAAAGGTTCTCAGGTTTTGTTGATTGTATTAAAATGATTGAGTCTCAATTTATGTCAAAATGGAAATAAAAAAGTAAAAAACCTACTCTTCAATATCTAATTGAACACTGTTATACATTTGTGTGATGAAATGTGATAGAATTATGAAATACTTCCATGGGATGAAATGTGGATGGCAAATCTTTATTTGTGTGTCATTACTATAATGTATAGTTGATATTTGAAATAAAGTTTCATACTTAATATAAAAATAGTTTAAAGCATTTTTAGCTTTCTGCAGTATTGTTATTTCTCCAGGTAATAGTACTATATTTGAATCGAATTGTTCCTGGTTGCAAAATTAAATCATCTTAAAAAAGATTACCATAGTCAGACACCTAAAGACTTAGTCTTGGCTTGAAAAACCGAAGTAGCTGCCATGTTATCAGAGATAAGTATCTTGAACATCTTATATATTTGGGATGGGATATTTGTCACACTGTCAGCATATGACAATAATGATGAAGCTAACTTCTAACTTTTTATGATAGTGATGTTACCTTTCTATCACATTTTCACATGCTCAAATGTGCTTAAATCATAAATTTAAGTTGTAAAGTTCTTTTCCTTTCCAGAAAAATAGCATCTGAGGCAGTAATATCTGGTTCAGTTTGGATAGAGCTCTAACATGTATTTTGAAAGCATCAAACAAATTTTGTTATTGTCTCATCAATATTAACGTTGGCGTTATGCTCTGTTTAAGAAGAATTCATACCAATCATTAAATTCAGTTATGGGTTTGATCCCTGGCCATGCCGAGTTTGAATACATAATACAATTTCACACATGAGCTGAGACACGTGCCAAAGGGTTAACCCATTGTCCTTGTAAATCTGTGGGTGAGAAAGCATTGCATGGTTGATCAGACACTTTTTTTCACATGATCTCGAATTTACAGACTTTATTCTATTTACGTGATTCATGATTATATCAAATATGATATCATCCTGGCACTTTTATAGATATGCCAGTTCTTATGAATAAACATGAATTAAAGCTCAGTCATAGCATATTAACTGTATTGAATTCAAATTAGAAAGTTCCATTCTCTGCATTTCACATTTCTTCAATTGACATAACTCTCTACCAAGTCCAGACGTATACTTTTTCTTCATTACACAAAATTCATTACACATGAGATTCTTCTACTCCCTTCATTACTATTTTTTTCAAGGCTCCTTTATTTATTCAGATCCTTGACGTTGCACATATTTGTTTGAAAGTGTCTGATATTCACTTCAAAAAGCTGAATTAGGCATTGATTATTAAATTTGATATTCAAGTCTGTTGGATTCACAATATGTGTATTTTTTGTGTATTATTATGTTAGTTTCACTTCCCTTTTCCCCAATGTCCTTCTGTGAAACATATTTGTTTTGTTGAGGAATTTGTCACTAAAATATCAAGGAATTTCAAAATTTACCTGTGTAGTGCAGAAAACAAAGGGCGGGTTATTAACTATATTCCACTATATTTACCTGAACTGTGTACAGAAGAATATCAAGTATCATGGAAAGTATTTGATAACAACAAAATCTGAACAACAACATAACTAGAGAATTGTGCATGTGATATTTTGAACAGTTTCAACATCACATGTGGGAAACATCAATAAGCAAGAAAAATAATGCACTTTATTTAAAAGAAGTTATGTCAAGCTGATATAAATACAAAGAATGTGTGAGAAAAGAGAGCTCAATGTCAAGCTAAATACAATGAATGGGAAACTAATATTCAGTAATATAAATGAGTTGTGTTATGTCAGGCTGATATTTAAATTAGATTAAACTAGCATGTTCGCCTGTGTGTATCAGTTAGAAGTGTTCTGAAAATGTAAGATTACTTAAATCACTATATATGCACTATATCTGCTGCAAATAGGTCTCATCCAAATCTTTATTCTGTAAATTGGCAATATTTTCTCAAAATATAGTTCAGAGATAAATGTTACAGCTATCACACCGTACCAGAATTCCTACCGCTGCTCAGGTAGGGCTCCACACATGCTCCTACCTAAGGATGAGGCCAACATTCCCAAATACGGTATCACATCCAAACACTTAGGGCTAAAATTAATATTTTGAATAAATCAAATTAAAACTATAAAAAAACTAAACCCTAAAAATGAATGTTTCAAGAATTTTAATTTTACTAGAATAATAGAAGTTACTGAGGAAAGTGATTATTTAATGAGAAATTGTAGTGGAAGCAGAAGACTAATGAAGCCTTGTCTAGTCTATACACATAGACAGTGTTGACTGTAAGTTATTTTGATACCAATATATGTGATAAACTAGTCTTGGTTAATCAAACAATACCAAGTCTGTATTTGAGCAAGAAAAATGTTTCACACTGAAATCAGCTGTAAGGGACTTAGAGACATCCATGCCATGTTGATAATGCAGGGATCTGCTGATATTGCAAGCCTAAAGACAAATCCCCACATCAAGATTAATGCTATTTGTACTAAAATCCTCCTAAAATCGTTTCCCCAAACACAGATCTATTAAATTATGCAATTCTAAATTATAAAATCACAAAATCAGTTATCAAACAAATCCAAATTGTATCAACCCAAAATATATTCTATTCTTATATCAGGGCAGATTTAATGGTTGGTAACATTTATATCATATAAGAAAGCAGTGCAAAGATTTTCTTTGATTAAGTATTTGACAGAATTGATTATGATCTAACATTAGTCTTGCACGATCTTTCCTCCACCTGCTGTCAAGATGACACCAGCACCTCTGCCTTAAGAAGATACTGCAGCATCAGGTACCTCTATGGCAGAAGTGCAGCATAACTTAGTCACTCCCACACATATGATCAGGTAAATACCTGGGTCTAATAGATGGGTTTAATCAGTTGGAAAGCAGTTGGTACAGACAAAACAATACAATCTGCTAGTGTAATAAAAAAACTATCCTGGCCTCAAATTGATGCAAATTTCGACGTTCAAGCCCTTGTGATCTGTGGAAAACCTCTTCCAATTCTGAAAGCATTAGATGTACCAAACACTATTCTTAAAGGGCATTTTTGAAATGTATTATATATCAAGAAATAGTGACTCATATCTGTCAAAACCTTGCTAAAAATAACATTTGTTGTTTTGTTGATTCATGTAAATTTGAACATGTAAGGAAAAGGAAAATGCCTATTTACACTAGGTGAAGATGTCTAGGGACATGATAAGTACTATTGGTTGATTGTTTTAATTTAAAAACGTAATGTGTTAGGTCAGATAACTGTGAAAATTGTCATTTTGTTTTTTACAAAAGCATGTAAAGCAGTGCATATTATACCAAGCTATAGAATAACTACATCCACTTTACAATAACTCAAGGCCTCACTCCAACATTACAAAACTGCAGTACTCGGCAGCTCATGTTGTTGGGGGAGATAAAAAAATATGATTACATATTACATACAAACTGAAAGAAATACACTGGCTCCCAGCATATGCCAGAATAACTTTCAAGATCCTTCTTACTACCTGGATGGCACTAAATGGTAAGGCACCTCCTTGCCTGCATGACCTACTAACAATTAGAAAAATTGAAAGATTCACAATATCCAGTAATGGGCTTGATTTGGTAGTCCCTAACACTCATATGAAGACAGTTGGTGATATAATTGTTGTATTATATTATATTAGAAACCTAAATTTAATACTCATGGAATACAAACATGAATTTTGAAACAATTCATTATCAGAAAAAATCATTAATTTAAATGGTATGGAACAAAAACACTTACAGGAAAATTCATTCAATATTCATTATCCAACTTTGTTCAGCACATTTAATGTGGAATTACACCAACAGTTTGATTATGCCCAAAACCATACATTAGTGCATTTACTGCAGTTACTGCAATAACTTGGTTGATTATTGTACTCAAATATAAAACATGAATGATAAACATCCTAGACATGTTAAAAAAAACATTTGAATTATTGTGCCAATTACTTGGTGATTCTTGAAATGAAAAACATTCATTTTTAATTTCACAGCTTTATGACAACAAATTTATAACACAACTCTACACCTGAATAAAGTAGTCTGAGCATCATAAATCACTTTCACCTTTGAAGTAAAATCATTATTTACCTTCATGTAAATTGTCCCATACGATTAGTCTGAAATAGATTTTTAACTTGATATCAGTAACCCTGAGTAGAGTGGTCACATAACTCTTATAGGTTATTCCCCTGAATATATGACCCCATGTACTATATAATGTTCACATTGCCCACCGAACTGGATGTGTATATCCCATAAGCAGAGATTCAGCATTCTTCAAACAAGGTAAGTTTTATATGAATAATACAACTCAATCTTTATAATTCATGTCGTATTGTTGAATTTTAACATAGATTGGAATACAAAATATTGGAAATTAATGTATAAAATGATTTTTATGTGAACCTGTATTTGGTCTTTCGAGATCTTTCAAGTGATCATTCAATCATGTATCTCAAATAGTTTTCAGTTTTTTAATATACCACCAATTTGTTGTTATATATTTTGAAATGTCACTGTCACAAAAGTTCAAAAAATGAATTTTAAAATAACTCTATGTTACAATTTTGCCAATTAAGAAGTATTTATGTCTCCTATATTTTGTTCTCCATGATATGTCAAACCCAAATATCAGTTTCGATCAAGCATTTGTTGAGTGTGAAATATGAAATACTCATTCCTCAAAGTATACAAGTCTTATACTTTTAACATCTGAGTCATGAGAAAAATGAATTGATCATGAATATCATTATAATAAAGTTAACTCCAAAAGTAAATCATTCTCTTTTTCATTTAAAATATCTATTACATTTTCAATCCACAATTTTATTTTTGAACCATGAATTTTTGAAATCACCTACTGTAACAGTTAAAAGAATGTCTGAAAAATATTGACAAAAGAGACATTAAAACAAGATATATTCATCTGATTTTCACAAATTGTTTTTGATATAAAAATATTCTAATGCAACCAAGTGATACATATTAAAAACACATTCAATTTGGATGAAAATCAAATGTACATGTTTTTCTTTTTCATTTTACATTTAAGGGATTTAAACTTATAAATTTGGGAACATTGATTAAAGATTATTTTTCTTGTCATATTAGATAATCTAAAAAGACCAGTTTCAATTTAGATATAAAATGTGTTAACCTGAAATAGTTTTGCAGAAAAAGTAATGATAATGACCTATTTGTAAATATCAAGCTAGAAAAAAAAATCTATTAGTGTTTGTAAACTCGAATAGCATTTTGACAATAGAAAATGTTAATTATTCATCCAATTTATTACACCATGAAACAGTTTTTACTGGACAGAGATTTCTAAATCTAAATTATCCTTACAATATTGTATGTCCTACTGCCCTTAGAATATAAAATAATCGTTTTTTCCATTTCAAGAAATTAAGAACAGTTATGACAGAGCCACCTCAGCCCCCAACACAACAGAAGATCTATGGACCACCACCTGATCCTGTTACAAAAGGAAATAATCAGGGAGTGGAGGTTTGGTGTGCTGTGGCAAACACCTATTGGGGTAAAATACCTGGCAAGGCTAAACCTGGAGGTGATTGTTGGTATGGATATGACCATCAAGAGCATAAAACAAGAGATTTCAAATGGATTGAATCCCTTACTCCATTAAGACGGGTTTGGAACACAGGTTCTACACCTTCTGGAGCGATGGCTGTTGGACATCAAACAGATGGAGTCTACTATGCGGCAATAGCTGACAGTGAATTTGGTACAGTTCCCGGAAAAGCTAAAGGCGGCCTTTGCAATTTCTCAAATGCTGGAAATGAATTTTCAACTGATCGATTTCATTGGATCTGCCAATAGTATTACTCAACTTGATCTGACTTGAAAGCCTAGAGTGAATTTGATATCGGTCCTTTAAAATCATTTCTTTTACAATAATTGTGAATTAACAAGAGATAAACTGAAAAATAAATATATGAATGTTTCAAAAGTTAAATTACAGAGCTTTAAACATTAAACAAAAAGTAGAACTTCAATATATATTCTAATCTTCTGCTTGCTTTTTGTTTAATGACAACCTCAAACAAATTCGTTGATATTGACACCATTTCATACATCTAAAAAAATTGTCAATTCAAGTGTTGTGCAGTCAGATAAAGACTTTCCTGCTAATTTGTATTCATATATTCCAATTTCAATTAATTTCAAGAATTGATCTTTAATGAGAATATCTTGTTTACAGTTGCATATCTGGGCTTCTGTCTCAAATTTGATTGCAATAAAAACCTCTTTCCAAGAAACAATAAATTAAGGCTTTAAAAGAATATAAGCTTGTGTTTACTTTTAATGTGTGTAGTAATATGTAAAACAATTTATCATCAACGGATAAATAGAACAATGCTTAATACATGAATATGATTGGCCATATTCGTTGAAGGACAGACAAAATGATCTACAAAGTCATTTTTTTTTGTTCGGTAATAATATTGTTTTTAATCCAAGTAAGACTTAATAACGAATTTCCATTCTTTTACCAATCTTAGACGTTGATTGACTTAAATGGTGGATGTGTCTTGAAAAGTATTGAGTAGTAATCCTATAATTTAGTGTATTATCCACAAATGAACATTATGACAAATTTAACTTTAACAGAGTAAAGAGATAAGTTACAATAAGACATAGAAGTCTCACTCCTCACAGCACATTGACGGGTCAACACTTGGAACTCATGTTAAAGTTGTATTGTGCACTCTATTTGATATTCATGCAGCATAGGCAATTTTGAACAATGAAATTAAGAACCTTAAATTATGGACTGCAAATTTGACAAGGATATCTTTGATAAATATTTAATTTATCTGTTGTTCTTTCCTATGAATGATCCCATATTATATAAATCACTCGTTATCCCATATTTCCATGTGGTGTTGTTTCTCTAAATAAAAAAATATATGAGCCCTATGTTTGTCTTTATAAAGCCCTTTCTTATAAATGACTCAAAACATACCATTCTTAGAAATGGTTTGACCTATTATATTGGCTATTTCAGTTGGATTTGTAATATCTATTGATCTTTAAAGGTAGTAGGATGTAAATATGTTGGAGAATCATCATTGCATTGCATCTATTGAACAAATGTTGTTAAAAGTACATATCCCTGAAATGTTTTTTAAATATTTAGTTTCTTGTAAACAAATTACTGATGGATTATATTTTGGGGCGAATAACTTCAGTTCTGATCTGTTTGCCTCAAACTCTCCATTGTATGATATTGCCAATTGCTATTTTAAGATTAATGAGAATAAATATATGATTCAGCATAATCATTTATCAATATTACATTTTTGTTTTATGATCTTATTTAAAATAATTTAGTTAAAATACAATACTGCAAAGCATAATCATTTAATTCAACTACAATAATGCTATGTATATCAGGAGGATAACTTGTATCCATCCTTTCTAATGATTTTGTTCTTTGTATTCCATCTTTTCCTTAATCTCTGTTTTATTTTGTCACACTTCTTAAGAGGTTTATTTTGCTGTGAAGAATTGGAATATGCACCTTTATTGCTTGATGTTGATTAAATTTATGGAGGTTTTATGGAAAATTGTGTAGGTTGTATTGAAGATTGCTGTTATTGATTTACTCACAAAGGAACAGTTCTTTTCACCAATTGACCATATTAAATCTGTGTGAATTTAAATGAATTTAGTATCTTTTGATTTTGTAAAAATAGTATCGGAATTTCTTTGAGGTGTATCTTTGCTTTCTATACATTTTCTGGCTTCTGGGAAGGAATTTTTTTCTGCGTACAATATTCTTTGAATTTCTTTTTCTCTCATAAAAGAGGGAAAATTTCTAGAATATGATGGGTGTTCACCTTCATAATTATTGCATTTAAAGGAGTGAGATTCACAATTTTCACATCTGTGCTGGCCAGTGCATTTTGGACATGTCAAGTTGCCTTTACAATTACCTGAAATAAGACTATATTTCTGATACCTAATAACTCCCTTTCTGCCATACCATGCATTTTCTCTTAAAAATGTGTGTTTTGTTTATTATTCATTGTCCACATTCCTAAGCCTTACTCTGACTCCTACTTTGATAATAGGAATTACAGGTGTGGGGCAGAGATCTCAGCATATCTATGAAACTCCGCCACATGAGAAAATATGGAGAAGTGTTTGCAGTTATATTCCACAAGCCGGTTGAACAATATTTGGTCCTAACGTCCTACCTTCTAGGGTGAATATTTGGGTCCAAACAGGTGTGTTACAACTGGACTGATGCAAGTGCCAAATCAGTCCATTGCTCAACTTGCAGAACACCATATCCTCCCCTTATGTGTCGCACCTCAAGGCAAACAAGGCACCATGGTTATTTTTTTTCTTTCACCTCTTACGAACTGACAAAAGAAAAACCTGGGAATAAAAAAGAGTGCCATTCTAACTCCAGGCAAACATGGGGTCAATTCATGTATGCTTAACAAATAATTACTTCCCCTTGAGACTCAACACTTCTTATACAATTCAACTGATGAAGGCATAAAAGCAAGAAATTGTAACAGCAAGATAATAACCATTTTCATGTTTTTCTTGAGTTTGTATCAATATTATATCTTGTGAAAAATAGTTTATATATCTTAATAATATCTTAATAATAAATATTGTATATTTGGATCAGGCTAAGGTGCCTGAGCTCTGTTTGTCTATACTGTGGACTCAATGTATCTCATGGTCAGTACTACAGAGAGAAACACCAAGCCTAGATACCACACTAGCCAAATTTCTGGAGAGATGATAACAATTTTGCAAGAGGACATTGACAGTTCAATCAAAATGAAAAGGTTTTTCATATCATTTTATATATTACACAATAGAAAACATCCAATTAAATGAGAAGTAAACTAGATTACAACAGCATTTCTGAAACGTTGAAGTTGATTTTATTCACAGAAAAATATTGGCAAAATTTCAAAGTTACTGTTATCAATTGGTGGTTTTAAATTCTTAAAAGAACAATATATTTTGTAATTTTATATGAACTTTTACAATTTCCAAAAGAAACTTCACAGAAGAAGGTACATAAAAATTACATACCGATAATAAATTACATACCGATAATAAATAGAATAAGGTTGTTTTGATTTCAAAGAATGAATATATTACAGAATGTCATTTAAGTCAAACAGCACAATCAGTATATTAAATGGATTTTATTTAAGTTTTCAATGTTATAATTAAAAAATTTGTAATTTTTAATTGTATTTTAATATTTCACTAATTTTGTCTTCTAATTTCACATTTTGCAAGCCTTATTATATTCAGTCATTCAAAATTGACTTTCACTATTATTATATCAGAGAGGACTGCATTTCCTTTGCCAAGAAACTTTTAAAGTTCACTTTTGGCAGATCCAGTAAAATTGAGCTGTTGAAAATTCACTTCCTGCATTGGTAAAATTGCAAAGGCCACCTCTAGCTTTTCCTGGAACTGTACCATA
This sequence comes from Amphiduros pacificus, assembly GCA_949316495.1. Lineage (NCBI taxonomy): Eukaryota > Metazoa > Annelida > Polychaeta > Phyllodocida > Hesionidae > Amphiduros > Amphiduros pacificus. The sequence goes on along the minus strand of OX439012.1, from coordinate 34,154,980 downwards.
TTCACTTTGAGATACTTTGTGATATGATAATAGACTCCATCTGGTTGTCGCCCAACAGGCAGTGCTTTTGAAGGAGTAGAGCCTGTTTTTGTTATTTTTGCTGAGAGGCCTGACCCCTCTTTGCTTAGTAGGTTTTCATACATGGGGCAATTGATTTCATTTTGCAGTGATATTCTTAGAACATAACAACTACTCCAGATAGATACTATGTACATATGCACAAGTGCCTGATGTCATATATTATTATACAGTGATACTCTAAGAGGCAATGGGGTGTACACCATCAAGGCACTGGGGCGTACCCCATTGGGACAGCTGTCAATCAGTGACACGTCAGTCACACGTCACACTCGGTCTATAATGGTTGACTCGTGTCTTGTGCTCAGTAACACCAAACCTGTCTTATGTTGTAATTTATGGTCAGTATTAAAGATAGCAAGACCAAACCTGCCTAATGGTTAGTCAGATTCCATAAATTAATTTCAAATGATATTAATCGTTTAATCAAAATGAAAATGTTTTTCATAGCATTTTTGAAATACACAATAGATAATATCCAGTTTAATGATTAAACTTAAGATTACAACAGCATTCTTTAAATGTTGAAGCTCATTTTATTTAAAGAAAAATATTGGCTAAGGGTCTAAATTACTGATATCAATTGGTGCTTCTAAATTCTTAAAGTAAAAACTTATTTTGTAATTTTATTTGCACTTTTATTATTGCCAACATGAAGTTTCAGACAAATGAAACTTCATAGGACAAAGTACATTAGAAGATTAATCAGTTATTTAATTAAACTACTGATAATGATTACACAAATGAAAAAGGTTGTTTTGATTTCAAAGAATGAAGATATTACAGAATGTAATTTAAGTCAAACATCACAATCAGTATATTAAATGGATTTATTTCAGTGTTCAATGTTTTGATTACATATTTGTTACTTTTAATTGTATTTTAGCATTTCACTGATGTTGTGTTCTATTTTCACATTTTGCAAGCCTTATATTCATTTATTCAAAATTTACTTTCACTATTGTTATATCAGAGGACTGCATTTCCTTTGTCCGGAAACTTTTCCCGTTCACTGTTGGCAGATCCAGTAAAATTGAGTTGTTGAAAATTCACTTCCTCCATTGGTAAAATTGCAAAGGCCACCTCTAGCTTTTCCTGGAACTGTACCATATTCACTTTGCGATATTGCTGCATAATACACTCCGTCTGGTTGTCGCCCAACAGGCAGTGCTTTGGAAGGAGTAGAGCCTGTTTTTGTTATTTTTGCTGAGAGGCCTGACCCCTCTTTGCTTAGTAGGTTTTCATACATGGGGCAATTGATTTCATTTTGCAGTGATATTCTTAGAACATAACAACTACTCCAGATAGATACTATGTACATATGCACAAGTGCCTGATGTCATATATTATTATACAGTGATACTCTAAGAGGCAATGGGGTGTACACCATCAAGGCACTGGGGCGTACCCCATTGGGACAGCTGTCAATCAGTGACACGTCAGTCACACGTCACACTCGGTCTATAATGGTTGACTCGTGTCTTGTGCTCAGTAACACCAAACCTGTCTTATGTTGTAATTTATGGTCAGTATTAAAGATAGTAAGACCAAACCTGCCTAATGGTTAGTCAGATTCCATAAATTAATTTCAAATGATATTAATCGTTTAATCAAAATGAAAATGTTTTTCATAGCATTTTTAAAATACACAATAGATAATATCCAGTTTAATGATTAAACTTAAGATTACAACAGCATTCTTTAAATGTTGAAGCTCATTTTATTTAAAGAAAAATATTGGCTAAGGGTCTAAATTACTGATATCAATTGGTGCTTCTAAATTCTTAAAGTAAAAACTTATTTTGTAATTTTATTTGCACTTTTATTATTGCCAACATGAAGTTTCAGACAAATGAAACTTCATAGGACAAAGTACATTAGAAGATTAATCAGTTATTTAATTAAACTACTGATAATGATTACACAAATGAAAAAGGTTGTTTTGATTTCAAAGAATGAAGATATTACAGAATGTAATTTAAGTCAAACATCACAATCAGTATATTAAATGGATTTATTTCAGTGTTCAATGTTTTGATTACATATTTGTTACTTTTAATTGTATTTTAGCATTTCACTGATGTTGTGTTCTATTTTCACATTTTGCAAGCCTTATATTCATTTATTCAAAATTTACTTTCACTATTGTTATATCAGAGAGGACTGCATTTCCTTTGTCCGGAAACTTTTCCCGTTCACTGTTGGCAGATCCAGTAAAATTGAGTTGTTGAAAATTCACTTCCTCCATTGGTAAAATTGCAAAGGCCACCTCTAGCTTTTCCTGGAACTGTACCATATTCACTTTGCGATATTGCTGCATAATACACTCCGTCTGGTTGTCGCCCAACAGGCAGTGCTTTGGAAGGAGTAGAGCCTGTGTTCCAAACCCTTTTTAATGGAACACTTGATTCAATCCATTTAAAATCTCTTGTAGTATATTCCCGATGGTCATATCCATACCAGCAATCACCGCCAGGTTTAGCTTTGCCTGGAATTGTACCCCAGCTTGTATTTGCCACAGCACACCAAACCTCCAATCCTTGATTATTTCCTTTTGTAACAGGATCAGGTGGTGGTCCATAAGTCTTTTGTTGTTCAGGGGCTTCAGTTGGCTCTGTCATAATTGCTATTCTAGAATTAATCAAAATTCATAAACTTACAAATCTATAGTTTTCTTGATTAGAGGATAATATTTCAGCAAATCAAATTTCAAGAAAATATGTCGGATTGATGTTTGTGAATTGAAATTAAAACTTGCATTTGTAGATTCCCCAAATGCTTATCATTAACGATTGATTTCAAGAATGTTCTATTGTCAATGACTATCAATTTTGAAATACAAAGTTTAATGCATATATATGTCATCGTTTCTAATATTTATTCACAAGGAAATGTCTTATTTCGCTTAAAAGATACTAACATTATTGTGCAGTTCTCAATATTTTAGTTTCAAATAACTTTAGATATTCATGATTCAATATTTTGACTTGAGATGACAACAAACCCTTGTTTTAATAACAAAAAAATCAAAATTACTATTTTTAAGTTTTCAATCATGAAAAAAATTATTTTTTGGTCTGAAATAAATATGTCTTTAGTATAAATGTTTAACCTGGATTGACTAACTTAAAAGAAATAGTTGCAGTTGTAGACAAGGTAACACAAAAGTGACCAAGTGATTGTTAAAATAATAAATAATAAGACCTTTCTTTGCAATAGGCAAGAGCAAGATAGCTAGAGCTAATCAGCAACATCTTACCTTGTTTGAAGTTTGCTGGTTCTTTAGTAATGGGTTGAAAATGTCTAGTGCATGGATTGTGGCCAATGTAGCATTTTATAGGTATATGTCCATGTCAATTAACCTTGAACAATGAGAATGAGAGTAACACTTCAATACTGAAGTGTTCACAAAGAAGTGTTCATAAATCAATGATGTGTAAGATTGTCTTCATCAATGTGAAATCTTTATGATTGTGTTTTGTTAATTTATTTAGATCATATAAAAATTTAAACAATCCAAATGTCAATGACATTACTTTTTTCTTTTATCTATAAAAAATAAATAATAAAACTGTACCTTGTTAAATATACTATGAGTCTGCTCACAAGTGTTTATTTTACCTTTTTTGCACAACTAAGGCTACATCAGATCTGTTATTAGTTCTTAACACATCTTTTAAATACTGAAATCCTTTTGCATAATTATATATACCTATTGACACAAACAACGATCTCCAATAAAGAGCCATGGGCAAGGGTTGGTTTGAACATTAACAAATTAGCAGATATGCAGCTTTTTAAATTGGGTATTTTTTTTTTTAAGTTTTTGTTCATATTTTACAGTTTTAATCCTCATATATGGGTCTAATAAGGAAATAAACAATACTTGAATCTCCTTTGCAATTACAAAGGAAGTCACTTTTGCCAGGGTATTTTCAGTATATAAGCTTTTACGCAATATATCGAGACCCTTTTCCACTCTAATCAAATCCTCGTCACTGTCAAGCTCATTCCTTAGCCATTCTGGGCCAGTAATTCCAAGCCATGTCACTGTAATGATATCAAACATAATCTACTTTTAGAATGAAAACTACATCCTTTCTTATAAAAAAACTTACTGCAAACACAAAAATCTAACAATCAAATTTATTAAGATTTCTTAATATGATATTAACTCAAATAGAGATTTAGAAAATAAGTGCATTTCATCAAATATACTGACAAACAAAGATCTTGCATTAAATCCCATGTCAATAACGATATGTTAATTTCAGATAAGTGTATTCTGTACAAGAAAATACAAGAACAGATCATGATTTATTAGAGAATCAAACAATGAAAACAAATTTGAAAAAATAACAATATTTTGAAACATAGTATTATGCACTGAAAAAGTACTATGAAACATCATTCACTAATTTTTCATATCAAAAAAATTAGGACAACCTATGGCAGTATCCTAAAAAGAATTGTTTCCTACAATAATTAGATAAAATGTATATAGCTATCACTAAATATTTAGACATTGCATGTGAATTTTTAAACCTTTAACTGATATAGGAACAAAATTAGCTGAAAAAATAACCATACCATGTAATGGAGTCATTTGGCTTACAGAGCAATTTTGTTCAATATAAGCAGCAGAACTGTTCTTTTATCATCAACTCCATAATTTTACAATTGCAACAAGTTAATACAAAAGGATAATGCTACTAGATTACTACACTCTTAAAAATACCTGTCTCACTTACGCATAATATTATGTTTTCATTTGAACATTGTGTGTTGGTGACACACAAAACCTCAAAGAAAACACCTAACACACAGCTTATATATAATGTTTTTTGTGAAACACAATCTTTGTGACAGGCTCATACCGACTGAAACTAATTAAGAACTTATATGTGACATTGGATAAACATTTTAGTTGCGCTGCACTGGAGCCAAATGGCGTCCTTAACCACTTTGGCGCCAAGACTGGCGTCCCCCACGTGACAGTGGCTCTGTTGCTAGGGAGCGACAATGCCCTGCTGGGCGGATTAGCAATGACACCTAGTGTTCCAGGTTTAACATGCCTTATCTTAATATAAGGAAGCATTAAAGCATTCTTGTTAATTGCCATTGACCAGTTCTCTGTAGGATTAAGATGAAAACAGGAAGTTAGAATATTTACACAAGGGATAGTCATGTGATTATACATTCAAATGTTGACAGTTGGCCACTGGTCAGCAGAGTACAAGGATTGCATGGAGAGAGTTTATTCATGACAATATTCAACAAATGTGGTATGTACATATATTTTATTTTATTAAGATTCCAAAAATTACAATAATTTTGCCTGAGGTTTATTCAAACTTATGTGAATTGTATTTATGAAATACAATTAGTTTGCATGCTAGATGCTGGGTGGAATAAATAATGTAGAGAGTTCCTATATTTTAATTTGATAAATGAATAAAAGCTTAAACATTGTACTGATATGCCTTGCCTTTTTATATCTACAGATGCTGAAGGACAAACTCTGTAGAAAAGAATTGAAGTCAATGTTTACAGCTGCAGGAGGGCATCCCAGATACCTATGCTGGCTGAGATTTGAAGGAATACCAAGTACATACACTGGGCAGGTTGGCATCCCGAGGACCTATCCTGTATAAGAGGCCATCCCAGTTATCTACACTGAGCAGGACAATCTAATGACAAATGTTTACATGAAAGGGCATGAAGAGACTGTACATAGAAGTGTATCAAGGACTACAATTGCATGAGAGATCAAGTTAGATATAGTGCATATGTGGGTTATTTTAAACAATCTGGATTCAGTATGATACATCGTCAATGGAAATGTGAAGGATATTTTATATTTGTAAAGACATTTGCCGGTCCACATGTATCTGAAACAATCAACTGATGATTTCACAAGAATTTAGAGTTGTGTTTCATTATAAAACACAATATAGCATTTTACAAAATGTGTTTCACAAAAACATTTATGCACAATATAGTGTTTCCAAATCGAGACAGATATTGTGTTTCATTTGACACATTAATTGTGATAGTGTAGTGTTTCAGGATTCATCAGCTCTAGGAGTAGCTTTTCTTTATTTTCTTCGTCAGGCTTTTTTGGTGTTTTGGGTAAACAGCCTTAGTCAATATCAGTAAAAACCTGAAAGGGATCATAATTGTTCACTCATGTGGTGAAGGAGAATGTTTCTTTTTTAAATAATGCAATAATGATCACTTCCCCATTGATCATCCACAAGTTCCCAGGAATAGTCCAGCAGTAAATTTGGAGAGCACATAAAAAAACTATCGATGTTTGAAAGCCTGTAACAGGATGGAAATATGTGAAATGGTGCCAACTTAAAGACAAAAGCTATTGTTATTTAATAAATCTTTGTTTCACATTCCTTGTCATTAGTATTGTCTGCCATCCCAGAGATAGTTGTGAGCATTTGAGTCACTAGAATCGTATTTGGTTGTGGGAGCTGGGGTATCAAGTTATTTCAATTTGATATTGATTGGTTTACTTTGTGGAAAGTATATTAAACATGACTACAGAAGCATGTAATTAGTATTTATTGTAACTTTGCTTAAGGTGTATAAAAGATTGAAAATAATGGCGGCTTAGAGGTATTTAAGGCTTGTTAGAGAGGACGGAACAGTTCAATCCATTATGCATGTAGGTCACTGCCTGCTCAGCAGGGCCCTAGCCAAGTTGATTACACAGGTACCAGCATGTGTCACCCCACTCTACACCTTGGTACATTCTTGCATCTAGGCAGTTAGTTAAAAAAATGATTCTGTCATCTCTAAAAACAGAAAATCTGCCATGTACCATGTTGGTTGCATATACTAAGTTAAACCAACTTTGTTATTGGGCACCTTACATGTTACGGAATTCTCTTAAACCTATTTTTCTGCAAACAAATAACAGATGCATTATTTATTTTTTGGCCAATAACTTTCGTTCTGTCTTGTTTGCCTTAATTTCGATTGAATGATACTACCTGTCTCCATATTAATAATAATGAGAATAAATATGATTTAACATTAACATGTATTAAGCTTATGATTATGTTTTGTATGTACAGGAGTAAATGTATTATCAGTAATATCATGTGCATCAATGCTTTCAGATGATTTAATTTAATCTATTGTTTTTTTTTGTTGCTTTCTGTTTTTTATATCATATTTGTAAACTGGCCTATTGCTATTTACACTGTCACTACTGAATGATGGAGATGAAGTTTGAAAAGGTTTTGATGGATGTTATTGTTGTTAGAATTATTAATGGAGTGATTTGATGGATGTTATTGTTGTTAGAATTATTAATGGAGTGATTTGATGGATGTTATTGTTGTTAGAATTATTAATGGAGTGATGTTGTTGCTGAAGGTTTTGAAGTATTTGTAAGCAATAATTAATAACATAATTGTTATTGATTGTCCAGGTAATATTGGTCTGAATTGAAATTGATTTTGTTTCTTTGGTCTTTGGTCACAATTAAAAGATTCACAAAAAGAAGGCAAAGGAAATGGTAGAGTCGAGTTTACAGATTGGTAATGTGAAAGTAATCTACACCTCTAGAATTCTTTACTAAAGACTTCCCAATCTGATTATGTTTCCAAGCTGATAGAGAACAAGCATAACCTTAAAAATGGTAAGGCACATTGACTCCTTTATACACAATTGTAGGGATGCTTCTATAGGAGCAACAGATGTTCAATGCCAAGCACAGTGAATTTTCAATAAATTCACTTATGTAGGTCTCTATCCCGCTATATTGAGTAAAACTTCTAAAACCTCCATTCAATAGAAATGCATATAAAAGGAATGTAGGTTGATTCTGAAAGTTTGATACGGCAGAATATTAAAATGTATGCCTTTTTGGGGTCTGTATCCAGTGCAAAACAACATGTTCAGAATCAGGATATACTTTACAGTCAACCTCTGAACATCTACAATTTGTGTATGCTTATCAAATAGTTACTTGAAACAATTCTTTCCCCGTTAAAACTTCAAAATATGTAATAATTGTGTATTTGATATTTTGGTAAATAGACTATGGCCACATTCATTTTTGGTCAAGGTAACTGAACTGTAAGAAATACTAAAATATTATCAAGGCAAAATTACTACAGCAAAACCTGATCAAAGATAATTACCATTGTAATATGTGTCTTGTGTTTTAACATTATGTCTTGTGGAATATATTCCATATATCTTAATATAGCTTTAGGCATAGGATACTAAATTGATGGCTCAGGATAAAGGGTCTGACCTTTTTGCATAGCATGTTAGTATTCTTAAACTGTTAATTAATTATATCAGCAAAATTATATTGAAGAAAGGTCAACATTACTGTGATCAATTGGTAAGTTTTAAAATACTTAAATCAACACAACATTTATGTAATATTTTATGAACCTTTATTATTGCCAAAAGACATGAAACCTCACAAGAGAAATAACAATAAAACATTACTGATATAATTAAACAATAAAATAAAGTTGTATGAATTTCAAAGAATGAAAATATTACAGAATGTAATTTCAGTCCAGCATCACATTCAGTATATTTAATGGATTTTATTTCAGTGTTCAATACAACTGTTTGCCATTATGTAATTTTTCATTGACATTGGCTTCATTTTTAGCAAATCTGATTATTCCCCATTTTAGTTAGTATAGATGTAAAATTCACTTTTCTTACTGTTAGTACACTATTTTCACATTTGGCAAGTCTAATTATATTCATTTATTGAAAACTATCACTATCCCTATTACAATAGTCAACTTAAAGTTTTCTAAATTCATAGCTGGCTATTGCTGACCCCACTATTGGCAGATCCAGTGAAACCGCTCAGTTGAAAATTCATTTCCGGCATTAGTAAAATTGCAAAGGCCACCTCTTGCCTTTCCTGGAACTGTACCAAATTCGCTTTCAGCTATTGCTGCATAGTAGACTCCATCTGGTTGCCTTCCAACAGCCATTGCTCCAATAGGAGTAGAGCCTGTGTTCCAAACCCTTTTCAATGGAGTGCTTGACTCGATCCATTTGTAATCTCTTGTAGTGTATTCTCGATGGTCATATCCATACCAGCAATCACCTCCAGGTTTAGCTTTGCCTGGAATCTTACCCCAGTTTGTATTTGCCACAGCACACCAAACCTCAACGCCTTGATTATTTCCTCTCGTAATAGCATCAGGTGGTGGTCCATAGGTCTTTTGTTGTTCAGGAGCTTGAGGTGGCTCTGTCATAATTGCTTTTCTAGAAATATCCAATATACATAAACTTTTATATATTTTTATTTCGAATGAGCAGATCATTTTCAGCAAATCATATTTTAAGACAAATCTATAACATTTTGTGTAAGGTACATTTATCATATTGGTTTCAACTCTGAACTGTGAACTTTCGATATATAAAACATATTGTCCTTTACACTGTTTAACGTGATCTATTTTTGTATCTATATCGTCTTCAATATACATTTCTCTATTTGATGTAGTTTTTTTTAATGAAATTTCCAAAATTCAAATGAGCAATATATTTTCTTTGACTCAGGATTGATTTTCAAGAATGTTCTATCGTCAGTGAATTATATCAATCTGTGTTATGTAATACAATGGTCAAATACACAGTTTAATGCAGACATAATTTAAGACGATTGCTTATAACAACATTAGAGGTAAAAATGATAACATTTTATGAGGTTAATGTGTTTTTGGAATTTTCTCATACTTCCACCATAACCAACTTGAGAGATCAGTCTTCCTGTCACTGTACTCACATGCCTAAGAATTGTCGAGTAGAAATCTGACTTTTAAATTTTACAATATGGTACATTAATGTCTATTTACAAGATAATGTCTTATTAAGGTAAAGAAATTCACTTCCTGACATTAAAGTCAACTCAGGATACCACGTGTTCATTGAAAAGAACTTTTACTTAATCCAGAAACTTTTTATAAGAGATGGAACGAGCTTATTTTAATCGGTTCAATTTAGTGTTTTCCGTATAGATATGGTATCTTCTTGACAAATGTAGAGAATTTGTCCCAGAATTAGAATAAGAGGTAACATTAGTGATCATCTTAAAACAATGTCGAGGCAAGACTGGAATAATCTTCCCCCCTAAATTAATTACATTGGAACCAGGTCGCTCGGCATCCTACAGGAACCCGCTTGCCAGAGTATAAAGGTTGATGACAAGCAGCTGGTGTGTACCAGCTGCACCCCTTAGTGCAACCTTGCCTTATCAGCAGGATGCCAATTATTTTTGCCGAGTAAACTTATAGATGTAGATGTTGAAGACATGTGCAATTGGCAAGAGCAAAATGGCAAGAGATAATCAGCAACATCTTACCTTGTTTGAAGTATGCTGGTATCTTGTCAATGGTTTGAAAATGTCTAGTGGAAGGATTGTGGCAAATGTTACATTATATAGGTAAAAGTCATTTAACCTTGAACAAAAGGATGTAAACAACCACTTTGTTTAGTTTAATGATAAATTTATGCTTTATTTATTTTTGCTCAATTGTTCAAAATTAATGAGGTTTACAATCAGCAAATTGATTTATTTCACTATGTAGTAAATCAGAGATCCAGACATAGTGTCAACCAGAACAACCATCAGTAGTAAGTAATCCACCTTCATGTGTACTCAACAATTCTACCCACAAGTGATTTATTGTCTTTTTTATCTTGTCACAACTAAGTATTTATCTAATCTGTTATCAGTTCTGAACACTTCTTTAAAATAGTGAATTTGAGTTGTTTTGCATTTTCATATATATATATTCCTCTCTGGTGATCCAAAGGTCAATGGTTCGATCCCCTGCTGTGCCAAGATTGACATCCTGATAAAATTTATCAAATGAGCTGAGGCTCATGACAAAAGGGTTAACCTGTTGTCCTTGTAAATATGAGACCAGGCGGGTTGTCATGTCAAAGACCTGCGACATGTTAATTTTCATCAGCTAGGTCCCCTCAGAGCCCAACAAGAGAATATCAAACATGATAAACATTTAAAATACACTACTATTTCTATAATTATTTCTATCCCTTGACTGACAGAAGTATTCTATATTTTTCTTTTGAAACTGGACTGGTATTCCTGCTTAACCAATCTAGTACTTAATCTGTTTTTTATTCATTTTTTATTCACTTTCAATGGGCATTGGACAAATATGAAAAAATCCAACTTTTTTGCATAAACACATTGCTAAAAAGGCTTCAGAAGCTAAAATTCTGATAGTGAATAATTTTGAAACAATAAATATGGCATGTAAGAGCTTCCAGAAAAGAAAACACATTTCAAAATTAGAAATGAGAATTGATACCATGAACACATATTTTATTCTATAGTTAAAGTCCTCAACCTCTGTAATACTTGTGCAATATATTATATATCGGTGTTGCCATATTTCACCAATAGAGGAACCTTGAAAAATGTTTAATAAATACATATTAGTTGTTTAAAAGATAATGATAACCCATATTAACATTTTTTCACTAAATATCATTGAAATTTGATATTCTCATGTAATCCAAAAATAATCAAATATATTGAATTCTGCTTTACTTGAAACATAGATAAGAAGTGTGAAATTCATAAATGACATCCATGGCATATAAACAAATGGAAATATGATAGAAATGTGCACATAAAGAGACAACACCCAAGCATTGTTGGAAATATAAATATCATTCATAGAAGGCTTGATAGTTGTTCTGAACAAATGAAATAAGTGAATAGATAAATCACCAAAAAGGCTGAAAATTATAACATCATGAAACAATATTGTAACATGATCTGAGTTTGGGGTTCTATAGATGAGAGGGGGACAGCAAAGGAAGGAGAGGTAAATCCCAAATTACATTTTTACAGTTAGGTCAATTACATAAATTGACCTACTGTTCAACTTGACCAAAGACACACCTGCATAAACTAAAACCATGGAGCTAATGGAGAACCCCTTTCATATTGAAGGTAAAAAGCCAATTTTTAAAAAATCTACATATCTGAACCATCTCCCCTACACATGAATATTTTGGAAAATACTACTCATAAAATAACATATTTGGGTAACTAAAAGTCTCATGCAAACAAACAAAATCTCACATGTTTACATTTAAATAGATACTTTCTAGTAAAATAGATTATATAAATTACATTATTAAATGATCATATATGTGTAAATACATTGAAATTCATAGACAAAATAATTATATCAGTAACCATGGAAACACAAATCAACATTTAAAACTAATCTTGCAACCCCATAAATTATGTAAATTATGATCATCTATTGCAATAAGTGCCTATGACATCATCGTGGGGGATTTATTGCACATGCAACTCGAGCTGCAATCATTTTCAATTTTTGTCATAACTTTGCTAATAATGGTCCGATTGTCATGCTTTTTACACCAAAATGTCACATTTTTCATGTTCTATCCAACACTTTCTGCTATTAGAACATAGTAGCATCGCTATTTCAGCTACATCCTTCTTTGTTTACTAAATAGTTCTGTAAGTAGGTAATTGCCCCACGATGACGTCATTGTTTTTTTTCCCGCACGTGCATTTAAGAGAGTTACTTTTCTCTAAAAAATCATGTTTTCCTTGAGCGGTCATAATAACAGAGCCCACAGATCAATGTGTGTTATAATGCTCTTCCAAACTAAAAAATATATCAGAGAAGTAAAAGTTTCCCTTTAAGGATGCTATCTCATCCTTTGGTACACAATTGATCCACCTTTGATCCACCTTTGATCCACATTTGATCCTGCATGGTATCACCTTTGATTAACTCATCACCAATAAAGGAAGTAGGCTGCTCAAAAGTGATATGAAGATGCACAGTAATCAATCTTGTTTTGGAGGCCACTCAGGTATAAATATTACAAGAAACTTGACTTGACCTAATTCTCAGAGAAATGGACAATGCTCTTGATACACATGCCACTGTCCCAAATCTAGATGGTTGTGTGAGCAATGCACATGGCATTCCAAATGCCACCAGTCCTGAAGAAATCTGAAATCATGAAGGTTAAGACCATTATCAACTTATGATGCTTTGAAGCAATTAAAAGTTATTTGCCACCAATTCTGTAATTTAATTTTTTGCAACAATACACACCAATGGCCATCACAACACAATTCAAAACATTCTACAAGATGAACAAGACCATGTATTCTGACATATTTATCACTTTTACCTCATGGACCAATACAACAATTACGAATGCGTGAAAGCGTTTAATGATGCTTGTAATTCATGATTTATTTCCGAACACCAGACATCTGAAAAGGTGATAAACATGACAGATTATCTATAAATAACCTTTTTATTTCAAAGCTCAAGTATCAATAAGACATTTATGTGTGCCATAACTAGCTTCAAGGTGAACAATTTAACAATTTTATTTCAGTGTATCAGACACCTAAAAAAGGTGATATCCAGAACAGTGAGCCGATGTAAGGAAACCCACAGATTTATGACTTTGGAAGTGCATTATATTGGTGTTGTTGAATTAAAAACTTTATATTAAATTTATGAGATATGTACAGTCTATTAAACATTCAAAATCACAAAAATAGATTCAGATTTTGAAGGTATCTCTCATAATCTGATATGGGCTATGATTGAAATAAGGCATAAACAAAATTAGCAGATATCAAATTTCTGAAGTTTGAAATTGAAATAAGAATAATTTTCAAGTTTTGGCACAATTAAGACTATAAATGGTGTGTTATCAGACCTTAATGTTCTACCTCGATGGAAAAGTGTCTGGGAATCTGTCCCTGTGTTTGAAATTATTTTATTGTGCCTTCAAATTTTGCATGTCTATCTACTCCTAAACGTTCTACAAAATTATGGTAATGACTAATTGAAATGAAAGGTTCTCAGGTTTTGTTGATTGTATTAAAATGATTGAGTCTCAATTTATGTCAAAATGGAAATAAAAAAGTAAAAAACCTACTCTTCAATATCTAATTAAACACTGTTATGTGTGATGAAATGTGATAGAATTATGAAATACTTCTATGGGATGAAATGTGGATGGCAAATCTTTATTTGTGTGTCATTACTATAATGTATAGTTGATATTTGAAATAAAGTTTCATACTTAATATAAAAATAGTTTAAAGCATTTTTAGCTTTCTGCAGTATTGTTATTTCTCCAGGTAATAGTACTATATTTGAATCGACTTGTTCCTGGTTGCAAAATTAAATCATCTTAAAAAAAATTACCATAGTCAGACACTTAGAGGCTTAGTCTTGGCTTGAAAAACCGAAGTAGCTGCCATGTTAGCAGAGATAAGTATCTTGAATATTTGGGATGGGATATTTGTCACACTGTCAGCATATGACAATAATGATGAAGCTAACTTCTAACTTTTTATGATAGTGATGTTACCTTTCTATCACATTTTCACATGCTCAAATGTGCTTGAATCATAAATTTAAGTTGTAAAGTTCTTTTCCTTTCCAGAAAAATAGCATCTGAGGCAGTAATATCTGGTACAGTTTGGATAGAGCTCTAACATGTATTTTGAAAGCATCAAACAAATTTTGTTATTGTCTCATCAATATTAACGTTGACGTTATGCTCTGTTTAAGAAGAATTCATTCCAATCATTCAATTCAGTTATGGGTTTGATCCCTGGCCATGCCGAGTTTGAATACATAATACAATTTCACACATGAGCTGAGACACATGCCAAAGGGTTAACCCATTGTCCTTGTAAATCTGTGGGTGAGAAAGCATTGCATGGTTGATCAGACACTTTTTTTCACATGATCTCGAATTTACAGACTTTATTCTATTTACATGATTCATGAGTATTATATAAAATATGATATCATCCGGGCACTTTCATAGATATGCCAGTTCTTATGAATAAACATGAATTAAAGCTCAGTCATAGCATATTAACTCTATTGAATTCAAATTAGAAAGTTCAATTCTTTGCATTTCACATTTCTTCAATTGACATAACTCTCTTCCAAGTCCAGACATATACTTTTTCTTCATTACACAAAATTCATTACGCATGAGATTCTTCTACTCCCTTCATTACTATTTTTTTTAAGGCTCCTTTATTTTTTCAGATGCTATCTGAGGTTGACGTTGCACATATTTGTTTGAAAGTGTCTGATATTCACTTCAAAAAGCGGAATTAGGCATTGATTATTAAATTTGATATTCAAGTCTGTTGGATTCACAATATGTGTATTTTTTGTGTATTATTATGTGACTATGTTAGTTTCACTTGCCTTTTCCCCAATGTCCTTCTGTGAAACATATTTGTTTTGTTGAGGAATTTGTCACTAAAATATCAAGGAATTTCAAGATTTACCTGTGTAATGCAGAAAACAAAGGGTGGGTTATTAACTATATTCCACTATATTTACCTGAACTGTGTACAGAAGAATATCAAGTATCATTGAAAGTATTTGATAACAACAAAATCTGAACAACAACATTACTAGAGAATTGTGCATGCAATATTTAGAACAGTTTCAACATCACATGTGGGAAACACTTTCTTTCATGGAGGGCACGACATCAATAAGCAAGAAAAATAATGCACTTTATTTAAAAGAAGTTATGTCAAGCTGATATAAATACAAAGAATGTGTGAGAAAAGAGAGCTCAATGTCAAGCTAAATACAATGAATGGGAAACTAATATTCAGTAATATAAATGTGTTGTGTTATGTCAGGCTGGTATTTAAATTAGATTAAACAAGCATGTTTAATCCCAAATATCAGTAAGAAGTGTTCTGAAAATGTAAGATAAATTAAATCACTATATATGCACTATATCTGCTGCAAATAGGTGTCATCCAAATCTTTATTCTGAAAATTGGCAATATTTTTTCAAATTATAGTTCAGAGATAAATGTTACAGCTAACACACTGTACCAGAATTCCTACCGCTGCTCAGGTAGGGCTCCACACATGCTCCTACCTAAGGATGAGGCCAACATTCCCAAATACGGTATCACATCCAAACACTTAGGGCTAGAATTATTGTTTTGAATAAATCAAATTAGAACTATAAAAAAACTAAACCCTAAAAATGAATGTTTCAAGAATTTTAATTTTACTAGAATAATAGAAGTTACTGAGGAAAGTGATTATTTTATGAGAAATTGTAGTGGGAGCAGAAAACTAATGAAGCCTTGTCTAGTCTATACACATAGACAGTGTTGATTAAGTTATTTTGATACCAATAAATGTGATAAGCTAGTCTTGGTTAATCAAACAATACCAAGTCTGTATTTGAGCAAGAAAAATGTTTCTCACTGAAATCAGCTGTAAGGGACTTAGAGACATCCATGCCATGTTGATAATGCAGGGATCTGCTGATATTGCAAGCCTAAAGACAAATCCCCACATCAAGATTAATGCTATTTGTGCTAAAATCCTCCTGAAATCGTTTCCCCAAACACAGATCTATTAAATTATGCAATTCTAAATTATAAAATCACAAAATCAGTTATGAAATAAATCCAAATTGTATCAACCAAAAATATATTCTATTCTTATATCAGGGCAGATTTAATGGTTGGTAACATTTATATCATATAAGAAAGCAGTGCAAAGATTTTTTTTGATTAAGTATTTGACAGAATTGATTATGATCTAACATTAGTCTTGCACGATCTTTCCTCCACCTGCTGTCAAGGTGACACCAGCACCTCCGCCTTAAGATACTGCAGCATCAGGTACCTCTATGGCAGAAGTGCAGCATAACTTAGTCACTCCCACAAATATGATCAGGTAAATACCTGGGTCTAATAGATGGGTCTAATCAGTGGGAAAGCAGTTGATACAGACAAAACAATACAATCTGCTAGTGTAATAAAAAAACTATCCTGGCCTCAAATTGATGCAAATTTCGACGTTCAAGCCCTTGTGATCTGTGGAAAACCTCTTCCAATTCTGAAATGATTAGATGTACCAAACACTATTCTTAAAGGGCATTTTTGAAATGTATTATATATCAAGAAATAGTGACTCATATCTGTCAAAACCTTGCTAAAAACAACATTTGTTGTTTTGTTGATTTATGTAAATTTGAACATGTAAGGAAAAGGAAAATGCCTATTTAAACTGGGTGAAGATGTCTAGGGCCATGATAAGTACTATTGGTTGATTGTTTTAATTTAAAAACGTAATGTGTTAGGTCAGATAACTGTGAAAATTATCCTTTTGTTTTTTACAAAAGCATGTAAAGCAGTGCATATTATACCAAGCTATAGAACAACTACCTCCACTTTACAATAACTCAAGGCCTCACTCCAACATTACAAAACTGCAGTACTCAGCAGCTCGTGTTGTTGGGGGAGATCAAAAAATATGATTACATATTACATACAAACTGAAAGAAATACACTGGCTCCCAGCATATGCCAGAATAACTTTCAAGATCCTTCTTACTCTTAGGCACCTCCTTGCCTGCATGACCTACTAACAATTAGAAAAATTGAAAGATTCTTAAGATCCAGTAATGGGCTTGTTTGGTAGTCCCTAACACTCATATGAAGACAGTTGGTGATATAATTGTTGTACTATATTATATTAGAAACCTAAATTTAATACTCATGGAATAGAAAAATGAATTTTGAAACAATTCATTATCAGAAAAAATCATTAATTTAAATGGTATGGAACAAAAACACTTACAGGAAAATTCATTCAATATTCATTATCCAACTTTGTTCAGCACATTTAATGTGGAATTACACCAACAGTTTGATTATGCCCAAAACCATACATTAGTGCATTTACTGCAGTTACTCCAATAACTTGGTTGATTATTGTACTCAAATATAAAACATGAATGATAAACATCCTAGACATGTTCAAAAAAACATTTGAATTATTGTGCCAATTACTTGGTGATTCTTGAAATGAAAAACATTATTTTTTTTATTTTACAGGTTTATGACAACAAATTTATAACACAACTCTACACCTGAATAAAGTAGTCTGAGCATCATAAATCACTTTCACCTTTGAAGTAAAATCATTATTTACCTTCATGTAAATTGACTCAGACAATTAGTCTGAAATAGATTTTTAACTTGATATCAGTAACCTTGAGTAGAGTGGTCACATAACTCTTATAGGTTATTCCCCTGAATATATGACCCCATGTACTATATAATGTTCATATTGCCCACCAAACTAGATGTTTATATCCCATAAGCAGAGATTCAGCATACTTCAAACAAGGTAAGTTTTATATGAATAATACAACTTAATCTTTATAATTCATGTCATATTGTTGAATTTTAACATAGATTGGAATACAAAATATTGGAAATTAATGTATAAAATGATTTTTATGTGAACCTGTATTTGGTCTTTCGAGATCTTTCAAGTGATCATTCAATCATGTATCTCAAATAGTTTTGAGTTTTTTAATATACCACCAATTTGTTGTTATATATTTTGAAATGTCACTGTCACAAAAGTTCAAAAAATGAATTTTAAAATAACTATGTTACAATTTTGCCAATTAAGAAGTATTTATGTCTCCTATATTTTGTTCTCCATGATATGTCAAACCCAAATATCAGTTTCGATCAAGCATTTGTCGAGTGTGAAATATGAAATACTTTTAAACCTCATTCCTCAAAGTATACAAGTCTTATACCTTTTACATCTGAGTCATGAGAAAAATGAATTGATCATGAATATCATTATAATAAAGTTAACTCCAAAAGTAAATCATTCTCTTTTTCATTTTAAATATCTATTACATTTTCAATCCACAATTTTATTTTTGAACCATGAATTTTTAAAATCACCTACTGTAACAGTTAAAAGAATGTCTGAAAAATATTGACAAAAGAGACATTAAAACAAGATATATTCATCTGATTTTCACAAATTGTTTTTGATATAAAAATACTCTAATGCAACCAAATGATACATATTAAAAACACATTCAATTTGGATGAAAATCAAATGTACATGTTTTTCTTTTTTTTTTACATTTAAGGGATTTAAACTAATAAATTTGGGAACATTGATTAAAGATAATTTTTCTTGTCATATTAGATAATCTAAAAAGACCAGTTTCAATTTAGATATAAAATGTGTTAACCTGAAATAGTTTTGCAGAAAAAGGAATGCTAATGACCTATTTGTAAATATCAGGCTAGAAAAAAAATCTATTAATTAGTGTTTGTAAACTCGAATAGCATTTTGACAATAGAAAATGTTAATTATTCATCCAATTTATTACACCATGAAACAGTTTTTACTGGACAGAGATTTCTAAATCTAAATTATCCTTACAATATTGTATGTCCTACTGCCCTTAGAATATAAAATAATCGTTTTTTTCCATTTCAAGAAATTAAGAACAGTTATGACAGAGCCACCTCAGCCCCCAACACAACAGAAGATCTATGGACCACCACCTGATCCTGTTACAAAAGGAAATAATCAGGGATTGGAGGTTTGGTGT
Organism: Amphiduros pacificus; assembly: GCA_949316495.1. Lineage (NCBI taxonomy): Eukaryota > Metazoa > Annelida > Polychaeta > Phyllodocida > Hesionidae > Amphiduros > Amphiduros pacificus. The sequence continues at coordinate 34,135,399 of OX439012.1, read as the reverse complement.
GCTGTGGCAAACACCTATTGGGGTAAAATACCTGGCAAGGCTAAACCTGGAGGTGATTGTTGGTATGGATATGACCATCAAGAGCATAAAACAAGAGATTTCAAATGGATTGAATCCCTTACTCCATTAAGACGGGTTTGGAACACAGGTTCTACACCTTCTGGAGCGATGGCTGTTGGAAATCAAACAGATGGAGTCTACTATGCGGCAATAGCTGACAGTGAATTTGGTACAGTTCCCGGAAAAGCTAAAGGCGGCCTTTGCAATTTCTCCAATGCTGGAAATGAATTTTCAACTGATCGATTTCATTGGATCTGCCAATAGTATTACTCAACTTGATCTGACTTGAAAGCCTAGAGTGAATTTGATATCGGTCCTTTAAAATCATTTCTTTTACAATAATTGTGAATTAACAAGAGATAAACTGAAAAATAAATATATGAATGTTTCAAAAGTTAAATTACGGAGCTTAAAACATTAAACAAAAAGTAGAACTTCAATATATATTCTAATCTTCTGCTTGGTTTTTGTTTAATGACAACCTCAAAAAAATTCGTTGATATTGACACCATTTCATACATCTAAAAAAATTGTCAATTCAAGTGTTGTGCAGTCAGATAAAGACTTTCCTGCTAATTTGTATTCATATATTCCATTTTTAATTAATTTCAAGAATTGATCTTTAATGAGGATATCTTGCTTACAGTTGCATATCTGGGCTTCTGTCTCAAATTTGATTGCAATAAAAACCTCTTTCCAAGAAACAATAAATTAAGGCTTTAAAAGAATATAAGCTTGTGTTACTTTTAATGTGTGTAGTAATATGTAAAACAATTTATCATCAATGGATAAATAGAACAATGCTTAATACATGAATATGATTGGCCATATTCGTTGTAGGACAGACAAGATGATCTACAAAGTCATTTTTTTTTTTCGGTAATAATATTGTTTTTAATCCAAATAAGACTTAATAACGAATTTCCATTCTTTTACCAATCTTAGACGTTGATTGACTTAAATGGTGGATGTGTCTTGAAAAGTATTGAGTAGTAATCCTATAATTTAGTGTATTATCCACAAATGAACATAATGACAAATTGAACTTTAACAGAGTAAAGAGATAAGTTACAATAAGACATAGAAGTCTCACTCTTCACAGCACATTGATGGGTCAACACATGAACACTTGGAACTCATGTTAAAGTTGTATCGTGCACTCTATTTGATATTCATGCAGCATAGGCAATTTTGAACAATGAAATTAAGAACCTTAAATTATGGACTGCAAATTTGACAAGGATATCTTTGATAAATATTTAATTTATCTGTTGTTTTTTCCTATGAATGATCCCATATTATATAAATCACTCGTTATCCCATATTTCCATGTGGTGTTGTTTCTCTAAATAAAAAAATATATGAGCCATATGTTTGTCTTTATAAAGCCCTTTCTTATAAATGACTCTAAACATACCATTCTTAGAAATGGTTTGACCTATTATATTGGCTATTTCAGTTGGGTTTGTAATATCTATTGATCTTTAAAGGTAGTAGGATGTAAATATGTCGGAGAATCATCATTGCATTGCATCTATTGAACAAATGTTGTTAAAAGTACATATCCCTGAAATGTTTTTTAAATATTTAGTTTCTTGTAAACAAATTACTGATGGATTATAGTTTGGGGCAGATAACTCCAGTTCTGATCTGTTTGCCGCAAACTCTCCTTTGTATGATATTACCAATTGCCATTTTAAGATTAATGAGAATAAATATATGATTCAGCATAATCATTTATCAATATTACATTTTTTATGATCTTATTTAAAATAATGAGTTAAAATACAATACTGCAAAGCATAATCATATAATTCAACTACAATAATACTATGTATATCAGGAGGATAACTTGTATCCATCCTTTCTAATGATTTTGTTCTTTGTATTCCATCTTTTCCTTGATCTCTGTTTTATTTTGTCACACTTCTAAAGAGGTTTATTTTGCTGTGAAGAATTGGAATATGCACCTTTATTGCTTGATGTTGATTAAATTTATTCAGGTTTTATGGAAAATTGTGTAGGTTGTATTGAAGATTGCTGTTATTGATTTACTCACAAAGGAACAGTTTTTTCACCAATTGACCATATTAAATCGTGTGAATTTAAATTAATTTAGTATCTTTTGATTGTGTAACAATAGTATCGGAATTTCTTTGAGGTGTATCTTTGCTTTCTATACGTTTTCTGGCTTATGGGATGGAATTTTTTTCTGTGTACAATATTCTTTGAATTTCTTTTTCTCTCATAAAAGAGGGAAAATTTCTAGAATATGATGGGTGTTCACCTTCATAATTATTGCATTTAAAGGAGTGAGATTCGCAATTTTCACATCTGTGCTGGCCAGTGCATTTTGGACTTGTCAAGTTGCCTTTACGATTACCTGAAATAAGACTATATTTCTGATACCTGATAACTCCCTTTCTACCATACCATGCATTTTCTCTTAAAAATGTGTGTTTTGTTTATTATTCATTGTCCACATTCCTAAGCCTTACTCTGACTTTTATTTTAACTTTTATTTTTACTCTGACTATTATTTTAATAATAGAAATTACAGATGTGGGGCAGAGATCTCAGCATATCTATGAAACTCGGCCACATGAGAAAATATGGAGAAGTGTTTTATTCCACAAGCCGGTTGAACAATATTTGGCCCTAACGTCCTCCCTTCTAGGGTGAACAGGTGTGTTACAACTGGACTGATGCAAGTGCCAAATCAGTCCATTGCTCAACTTGCAGAACACCATATCCTACCCTTATGTGTCGCACCTCAAGGCAAACAAGGCACCATGGTTATTTTTTTCTTTCCCCTCTTACGAACTGACAAAAGAAAAACCTGGGAATAAAAAAGAGTGCCATTCTAACTCCTGGCCAACATGGGGTCAATTCATGTATGCTTAACAAATAATTACTTCCCCTTGAGACTCAACACTTCCTATACATTTCAACTGATGAAGGCATAAAAGCAAGAAATTGTAACAGCAAGATTATAACCATTTTCATATTTTTCTTGAGTTTGTCTTAATATTATATCTTGTGAAAAATAGTTTATATATCTTAATAATATCTTAATAATATCTTAATAATAAATATTGTATATTTGGATCAGGCTAAGGTGCCTGAGCTCTGTTTGTTTAGCAGGTTTTCTTATATGGGGCCAATTATTTCATTTTGCAGTGAGATTCTTAGAACACTACTCCAGATAGTTACTATCTACACATGCAAAAGTGCCTGATGTCATAGAGTATTATACAGTGATTTCTCAAGGGGCAATGGGGTTGGGGTGTACACAATCATGGCATTGGGGCTTACCCCATTGAGAAAGCTGTCAATCAGTGACACGTCAATCACACATCACACTCAGTCTATACTGTGGACTCAATGCATCTCATGGTCAGTACTACAGAGAGTAACACCAAGCCTAGATACCACACTAGCCGAATTTCTGGAGAGATGATGACAATTTTGCAAGAGGACATTGACAGTTCAATCAAAATGAGAAGGTTTTTCATATCATTTTATATATTACACAATAGAAAACATCCAATTAAATGAGAAGTAAACTAGATTACAACAGCATTTCTGAAACGTTGAAGTTGATTTTATTCACAGAAAAATATTGGCAAAAGTTTAAAGTTACTGTTATCAATTGGTGGTTTTAAATTCCTAAAAGAACAATATATTTTGTAATTTTATATGAACTTTTACATTTTCCAAAAGAAACTTCACAGAAGGAGGTACATAAAAATTACATACCGATAATAATTACACAATAGAATAAGGTTGTTTTGATTTCAAAGAATGAAGATATTACAGAATTTCATTTAAGTCAAACAGCACAATCAATGTATTAAATGGATTTATTTCAGTTTTCAATGTTATAATTAAAAAATTTGTTATTTTTAATTGTTTTTTAATATTTCACTAATTTTGTCTTCTAATTTCACATTTTGCAAGCCTTATTATATTCATTTATTCAAAATTGACTTTCACTATTATTATATAAGAGAGGACTGCATTTCCTTTGCCAAGAAACTTTTAAAGTTCACTTTTGGCAGATCCAGTAAAATTGAGTTGTTGAAAATTCACTTCCTGCATTGGTAAAATTGCAAAGGCCACCTCTACCTTTTCCTGGACCTGTACCATATTCACTTTGAGATACTTTGTGATATGATAATAGACTCCATCTGGTTGTTGCCCAACAGGCAGTGCTTTTGAAGGAGTAGAGCCTGTTTTTGTTATTTTTGCTAAGAGGCCTGACCCCTCTTTGCTTAGTAGGTTTTCATACATGGGGCCAATGATTTCATTATGCAGTGATATTCTCAGAACATAACAACTACTCCAGATAGATACTATGTACATATGCCTGATGTCATATATTATTATACAGTGATACTCTAAGAGGCAATGATGTGTACACCATCAAGGCACTGGGGCGTACCCCATTGGGACAGCTGTCAATCAGTGACACGTCAGTCACACGTCACACGTCACACTCGGTCTATAATGGTTGACTCGTGTCTAGTGCTCAGTAACACCAAACCTGTCTTATGTTGTAATTTATGGTCAGTATTAAAGATAGTAAGACCTAACCTGCCTAATGGCTAGTCAGATTCCATAAATTAATTTCAAATGATATTAATCGTTTAATCAAAATGAAAATGTTTTTCATAGCATTTTTAAAATACACAATAGATAATATCCAGTTTAATGATTAAACTTAAGATTACAACAGCATTCTTTAAATGTTGAAGCTCATTTTATTTAAAGAAAAATATTGGCTAAGGGTCTAAATTACTGATATCAATTGGTGCTTCTAAATTCTTAAAGTAAAAACTTATTTTGTAATTTTATTTGCACTTTTATTATTGCCAACATGAAGTTTCAGACAAATGAAACTTCATAGGACAAAGTACATTAGAAGATTAATCAGTTATTTAATTAAACTACTGATAATGATTACACAAATGAAAAAGGTTGTTTTGATTTCAAAGAATGAAGATATTACAGAATGTCATTTAAGTCAAACATCACAATCAGTATATTAAATGGATTTATTTCAGTGTTCAATGTTTTGATTACATATTTGTTACTTTTAATTGTATTTTAGCATTTCACTGATGTTGTGTTCTATTTTCACATTTTGCAAGCCTTATATTCATTTATTCAAAATTTACTTTCACTATTGTTATATCAGAGAGGACTGCATTTCCTTTGTCCGGAAACTTTTCCCGTTCACTGTTGGCAGATCCAGTAAAATTGAGTTGTTGAAAATTCACTTCCTCCATTGGTAAAATTGCAAAGGCCACCTCTAGCTTTTCCTGGAACTGTACCATATTCACTTTGCGATATTGCTGCATAATACACTCCGTCTGGTTGTCGCCCAACAGGCAGTGCTTTGGAAGGAGTAGAGCCTGTGTTCCAAACCCTTTTTAATGGAACACTTGATTCAATCCATTTAAAATCTCTTGTAGTATATTCCTGATGGTCATATCCATACCAGCAATCACCGCCAGGTTTAGCTTTGCCTGGAATTGTACCCCAGCTTGTATTTGCCACAGCACACCAAACCTCCAATCCTTGATTATTTCCTTTTGTAACAGGATCAGGTGGTGGTCCATAAGTCTTTTGTTGTTCAGGGGCTTCAGTTGGCTCTGTCATAATTGCTATTCTAGAATTAATCAAAATTCATAAACTTACAAATCTATAGTTTTCTTGATTAGAGGATAATATTTCAGCAAATCAAATTTCAAGAAAATATGTCGGATTGATGTTTGTGAATTGAAATTAAAACTTGCATTTGTAGATTCCCCAAATGCTTATCATTAACGATTGGTTTCAAGAATGTTCTATTGTCAATGACTATCAATTTTGAAATACAAAGTTTAATGCATATATATGTCATCGTTTCTAATATTGATTCACAAGGAAATGTCTTATTTCGCTTAAAAGATACTAACAATATTGTGCAGTTCTCAATATTTTAGTTTCAAATGACTTTAGATATTCATGATTCAATATTTTGACTTGAGATGACAACAAACCCTTGTTTTAATAACAAAAAAATCAAAATTACTATTTTTAAGTTTTCAATCATGAAAAAAATTATTTTTTGGTCTGAAATAAATATGTCTTTAGTATAAATGTTTATCCTGGATTGACTAACTTAAAAGAAATAGTTGCAGTTGTAGACAAGGTAACACAAAAGTGACCAAGTGATTGTTAAAATAATAAATAATAAGACCTTTCTTTGCAATAGGCAAGAGCAAGATAGCTAGAGCTAATCAGCAACATCTTACCTTGTTTGAAGTTTGCTGGTTCTTTAGTAATGGGTTGAAAATGTCTAGTGCATGGATTGTGGCCAATGTAGCATTTTATAGCTATATGTCCATGTCAATTAACCTTGAACAATGAGAATGAGAGTAACACTTCAATACTGAAGTGTTCACAGAGAAGTGTTCATAAATCAATGATGTGTAAGATTGTCTTCATCAATGTGAAATCTTTATGATTGTCTTTTGTTAATTTATTTAGATCATATAACAATTTAAACAATCCAAATGTCAATGACATTACTTTTTTCTTTTATCTATAAAAAATAAATAATAAAACTCTACCTTGTTAAATATACTATGAGTCTGCTCACAAGTGTTTATTTTACCTTTTTTGTACAACTAAGGCTACATCAAATCTGTTATTAGTTCTTAACACATCTTTAAAATACTGAAATCCTTTTGCATAATTATATATACCTATTGACACAAACAACAATCTCCAATAAAGAGAGGCCACGGGCTGTGGCGCAGTTGGTTAGAGCGCCAGCTTATTAGCAACAGTTCCTCTGTGGTGATCCAAAAGGTCGTGGGTTCGATCCTCGGCCATGCCGAGATTGAAATCATGATACAATTTCACACATGAGCTGAGGTCCGTGCCAAAGGTTTAACCCGTTGTCCTTGTAAATCTGTGACCGGGTGGGTTGTCATGTGAAGGACCTGCGACATGACAATTCAGTGAGGCAGCACTATATCTGTCACAAGTAGGTCTCATCACGAAATGACTGAAATAATGTTGAAAGTGATGTAAAACCATAAACAAACAAACAAATCCAATAAAGAGCCATGGGCAAGGGTTGGTTTGAACATTAACAAATTAGCAGATATGCAGCTTTTTAAATTGGGTAATTTGTTTTAAAAGTTTTTGTTCATATTTTACAGTTTTAATCCTCATATATGGGTCTAATAAGGAAATAAACAATACTTGAATCTGCTTTGCACTTACAAAGGAAGTCACTTTTGCCAGGGTATTTTCAGTATCTAAGCTTTTACGCAATATATTGAGACCCTTTTCCACTGTAATCAAATCCTCGTCCCTGTCAAGCTCATTCCTTAGCCATTCTGGGCCAGTAATTCCAAGCCATGTCACTGTAATGATATCAAACATAATCTACTTTTAGAATGAAAACTACATCCTTTCTTATAAAAGACTTACTGCAAACACAAAAATCTAACAATCAAATTTATTAAGATTTCTTAAAATGATATTAATTCAAATAGAGATTTAGAAAATAAGTGCATTTCATCAAATATACTGACAAACAAAGATCTTGCATTAAATCCCATGTCAATAACGATATGTTGACTTCAGATAAATGTATTCTGTACAAGAAAATACAAGAACAGATCATGATTTATTAGAGAATCAAACGATGAAAACAAATTTTAAAAAAAAACAATATTTTGTAGTATTATGCACTGAAAAAGTACTATGAAACATCATTCACTAATTTTTCATGATATCAAAAAAATTAGGACAACCTATGGCAGTATCCTAAAAAGAATTGTTTCCTACAATAATTAGATAAAATGTATATAGCTATCACTAATTATTTAGACATTGCATGTGAATTTTTAAACCTTTAACTGATATAGGAACAAAATTAGCTGAAAAAATAACCATACCATGTAATGGAGTCATTTGGCTTACAGAGCAATTTTGTTCAATATAAGCAGCAGAACTGTTCTTTTATCATCAACTCCATAATTTTACAATTGCAACAAGTTAATACTAAAGGATAATGCTACTAGATTACTACACTCTTAAAAATACCTGTCTCACTTACGCATAATATTATGTTTTCATTTGAACATTGTGTGTTGGTGACACACAAAACGTCTAAGAAAACACCTAACACACAGCTTATATATAATGTTTTTTGTGAAACACAATCTTTGTGACAGGCTCATACCGACTGAAACTAATTAAGAACTTATATGTGACATTGGATAAACATTTTAGTTGCGCTGCACTGGAGCCAAATGGCGTCCTTAACCACTTTGGCGCCAAGACTGGCGTCCCCCACGTGACAGTGGCTCTGTTGCTAGGGAGCGACAATGCCCTGCTGGGCGGATTAGCAATGACACCTAGTGTTCCAGGTTTAACTTGCCTTATCTTAATATAAGGAAGCATTAAAGCATTCTTGTTAATTGCCATTGACCAGTTCTCTGTAGGATTAAGATGAAAACAGGAAGTTAGAATATTTACACAAGGGATAGTCATGTGATTATACATTCAAATGTTGACAGTTGGCCACTGGTCAGCAGAGTACAAGGATTGCATGGAGAGAGTTTATTCATGACAATATTCAACAAATGTGGTATGTACATATATTTTATTTTATTAAGATTCCAAAAATTACAATAATTTTGCCTGAGGTTTATTCAAACTTATGTGAATTGTATTTATGAAATACAATTAGTTTGCATGCTAGATGCTGGGTGGAATAAATAATGTAGAGAGTTCCTATATTTCAATTTGATAAATGAATAAAAGCTTAAACATTGTACTGATATGCCTTGCCTTTTTATATCTACAGATGCTGAAGGACAAACTCTGTACAAAGTCAATGTCTACAGCTGCAGGAGGGCATCCCAGATACCTATGCCGCCTGAGATTTGAAGGAATACCAAGTACATACACTGGGCAGGTTGTCATCCCGAGGACCTATCCTGTATAAGAGGCCATCCCAGTTATCTACACTGAACAGGACAATCTAATGACAAATGTTTACATGAAAGGGCATGAAGAAGTGTATCAAGGACTACAATTGCATGAGAGGTCAAGTTAGATATAGTGCATATGTGGGTTATTTTAAACAATCTGGATTCAGTATGATACATCGTCAATGGAAATGTGAAGGATATTTTATATTTGTAAAGACATTTGCCTGTCCACATGTATCTAAAACAATCAACTGATGATTTCACAAGAATTTAGAGTTATTACCATGCATGTATGGTTTGATTATGTGTCAATGCATCAACATCATTTTGTGACAAGTTTAGAATATAGAATGCCATCATTTTTGTTGAATGTATAAAACATTTTGAATAAACACAATATTACAATTAAACACATTATTATGTTTCATTTCTGGGACAGAGCATTAAACACAGCATTGTGTTTCATTATAAAACACAATATAGCATTTTACAAAATGTGTTTCACAAAAACATTTATGCACAATATAGTGTTTCCAAATCGAGACAGATATTGTGTTTCATTTGACACACATTAATTGTGATAGTGTAGTGTTTCAGGATTCATCAGCTCTAGGAGTAGCTTTTCTTTATTTTCTTCGTCAGGCTTTTTTGGTGTTTTGGGTAAACAGCCTTAGTCAATATCAGTAAAAACCTGAAAGGGATCATAATTGTTCACTCATGTGGTGAAGGAGAATGTTTCTTTTTTAAATAATGCAATAATGATCACTTCCCCATTGATCATCCACAAGTTCCAAGGAATAGTCCAGCAGTAAATTTGGAGAGCACATAAAAAACTATCGATGTTTGAAAGCCTGTAACAGGATGGAAATATGTGAAATGGTGCCAACTTAAAGACAAAAGCTATTGTTATTTAATAAATCTTTGTTTCACATTCCTTGTCATTAGTATTGTCTGCCATCCCAGAGATAGTTGTGAGCATTTGAGTCACTAGAATCGTATTTGGTTGTGGGAGCTGGGGTATCAAGTTATTTCAATTTGATATTGATTGGTTTACTTTGTGGAAAGTATATTAAACATGACTACAGAAGCCTGTAATTAGTATTTATTGTAACTTTGCTTAAGGTGTATAAAAGATTGAAAATAATGGTGGCTTAGAGGTATTTAAGGCTTGTTAGAGAGGACGGAACAGTTCAATCCATTATGCATGTAGGTCACTGCCTGCTCAGCAGGGCCCTAGCCAAGGTGATTACACAGGTACCAGCATGTGTCACCCCACTCTACACCTTGGTACATTCTTGCATCTAGGCAGTTAGTTAAAAAAATGATTCTGTCATCTCTAAAAACAGAAAATCTGCCATGTACCATGTTGTTTGCATATACTAAGTTAAACCAACTTTGTTATTGGGCACCTTACATGTTACGGAATTCTCTTAAATCTATTTTTCTGCAAACAAATAACAGATGCATTATTTATTTTTTGGCCAATAACTTTCGTTCTGTCTTGTTTGCCTTAATTTCGATTGAATGATACTACCTGTCTCCATATTAATAATAATGAGAATAAATATGATTTAACATTAACATGTATTAAGCTTATGATTATGTTTTGGATGTACAGGAGTAAATGTATTATCAGTAATATCATGTGCATCAATGCTTTCAGATGATTTAATTTAATCTATTGTTTTTTTTTTTGTTGCTTTCTGTTTTTTATATCATATTTGTAAACTGGCCTATTGCTATTTACACTGTCACTACTGAATGATTGAGATGAAGTTTGAAAAGGTTTTGATGGATGTTATTGTTGTTAGAATTATTAATGGAGTGATTTGATGGATGTTATTGTTGTTAGAATTATTAATGGAGTGATTTGATGGATGTTATTGTTGTTAGAATTATTAATGGAGTGATGTTGTTGCTGAAGGTTTTGAAGTATTTGTAAGCAATAATTAATAACATAATTGTTATTGATTGTCCAGGTAATATTGGTCTGAATTGAAATTGATTTTGTTTCTTTGGTCTTTGGTCACAATTAAAAGATTCACAAAAAGAAGGCAAAGGAAATGGTAGAGTCGAGTTTACAGATTGGTAATGTGAAAGTAATCTACACCTCTAGAATTCTTTACTAAAGACTTCCCAATCTGATTATGTTTCCAAGCTGATAGAGAACAAGCATAACCTTAAAAATGGTAAGGCACATTTACTCCTTTATACACAATTGTAGGGATGCTTCTATAGGAGCAACAGATGTTCAATGCCAAGCACAGTGAATTTTCAATAAATTCACTTATGTAGGTCTCTATCCCGCTATATTGAGTAAAACTTCTAAAACCTCCATTCAATAAAAATGCATATAAAAGGAATGTAGGTTGATTCTGAAAGTTTGATACGGCAGAATATTAAAATGTATGCCTTTTTGGGGTCTGTATCCAGTGCAAAACAACATGTTCAGAATCAGGATATACTTTACAGTCAACCTCTGAACATCTACAATTTGTGTATGCTTATCAAATAGTTACTTGAAACAATTCTTTCCCCGTTAAAACTTCAAAATATGTAATAATTGTGTATTTGATATTTTGGTAAATAGACTATGGCCACATTCATTTTTGGTCAAGGTAACTGAACTGTAAGAAATACTAAAATATTATCAAGGCAAAATTACTACAGCAAAACCTGATCAAAGATAATTACCATTGTAATATGTGTCTTGTGTTTTAACATTATGTCTTGTGGAATATATTCCATATATCTTAATATAGCTTTAGGCATAGGATACTAAATTGATGGCTCAGGATAAAGGGTCTGACCTTTTTGCATAGCATGTTAGTATTCTTAAACTGTTAATTAATTATATCAGCAAAATTATATTGAAGAAAGGTCAACATTACTGTGATCAATTGGTAAGTTTTAAAATACTTAAATCAACATAACATTTATGTAATATTTTATGAACCTTTATTATTGCCTAGACATGAAACCTCACAAGAGAAACAACAATAAAACATTACTGATATAATTAAACAATAAAATAAAGTTGTATGAATTTCAAAGAATGGAAATATTACAGAATGTCATTTCAGTCCAGCATCACATTCAGTATATTTAATGGATTTTATTTCAGTGTTCAATACAACTGTTTGTCATTATGTAATTTTTCATTGACATTGGCTTCATTTTTAGCAAATCTCATTATACCCCATTTTAGTTAATATAGATGTAAAATTCACTTTCCTTATTGTTAGTACACTATTTTCACATTTGGCAAGTCTAATTATATTCATTTATTCAAAACTATCACTATGCCTATTACAATAGTCAACTTAATGTTTTCTAAATTCATAGCTGGCTATTGCTGACCCTACTATTGGCAGATCCAGTAAAACCGCTCAGTTGAAAATTCATTTCCGGCATTAGTAAAATTGCAAAGGCCACCTCTTGCCTTTCCTGGAACTGTACCAAATTCGCTTTCAGCTATTGCTGCATAGTAGACTCCATCTGGTTGCCTTCCAACAGCCATTGCTCCAGTAGGAGTAGAGCCTGTGTTCCAAACCCTTTTCAATGGAGTGCTAGACTCGATCCATTTGTAATCTCTTGTAGTGTATTCTCGATGGTCATATCCATACCAGCAATCACCTCCAGGTTTAGCTTTGCCTGGAATCTTACCCCAGTTTGTATTTGCCACAGCACACCAAACCTCAAGGCCTTGATTATTTCCTCTCGTAATAGCATCAGGTGGTGGTCCATAGGTCTTTTGTTGTTCAGGAGTTTGAGGTGGCTCTGTCATAATTGCTTTTCTAGAAATATCCAATATACATATTAACTTTTATATATATATATTTTTTTTCGAATGAGCAGATCATTTTCAGCAAATCATATTTTAAGTCAAATCAATAATATTTTGTGTAAGGTACATTAATCATATTGGTTTCAACTCTGAACTGTGAACTTTCGATATATAAAACATATTGTCCTTTACAATGTTTAACGTGATCTATTTTTGTATCTATATCGTCTTCAATATATAGTACATTTCTCTATTCGATGTAGTTTTTTCAATGTAGTATTAAGTATTAACATTTTATGAGGTTAATGTGTTTTTAGAATTTTCTCATACTTCCCTCCCCTGTGGGTGCGGGGATTAAAGAATAGCCCCACTGCCCCCCAGCATGTCGTAAAAGGCGACTAAAGGGGCGTCCTGTTTGCCGTGGGATGCAACCTGTGTCGGGGAGGATATGGAATCCTGACGGGCTGAGCACTGGGCTGGTTTGGCAGTAATACCGGTCCAGTTGCAACACGCCTGTCTTGGATCCAAATGTTCACCAGACAGGCAGATCAGATTAGGCCTGGATCTGATTTAACCGGCTTGTGGTATATTTCCTTTAATATATTCTGGCTATTTGATTTTTATTTATGACAATTTTAATGTTTGAAATTTAGGAACAATTGATAAATTTTTGATAAATATTTCTTGAAAGGAGATTACTGCTGATTGGGTCAATCGAGGGATATAAATAAAATCCGAAAGGGTGGAGTTTTTATTCTAAGAGTATGTCATGTTGGGTATCCTCATGGCGTCAGGGCTTGGAGTTACCGGCCCAGAAAGGCGTCCCCTTGTTGGGCTCCGTGGTGGGTAGGGGACCTAACTGATGAAATATAAAATAACACACATGGCGCAAAACAAACAAAAACGACCTAGGAATGACATAGACAGTGATGACGATTCAAATAAAACAGAAAAATGGCCGAGATTTTTAATTGCGGAAAGTTCCGATGCTGAACATACTCTGGCAAAAATGTCCCCCTTTGCAATTGCAAAGGGGATACAAGGCATTGCCGGGGTGCCGAAAACAGTTAAAAAGATGGGAACGCGTTTATTAATTGAAGTTGAGCGGAAAAGCCATGCGGACAATCTTTTAAGATGCAGAATGTTGGCCACAGTTCCAGTTTTGATAACAGCTCATAAGACCCTCAATAACAAAAAAGGAGTGATAAGATGCCCAGATCTGGTGGGAGTTTCTGAAGAGGAAATAGTGGAAGAATTAAAAGATCAAGATGTTGTCCAATGCAAACGAATTTTTATTAAGAAGGATGGAGCCAAAATTCCAATTAACACATTCATTCTGACATTTGAAGCAGCGCAGCTTCCAACATCTATTAAAGTTGGATATTTAAACGTCCGAGTTGATGTTTTTATCCCAAATCCTCTGCGCTGCTTCAAGTGTCAGAGGTATGGACATGGATCTGATCGATGCAAAGGAAATCTAACTTGCCCAAAATGTACAGCCCAGCATAGTGGAGAAGAGTGTTCTTCGGAAACCATGAAATGTGTGAATTGCCAAGGCAATCACGCATCGTATTCGCGGAATTGTCCTTCCTTTTTAAAAGAAAAGGAAATTCAGCGAATACGTCACACTGAGAACATTTCTTTTCCTGAGGCACGTAAACGTGTAGAAAGTTTTAACAATTCCAAAACATCTTATGCTAGCACCTTAAAAACCAAAGAGACAAAAACAATAGCAATACAGACAGAAATAACCTGGCCAATCAATGAAAAGAATTATTCCTATTTTTCAAATACCTCCAAATCTTCAGGAACATCCACTCAAACCCAAACACCCACTACCCCAGTAATAAATATACCAACAGTTCAATCCACTAAAACCTCTTCACAAACTCCCTCCACATCATCCAATAAAAATGTAAATAGCAACAGACCAGTTAAGAAATCAGACAAAAAAGAAATCAAAGATCAAAGCAAAACTAAAATAAATAGAACTAAATCCTTAGAAAGGATGGACACAGGTGATCCTTCCGATATAAATTTTACACCTGTTCACTCAAAACATAATCATAAACTTAAATGATTATGTTAAATCCTATATTTATCCTCATTATTTTTAATATGGCTATCAGTAGTATCATACAATGGAACTGTAGAGGATTCGAGGCAAACAGGCCAGAACTGGAGTTATTAGCCCAAAAATATAACGCATCTGTGATTTGTTTACAAGAAACTAAATTCAAAGATAATTCCACAACATTTAAGGGGTATGTACCTTATAATAAAGTTGGTTCAATAGATGCAATGGACCGAGCACATGGCGGAGTTTCTGTTTTTGTTAAATCCTGTATACCACAAAGTAAAGTAACATTAAATACTAATTTACAAGCTTCTGCAGTCAGGGTTAACCTGCATAATACATTAACTATATGTTCAATATATTTACCGCCTAGTGAGCCAGTTAATATTACAGATTTAAATAATTTGATAACCCAGCTGCCACAGCCATATATGTTAGTTGGTGACTTTAATGCACACAACTATCTTTGGGGTGGCAGAAATAATACTGATGCCAAAGGACGTATAATAGAAGATTTTTTAAATAATAATAGTTTGTGCCTTTGGAATGACGACTCCCCAACATATTTACATCCTGCTACAGGCTCTTTAACATCAATAGATCTCTCCATGTGCACTCCAAATTTATTTTTAGACTATTCCTGGGAAGTAGAGGAAGATCAATGGGGTAGTGATCATTATCCCATTATTTTAAATAACCATTTTCCTCCACCAGACGAACGAATCCCCAAGTGGAAATTTCATAAAGCCGATTGGGCAAAATTTCAAACATCCTGTTTTAATAAAATAACTCCAGAACTTTTTAACAATGTAGATGATCCTCTTCAAGTTTTTACAGATACATTGTATGATATTGCTGATGGGTGTATTCCCAAATCAAAGCCAAATTCTAAAATTAAAGAAAAACCCTGTTTTAATGATGAGTGCAAAAAAGCTGTCAAGGAGCGCAAAAAAGCTCTGAAAAAATTTAATCGACAGCCAACTCAATATAATTTGCACCAATTTCGAGTAAAAAGAGCTAAAGCCCGTTATATTATCAAAATAAGCAAGAGAAAAAGTTGGAAGGATTATGTTTCCAAATTAAATACGCGTACACCGATTAAAAAATGCTGGGATATGGTGCGTAAAATTTCGGGGAAGGGAGGTGGAGCAAGGATCAAACATCTAACTCATAATGGCCAATTAATTACAAATCCCACTGAAATAGGTAACACAATAGGTCAAACAATTTCTAAGAATTCCTCATCCAATAATTATTCTGCAAAATTTCAACAAATAAAAAATAGAAAAGAAAGAAACCAACTAAATTTTATATCCCATAACTTGGAAGAATATAATAAATCATTTACAATAGAAGATTTGAAACTTGCTTTGGATAAATCTCATGATACCGCTCCTGGGCCTGATCAAATTCACTACCAAATCCTTAAACACCTCCCTGATCAATCACTTGGGCATCTTTTAAATATTTTTAATAACATTTGGGAAAGTGGTGATTTTCCTCCTTCATGGAGTGAAGCCACTATTATTCCCATTCCTAAGCCTGGCAAAGACTCCTCAGATTCAAATAATTATCGCCCCATTTCTTTAACCAGTTGTATCTGTAAAACAATGGAGCGAATGATTAATGAACGTTTAGTTTGGTTTTTAGAAACTGCAGCTTTTATTTCTGTTGCACAGAGTGGCTTTAGAAAAACTCGAAGTACCATTGACCACCTGGTACGTTTAGAGACATTTATAAGAGAGGGTTTTTTAAAAGGTGAGCATGTGGTTAGCATTTTCTTTGATTTAGAGAAAGCGTACGATACTACATGGAAATTTGGAATAATGAGCGATTTATATGATATGGGATTAAGGGGTCGTTTACCCCTTTTTATTCAAAATTTTTTGTCAAATAGACATTTCAGGGTCCGAGTTGGTTCATCACTTTCTGATGCTTTTGATCAGGAAATGGGTGTTCCACAGGGAAGTATATTATCAGTCACCCTTTTTATTATTAAAATTAACAGCATTGTTGATTGTATGAGGCCTGGAGCAGATTGCTCACTTTTTGTTGATGATTTCAACTTAAGCTACAGGTCCACAAGCATGCATACAATAGAACGACAGCTCCAACAACATTTAAATAGATTACAAGAATGGGCTGATCATAACGGATTTAAGTTTTCTTTAAAGAAAACTGTGTGTATGCACTTTTGTAAAAAATGGAAGGTTCACCCAGATCCTGATCTTTATTTAGGCCAAACTCGGATACCTGTTGTCGAAGAAACCAAGTTTCTAGGACTTATTTTTGACAGGAAATTATCTTTTATTCCTCACATTAAATACGTTAAAAAGAAATGCCAGAAGGCATTGGATTTATTACGGGTTCTTGCCCATACCGATTGGGGAGGGGACCGTAATATTTTATTGCAATTTTACAGAGCGCTTGTACGTTCTAAGCTTGATTGTGGATGTATGATATATGGATCAGCACGTCCATCTTATATTAAAATGCTTGATCCTATACAAAATCAAGGTTTACGACTTTGCCTTGGTGCATTTCGTACATCGCCTGCAGATAGCTTGGCAGTTGAGGCAGATGAGCTGCCTCTTGATTTAAGAAGAGAAAAGCTTGCCCTTCAGTATGCTGCAAAAATTGCAGCTTGTCCAGACAATCCTGCACATGATACTATATTTAATCCAAACTATGTTGACCTTTTTGAAAGTAAATCTAATACAATACCAACTTTTGGCATTCGCATCAAAGAATCTTTACAATCTTTAAATTTAAATCCAAATCAAATAGCTAAATTTCAATATCCAGAAACACCTCCATGGACCTACGAATCTTTAAATATTAATGTAGCCATGTCAGAATTAAAGAAATACTCAACCGATCCATCCCTGTATATAAATAGATATAATGAAATAAAATCTGTTTTCACTGGATATCAGTGTATATACACTGATGGATCATTTGATGATGACAAGGCTGCTGCAGCTGCTGTTAAGGGCAATCATATTTATTCAGAACGTCTGCCAAATAAATCGTCTATTTATTCTGCAGAACTTCATGCTTTATACCTTGCTTTAGATCATGTAGAGACTTCTCCACATCGAAAATTTTTAATATTTTCTGATTCTTTGTCTTGTTTACAAGCATTGAAAGCCAAGGATTGGAAAAATCCTTTTATTTTAAATATCCTTGAACGGTATCATAAACTCTGTACTGAGGAAAATAAAGAGATTCGTTTTTACTGGATTCCCAGTCATATTGGAATCCTTGGAAATGAGGCTGCTGACCAAGCTGCCAAAGCAGCATTGGATAAGCGCCCAATAGATATGCTTTTACCTTATACAGAGTTTAAAAAATATATTACTGTTTTTTTACGTTCTAAATGGCAATTGCGATGGAATGAAGCTATTTTTAATAAACTACACGAAATTAAGCCTGTTTTAGGTAAAACCAAAGGTGCTATTAGAATTAACCGAAGAGAAGAGTCTGTTTTATCACGTATAAGAATAGGACATAGTCATTTGACGCACTGTTATCTGCTTAAAGGTGAAGATCAACCGGAATGTATTGGTTGTCAAAGGGCTTTGACTATTAAACATATTTTAATTGAGTGTATCGATTTTGATATTATACGAACTCAATATTTTAATGTACAAGATTTACATACGTTATTTGATACTGTAGATACTTCTGTGATAGTATCGTTTTTAACTCACATAGGACTTTATAATCAGTTTTAAGGGCAGAGCTTTTGTTTATTTATGTCATTGACTTATTTATCAAGAACTGCAAAACATCATACTGATAAAGTCTTTTAAACAAATTATACATATTTATTATATTTGATTGATATTATATAAATGCTGTTCACAGTTGATAAATTCTTGTGTTATCTACATATTGTATTAACATTTACATTTTGTTTCTAGTCAATATTACGTTTCTATTTTTACTGTTTTGGCACTTTATTGTGTCAATGTGAAACCATTCATTCATTCATTTTTACCATTTTTAGGCACTAAATAACCTTAGTGGTTGATGTGCCTCTAAGCAACCATTCATTCATTCATTCATTCATACTTCCACCAGAACCAACTTGAGAGATCAGTGTTCCTGTCACTGTACTCACATGCGTAAGAATTGTCTAGTAGATATCTGACTTTTAAATTTTTCAATATGGTACATTAATGTCTATTTACAAGATAATGTCTTATTAAGGTAAAGAAATCCACTTCCTGACATTAAAGTCAACTCAGGATACCACGTGTTCATTGAAAAGAACTTTTACTTAATCCAGAAACTTTTTATAAGAGACGGAACAAGTTTATTTTAATCGGTTCAATTTAGTGTTTTCCGTATAGATATGGTATCCTCTTGACAAATGTAGAGAATTTGTCCCAGAATTAGAATAAGAGGTAACATTAGTGATCATCTTAAAACAATGTCCTGGCAAGACTGGAATAATCTTCCCCTTAAATTAATTACATTGGAACCAGGTCGCTCGGCATCCTACAGGAACCCGCTTGCCAGAGTATAAAGGTTGACGACAAGCAGCTGGTGTGTACCAGCTGCACCCCTTAGTGCAACCTTGCCTTATCAGCGGGATGCCAATTATTTTTGCCGAGTAAACTTATAGATGTAGATGTAGAAGACATGTGCAATTGGCAAGAGCAAAATGGCAAGAGATAATCAGCCACATCTTACCTTGTTTGAAGTATGCTGGTATCTTGTCAATGGTTTGAAAATGTCTAGTGGAAGGATTGTGGCAAATGTTACATTATATAGGTAAATGTCCAAGTCATTTAACCTTGAACAAAAGGATGTAAACATCCACTTTGTTTAGTTTAATGATAAATTTATGCTTTATTTATTTTTGCTCAATTGTTCAAAATTAATGAGGTTTACAATCAGCAAATTGATTTATTTCACTATGTAGTAAATCAGAGATCCAGACATAGTGTCAACCAGAAGAACCATCAGTAGTAAGTAATCCACCTTCATGTGTACTCAACAATTCTACCCACAAGTGATTTATTGTCTTTTTTGTCTTGTCACACCTAAGTCTTTATCTAATCTGTTATCAGTTCTGAACACTTCTTTAAAATAGTGAATTTGAGTCGTTTTGCACTTTCATATATATATATATATTCCTCTGTGGTGATCCAAAGGTCAATGGTTCGAACCCTGCTGTGCCAAGATTGACATCCTGATAAAATTTATAAAATGAGCTGAGGCTTATGCCAATAGGGTTAACCTGTTGTCCTTGTAAATATGTGACCAGGTGGGTTGTCATGTCAAAGACCTGGGACATGTTAATTTTCATCAGCTAGGTCCCCTCAGAGCCCAACAAGAGAATATCAATCATGATAAACATTTAAAATACACTACTATTTCTATAATTATTTCTATCCCTTGACTGACAGAAGTATTCTATATTTTTCTTTTGAAACTGGACTGGTATTCCTGCTTAACCAGTCTAGTACTTAATCTGTTTTTATTCATTTTTTATTCACTTTCAATGGGCATTGGACAAATATGAAAAAATCCAACTTTTTTGCATAAACACATTGCTAAAAAGGCTTCAGAAGCTAAAATTCTGATAGTGAATAATTTTGAAACAATAAATATGGCATGTAAGAGTTTCCAGAAAAGAAAACACATTTCAAAATTAGAAATGAGAATTGATACCATGAACACATATTTTATTCTATAGTTAAAGTCCTCAACCTATGTAATACTTGTGCAATATAATATATATCGGTGTTGCCATATTTCACCAATAGAGGAACCTTGAAAAATGTTTAATAAATACATATTAGTTGTTTAAAAGATAATGATAACCCATAAACACATTTTTTCACTAAATATCATTGAAATTTGATATTCTCATGTAATCCAAAAATTATCAAATATATTGAATTCTGCTTTACTTGAAACAAAGATAAGAAGTGTGAAATTCATAAATGACATCCATGGCATATAAACAAATGGAAATATGATAGAAATGTGCACATAAAGAGACAACACCCAAGCATTGTTGGAAATATAAATATCATTCATAGAAGGCTTGACAGTTGTTCTGAACAAATGAAATAAGTGAATAGATAAATCACCAAAAAGGCTGAAAATTATAACATCATGAAACAATATTGTAACATGATCTGAGTTTGGGGTTCTATAGATGAGAGGGGGACAACAAAGGAAGGAGAGGTAAATCCCAAATTACATTTTTACAGTTAGGTCAATTACATAAATTGACCTACTGTTCAACTCGACCAAAGACACACCTGCATAAACTAAAACCATGGAGCTAATGGAGAACTCCTTTCATATTGAAGGTAAAAAGCCAAATTTGTAAAAATCTACATATCTGAACCATCTCCCCTACATATGAATATTTTGGAAAATACTACTCATAAAATAACATATTTGGGTAACTAAAAGTCCCATGCAAAACTTACTTGTTTACATTTAAATAGATACTTTCTAGTAAAATATATTATATAAATTACATTATTAAATGATCATATATGTGTAAATACATTGAAATTCATTGACAAAATAATTATATCAGTAACCATGGAAACACAAATCAACATTTAAAACTAATCTTGCAACCCCATAATTTATGTAAATTATGATCATCTATTGCAATTAGTGCCTATGACATCATCTTGGGGGATTTATTGCACATGCAACTCGAGCTGCAATCATTTTCAATTTTTGTCATAACTTTGGTCCGATTGTCATGCTTTTTACACCAAAATGTCCATTTTTCATGTTCTATCCAACACTTTCTGCTATTAGAACATAGTAGCATCGCTATTTCAGCTACATCCTTCTTTGTTTACTAAATAGTTCTGCAAGTAGGTAATTGCCCCACAATGACGTCATTGTTTTTTTTCCAGCATGTGCATTTAAAAGAGTTACTTTTCTCTAAAAAATCATGTTTTCCTTGAGCGGTCATAATAACAGAGCCCACAGATCAATGTGTGTTATAATGCTCTTCCAAACTACAAAATATATCAGAGAAGTAAAAGTTGTCCTTTAAGGATGCTATCTCATCCTTTGATACACAATTGATCCACCTTTGATCCACATTTGATCCTGCATGGTATCACCTTTGATGAACTCATCACCAATAAAGGAAGTAGGCTGCTCAAAAGTGATATGAAGATGATAGGATGTGATCCAATAGGACCTGTTAGGTTAGGTCCTCTTGGACTGCACAGTTATCAATCTTGTTTTGGAGGCCACTCAGGTATAAATATTACTTGACTTGACCTAATTCTCAGAGAAATGGACAATGCTCTTGATACACATGCCACTGTCCCAAATCTAGATGGTGGTGTGAGCAATGCACATGGCATTCCAAATGCCACCAGTCCTGAAGAAATCTGAAATCACAAAGGTTAAGACCATTATCAACTTATGATGCTTTGAAGCAATTAAAAGTTATTTGCCACCAATTCTGTAATTTAATTTTTTGGAACAATACACACCAATGGCCATCACAACACAATTCAAAACATTCTACAAGATGAACAAGACCATGTATTCTGACATATTTATCACTTTTACCTCATGGACCAATACAACAATTACGAATGCAATAACCTCAATGTGAAAGCGTTTAATGATGCTTGTAATTCATGATTTATTTCCGAACACCAGACAGCTGAAAAGATGATAAACATGACAGATTATCTATAAATAACCTTTTTATTTCAAAGCTCAAGTATCAATAAGACATTTATGTGTGCCATAACTAGCTTCAAGGTAAACAATTTAACAATTTTAATTCAGTGTATCAGACACCTAAAAAAGGTGATATCCAGAACAGTGAGCCGTTGCATGTCTATCTACTCCTAAACGTTGCATGTCTATCTACTCCTAAACGTTCTACAAAATTATGGTAATGACTAATTGAAATGAAAGGTTCTCAGGTTTTGTTGATTGTATTAAAATGATTGAGTCTCAATTTATGTCAAAATGGAAATAAAAAAGTAAAAAACCTACTCTTCAATATCTAATTAAACACTGTTATACATTTGTGTGATGAAATGTGATAGAATTATGAAATACTTCCATGGGATGAAATGTGGATGGCAAATCTTTTTTTGTGTGTCATTACTATAATGTATAGTTGATATTTGAAATAAAGTTTCATACTTAATATAAAAATAGTTTAAAGCATTTTGAGCTTTCTGCAGTATTGTTATTTCTCCAGGTAATAATACTATATTTGAATCAAATTGTTCCTGGTTGCAAAATTAAATCATCTTAAAAAAAATTACCATAGTCAGACACTTAAAGACTTAGTCTTGGCTTGAAAAACCGAAGTAGCTGCCATGTTATCAGAGATAAGTATCTTGAACATCTTATATATTTGGGATGGGATATTTGTCACACTGTCAGCATATGACAATAATGATGAAGCTAACTTCTAACTTTTTATGATAGTGATGTTACCTTTCTATCACATTTTCACATGCTCAAATGTGCTTAAATCATAAATTTAAGTTGTAAAGTTCTTTTCCTTTCCAGAAAAATAGCATCTGAGGCAGTAATATCTGGTTCAGTTTGGATAGAGCTCTAACATGTATTTTGAAAGCATCAAACACATTTTGTTATTGTCTCATCAATATTCAATTATTGTCTCATCAATATGCTCTGTTTAAGAAGAATTCATTCCAATCATTAAATTCAGTTATGGGTTTGATCCCTGGCCATGCCGAGTTTGAATACATAATACAATTTCACACATGAGCTGAGACACGTGCCAAAGGGTTAACCCATTGTCCTTGTAAATCTGTGGGTGAGAAAGCATTGCATGGTTGATCAGACACTTTTTTTCACATGATCGCTAATTTACAGACTTTATTCTATTTACTTGATTCATGATTATATCAAATATGATATCATCCGGGCACTTTCATAGATATGCCAGTTCTCATGAATAAACATGAATTAAAGCTCAGTCATAGCATTTTAACTCTATTGAATTCAAATTAGAAAGTTCCATTCTCTGCATTTCACATTTTTTCAATTGACATAACTCTCTTCCAAGTCCAAACATATACTTTTTCTTCATTACACAAAATTCATTACACATGAGATTCTTCTACTCCCTTCATTAATATATTTTTTCAAGGCTCCTTTATTTATTCAGATCCTTGACGTTGCACATATTTGTCTGATATTCACTTCAAAAAGCTGATTTAGGCATTGATTATTAAATTTGATATTCAAGTCTGTTGGATTCACAATATGTGTATTTTTTGTGTATTATTATGTTAGTTTCACTTCCCTTTTCCCCAATGTCCTTCTGTGAAACATATTTGTTTTGTTGAGGAATTTGTCACTAAAATATCAAGGAATTTCAAGATTCACCTGTGTAGTGCAGAAAACAAAGGGCACTATATTTACCTGAACTGTTTACAGAAGAATATCAAGTATCATGGAAAGTATTTGATAACAACAAAATCTTAACAACATCATTACTAGAGAATTGTGCATGTGATATTTTGAACAGTTTCAACATCACATGTGGGAAACACTTTCTTTCATGGAGGGCACGATATCAATAAGCAAGAAAAATAATGCACTTTATTTAAAAGAAGTTATGTCAAGCTGATATAAATACAAAGAATGTGTGATAAAAGAGATTCCCAAATACGGTATCACATCCAAACACTTAGGGCTAAAATTAATATTTTGAATAAATCAAATTAGAACTATAAAAAAACTAAACCCTAAAAATGAATGTTTCAAGAATTTTAATTTTACTAGAATAATAGAAGTTACTGAGGAAAGTGATTATTTTATGAGAAATTGTAGTGGGAGCAGAAGACTAATGAAGCCTTGTCTAGTCTATACACATAGACAGTGTTGACTGTAAGTTATTTTGATACCAATATATGTGATAAACTAGTCTTGGTTAATCAAACAATACCAAGTCTGTATTTGAGCAAGAAAAATGTTTCACACTGAAATCAGCTGTAAGGGACTTAGAGACATCCATGCCATGTTGATAATGCAGGGATCTGCTGATATTGCAAGCCTAAAGACAAATCCCCACATCAAGATTAATGCTATTTGTGCTAAAATCCTCCTGAAATTGTTTCCCCAAACACAGATCTATTAAATTATGCAATTCTAAATTATAAAATCACAAAATCAGTTATCAAACAAATCCAAATTGTATCAACCCAAAATATATTCTATTCTTATATCAGGGCAGATTTAATGGTTGGTAACATTTATATCATATCAGAAAGCAGTGCAAAGATTTTCTTTGATTAAGTATTTGACAGAATTGATTATGATCTAACATTAGTCTTGCACGATCTTTCCTCCACCTGCTGTCAAGGTGACACCAGCACCTCCGCCTTAAGAAGATACTGCAGCATCAGGTACCTCTATGGCAGAAGTGCAGCATAACTTAGTCACTCCCACAAATATGATCAGGTAAATACCTGGGTCTAATAGATGGGTCTAATCAGTGGGAAAGCAGTTTGTACAGACAAAAAATACAATCTGCTAGTGTAATAAAAAACTATCCTGGCCTCAAATTGATGCAAATTTCGACGTTCAAGCCCTTGTGATCTGTGGAAAACCTCTTCCAATTCTGAAAGCATTAGATGTACCAAACACTATTCTTAAAGGGCATTTTTGAAATGTATTATATATCAAGAAATAGTGACTCATATTTGTTGTTTTGTTGATTCATGTAAATTTGAACATGTAAGGAAAAGGAAAATGCCTATTTAAACTGGGTGAAGATGTCTAGGGCCATGATAAGTACTATTGGTTGATTGTTTTAATTTAAAAACGTAATGTGTTAGGTCAGATAACTGTGAAAATTGTCCTTTTGTTTTTTACAAAAGCATGTAAAGCAGTGCATATTATACCAAGCTATAGAACAACTACCTCCACTTTACAATAACTCAAGGCCTCACTCCAACATTACAAAACTGCAGTACTCAGCAGCTCGTGTTGTTGGGGGAGATAAAAAAATATGATTACATATTACATACAAACTGAAAGAAATACACTGGCTCCCAGCATATGCCAGAATAAATTTCTAGATCCTTCTTACTACCTGGATGGCCCTAAATGTTAAGGCACCTCCTTGCCTGCATGACCTTCTAACAATTAGAAAAATTGAAAGATTCTTAAGATCCAATAATGGGCTTGATTTGGTAGTCCCTAACACTCATATGAAGACAGTTGGTGATATAATTGTTGTATTATATTATATTAGAAACCTAAATTTAATACTCATGGAATAGAAAAATGAATTTTGAAACAATTCATTATCAGAAAAAATCATTAATTTAAATGGTATGCAGTTGAGAATTCAGGTCATGTTTCCAATTATAGTGTGCCAGTCAGGACAGCGTCATCACTCTGTCACCCCACTGAGAGAGGGGTATTACCCCAACTTGCAGCCACCCTGAGACACACTCACACTGTCCCAGCCAATGGCTGAGTGTCCTGCCTGGGTAGTAACCCTAGGCAACCAGGGATGCTGCCCTTGTAAGACACACTAACGCATGCGCACTGACAACAACTTGTTGCTGGGATTAAGGGATCTTATCCATTCTGACCCAATTATCCCTTGTTTTACACACATGTTGGCCTAGATTATGATCTTGACACAATCTGGGCATTCACCACAAGTATATCTATAAATAACAAATTCAAAGTCTTGGTTAAATGGCCATGACAAGCACTTCCTTGTGCAGGGAGGGCAGGGATTGACCCCTAAAATGATGGAGGGATCAAGATTCTAAATTATGGGGGGTAAAATGTATCAGATAGCTTAGACCTTTGAAATGTTACTTTCAATAACACATTTGAAGCTCGTGGTAACCATCCAATGTTTTTGAAGAGAGCGGGAAGAGAGGGGTTTGTGAGACCAAGTTAGGGGAGATTCGAGTCAATCTGTGACCAACGTTGTCACAAGTTGTGCAATATAACTTTTTGTTTTTCAATCCCCCAGTAATAAAAGTTGGTATCCCTATAGAAAAGGCTACAGAGGGTGTATTTAGTACAACATATGCAAATTTCTTAGCATTCTTCCCCTCACAAAGGGCTTATAACTTAAAGTGTGAATTTTAGTGAAATTCTTTGCAAAACCTTGAGAGGGAATTCCCTTCTTAAAGTGCACTTAGAATGGGTTATATGTCTAATAATTAATACACCAGGTCAACAACATGTCAAGATACTCTCAAAAACAAAGTTTGTGAAGATATCTTTTTGAAGAGAGCGGGAAGAGAGGCTTGTGTAAATATTTTTGGATTTTTTGTATAAAATATGCTTCTTCACATTAAGACTACAAGGTACTTTTCTAATTAAAAGTGCACACAAAATATTTTAATTTTGTGTATTATGAATTGTACATTTAGTTGTGATTGTAAAGAACTTGACATATTGTGGTTTACTTAAGTAGTATTTTCTTGAGTGAAGTTTCTGTGAGAGCAGGTTTTGAACAAAAGTGGTGTCCCTCTGAGGTGGGTGAGGCCAGGGTCCAGATAAGCCGTGTAATAGAATATAGAGGCCAGGGAATGAATGGGCAGCTGATGCTATAATTGGAACATGACGTATTCCCGGGTTGTATGCCCAACTGATGGAACAAAAACACTTACAGGAAAATTCATTCAATATTCATTATCCAACTTTGTTCAGCACATTTAATGTGGAATTACACCAACAGTTTGATTATGCCCAAAACCATACATTAGTGCATTTACTGCAGTTACTGCAATAACTTGATTATTGTACTCAAATATAAAACATGAATGATAAACATCCTAGACATGTTCAAAAAAACATTTGAATTATTGTGCCAATTACTTGGTGATTCTTGAAATGAAAAACATAATTTTTTTTTATTTTACAGGTTTATGACAACAAATTTATAACACAACTCTACACCTGAATAAAATAGTCTGAGCATCATAAATCACTTTCACCTTTGAAGTAAAATCATTGTATACCTTCATGTAAATTGACCCAGACAATTAGTCTGAAATAGATTTTTAACTTGATATCAGTAACCTTGAGTAGATTGGTCACATAACTCATTTAGGTTATTCCCCTGAATATATGACCCCATGTACTATATAATGTTCACATTGCCCACCAAACTGTGATGTTTATATCCCATAAGTAGAGATTATATGAATAATACAACTTAATCTTTATAATTCATGTCATATTGTTGAATTTTAACATAGATTGGAATACAAAATATTGGAAATTAATGTATAAAATGATTTTTATGTGAACCTGTATTTGGTCTTACGAGATCTTTCAAGTGATCATTCAATCATGTATCTCAAATAGTTTTCAGTTTTTTAATATACCACCAATTTGTTGTTATATATTTTGAAATGTCACTGTCACAAAAGTTCAAAAAATGAATTTTGAAATAACTCTATGTTACAATTTTGCCAATTAAGAAGTATTTATGTCTCCTATATTTTGTTCTCCATGATATGTCAAACCCAAATATCAGT
Source organism: Amphiduros pacificus (assembly GCA_949316495.1). Taxonomy (NCBI): domain Eukaryota; kingdom Metazoa; phylum Annelida; class Polychaeta; order Phyllodocida; family Hesionidae; genus Amphiduros; species Amphiduros pacificus. The sequence goes on along the minus strand of OX439012.1, from coordinate 34,106,950 downwards.
TTCGATCAAGCATTTGTCGAGTGTGAAATATGAAATACTTTTAAACCTCATTCCTCAAAGTATACAAGTCTTATACTTTTTACATCTGAGTCAAGAGAAAAATGAATTGATCATGAATATCATTATAATAAAGTTAACTCCAAAAGTAAATCATTTTCTTGTTCATTTTAAATATCTATTACATTTTCAATCCACAATTTTATTTTTGAACCATGAATTTTTAAAATCACCTACTGTAACAGTTAAAAGAATGTCTGAAAAATATTGACGAAAGAGACATTAAAACAAGATATATTCATCTGATTTTCACAAATTGATATAAAAATATTCTAATGCAACCAAGTGATACATATTAAAAACACATTCAATTTGGATGAAAATTAAATGTACATGTTTTTCTTTTTCATTTTACATTTAAGGGATTTAAACTAATAAATTTGGGAACATTGATTAAAGATTATTTTTCTTGTCATATTAGATAATCTAAAAAGACCAGTTTCAATTTAGATATAAAATGTGTTACCCTGAAATAGTTTTGCAGAAAAAGGAATGCTAATGACCTATTTGTAAATATCAGGCTAGAAAAAAAAATCTATTAGTGTTTGTAAACTCGAATAGCATTTTGACAATAGAAAATGTTAATTATTCATCCAATTTATTACACCATGAAACAGTTTTTACTGGACAGAGATTTCTAAATCTAAATTATCCTTACAATATTGTATGTCCTACTGCCCTTAGAATAAAAATAATCATTTTTTTTCATTTCAAGAAATTAAGAACAGTTATGACAGAGCCACCTCAGCCCCCAACACAACAGAAGATCTATGGACCACCACCTGATCCTGTTACAAAAGGAAATAATCAGGGAGTGGAGGTTTGGTGTGCTGTGGCAAACACCTATTGGGGTAAAATACCTGGCAAGGCTAAACCTGGAGGTGATTGTTGGTATGGATATGACCATCAAGAGCATAAAACAAGAGATTTCAAATGGATTGAATCCCTTACTCCATTAAGACGGATCTGGAACACAGGTTCTGCACCTTCTGGAGCGATGGCTGTTGGACATCAAACAGATGGAGTCTACTATGCGGCAATAGCTGACAGTGAATTTGGTACAGTTCCGGGAAAAGCTAAAGGCGGCCTTTGCAATTTCTCCAATGCTGGAAATGAATTTTCAACTGATCGATTTCATTGGATCTGCCAATAGTATTACTCAACTTGATCTGACTTGAAAGCCTAGAGTGAATTTGATATCGGTCCTTTAAAATCATTTCTTTTACAATAATTGTGAATTAACAAGAGATAAACTGAAAAATAAATATATGAATGTTTCAAAAGTTAAATTACGGAGCTTAAAACATTAAACAAAAAGTAGAACTTCAATATATATTCTAATATTCTGCTTGGTTTTTGTTTAATGACAACCTCAAACAAATTCGTTGATAATGACACCATTTCATACATCTAAAAAAATTGTCAATTCAAGTGTTGTGCAGTCAGAAAAAGACTTTCCTGCTAATTTGTATTCATATATTCCATTTTCAATTAATTTCAAGAATTGATCTTTAATGAGGATATCTTGCTTACAGTTGCATATCTGGGCTTCTGTCTCAAATTTGATTGCAATAAAAACCTCTTTCCAAGAAACAATAAATTAAGGCTTTAAAAGAATATAAGCTTGTGTTACTTTTAATGTGTGTCGTAATATGTAAAACAATTTATCATCAACGGATAAATAGAACAATGCTTAATACATGAATATGATTGGCCATATTCGTTGAAGGACAGACAAGATGATCTACAAAGTCATTTTTTTTTTGTTCGGTAATAATATTGTTTTTAAACCAAGTAAGACTTAATAACAAATTTCCATTCTTTTACCAATCTTAGACGTTGATTGACTTAAATGGTGGATGTGTCTTGAAAAGTATTGAGTAGTAATCCTATAATTTAGTGTATTATCAACAAATGAACATAATGACAAATTTAACTTTAACAGAGTAAAGAGATAAGTTACAATAAGACATAGAAGTCTCACTCCTCACAGCACATTGTTGGGTCAACACATGAACACTTGGAACCCATGTTAAAGTTGTATTGTGCACTCTATTTGATATTCATGCAGCATAGGCAATTTTGAACATAAAAAATTAAGAACCTTAAATTATGGACTGCAAATTTGACAAGGATATCTTTGATAAATATTTAATTTATCTGTTGTTCTTTTCTATGAATGATCCCATATTATATAAATCACTCGTTATCCCATATTTCCATGTGGTGTTGTTTCTCCAAATAAAAAAATATATGAGCCCTATGTTTGTATTTATAAAGCCCTTTCTTATAAATGACTCTAAACATACCATTCTTAGAAATGGTTTGACCTATTATATTGGCTATTTCAGTTGGGTTTGTAATATCTATTGATCTTTAAAGGTAGTAGGATGTAAATATGTCGGAGAATCATCATTGCATTGCATCTATTGAACAAATGTTGTTAAAAGTACATATCCCTGAAATGTTTTTTAAATATTTAGTTTCTTGTAAACAAATTACTGATGGATTATACTTTGGGGCAGATAACTCCAGTTCTGATCTGTTTGCCTCAAACTCTCCTTTGTATGATATTGCCAATTGCCATTTTAAGATTAATGAGAATAAATATATGATTCAGCATAATCATCATTATAATTATCAATATTACATTTATGTTTTATGATCTTATTAAAAATAATGAGTTAAAATACAATACTGCAAAGCATAATCATTTAATTCAACTACAATAATGCTATGTATATCAGGAGGATAACTTGTATCCATCCTTTCTAATGATTTTGTTCTTTGTATTCCATCTTTTCCTTGATCTCTGTTTTATTTTGTCACACTTCTTAAGAGGTTTATTTTGCTGTGAAGAATTGGAATATGCACCTTTATTGCTTGATGTTGATTAAATTTATGGAGGTTTTATGGAAAATTGTGTAGGTTGTATTGAAGATTGCTGTTATTGATTTACTCACAAAGGAACAGTTCTTTTCACCAATTGACCATATTAAATCTGTGTGAATTTAAATGAATTTAGTATCTTTTGATTGTGTAACAATAGTATCGGAATTTCTTTGAGGTGTATCTTTGCTTTCTATACGTTTTCTGGCTTCTGGGAAGGAATTTTTTTCTGTGTACAATATTTGAATTTCTTTTTCTCTCATAAAAGAGGGAAAATTTCTAGAATATGATGGGTGTTCACCTTCATAATTATTGCATTTAAAGGAGTGAGATTCACAATTTTCACATCTGTGCTGGCCAGTGCATTTTGGACTTGTCAAGTTGCCTTTACAATTACCTGAAATAAGACTATATTTCTGATACCTGATAACTCCCTTTCTGCCATACCATGCATTTTCTCTTAAAAATGTGTGTTTTGTTTATTATTCATTGTCCACATTCCTAAGCCTTACTCTGACTCCTATTTTAATAATAGAAATTACAGATGTGGGGCAGAGATCTCAGCATATCTATGAAACTCGGCCACATGAGAAAATATGGAGAAGTGTTTGGAGTTATATTCCACAAGCCATTTGAACAATATTTGGCCCTAACGTCCTCCCTTCTAGGGTGAACAGGTGTGTTACAACTGGACTGATGCAAGTGCCAAATCAGTCCATTGCTCAGCTTGCAGAAAACCATATCCTACCCTTATGTGTCGCACCTCAAGGCAAACAAGGGACCATGGTTATTTTTTTTCTTTCGCCTCTTACGAACTGACAAAAGAAAAACCTGGGAATAAAAAAGAGTGCCACTCTAACTCCAGGCCAACATGGGGTCAATTCATGTATGCTTAACAAATAATTACTTCCCCTTGAGACTCAACACTTCCTATACAATTCAACTGATGAAGGCATAAAAGCAAGAAATTGTAACAGCAAGATTATAACCATTTTCATACTTTTCTTGAGTTTGTCTTAATATTATATCTTGTGAAAAATAGTTTATATATCTTAATAATATCTTAATAATATCTTAATAATAAATATTGTATATTTGGATCAGGCTAAGGTGCCAGAGCTCTGTTTGTTTAGCAGGTTTTCTTATATGGGGCCATTTATTTCATTTTGCAGTGATATTCTTAGAACACTACTCCAGATAGTTACTATCTACACATGCACAAGTGCCTGATGTCATATAGTATTATACAGTGATTTCTCAAGGGGCAATGGGGTTGGGGTGTCAATCAGTGACACGTCAGTCACACATCACACTCCGTCTATACTGTGGACTCAATGTATCTCATGGTCAGTACTACAGAGAGTAACACCAAGCCTAGATACCACACTAGCCGCATTTCACGAGAGATGATAACAATTTTGCAAGAGGACATTGACAGTTCAATCAAAATGAAAAGGTTTTTCATATCATTTTATATATTACAAAATAGAAAACATCCAATTAAATTAGAAGTAAACTAGATTACAACAGCATTTCTGAAACGTTGAAGTTGATTTTATTCACAGAAAAATATTGGCAAAAGTTCAAAGTTACTGTTATCAATTGGTGGTTTTAAATTCTTAAAAGAACAATATATTTTGTTATTTTATATGAACTTTTACAATTTCCAAAAGAAACTTCACAGAAGAAGGTACATAAAAATTACATACCGATAATAATTACACAATAGAATAAGGTTGTTTTGATTTCAAAGAATGAAGATATTACAGAATGTCATTTAAGTCAAACAGCACAATCAGTATATTAAATGGATTTTATTTCAGTTTTCAATGTTATAATTAAAAAATTTGTTATTTTTAATTGTATTTTAATATTTCACTAATTTTGTCTTCTAATTTCACATTTTGCAAGCCTTATTATATTCATTTATTCAAAATTCACTTTTACTATTATCATAAAAGAGAGGACTGCATTTCCTTTTGCCAAGAAACTTTTAAAGTTCACTTTTGGCAGATCCAGTAAAATTGAGTTGTTGAAAATTCACTTCCTGCATTGGTAAAATTGCAAAGGCCACCTCTAGCTTTTCCTGGAACTGTACCATATTCACTTTGAGATACTTTGTGATATGATAATAGACTCCATCTGGTTGTCGCCCAACAGGCAGTGCTTTTGAAGGAGTAGAGCCTGTTTTTGTTATTTTTGCTAAGAGGCCTGACCCCTCTTTGCTTGGTAGGTTTTCATACATGGGGCCAATGATTTCACTTCGCAGTGATATTCTAAGAACATAACAATTACTCCAGTTAGATACTATGTACATATGCACAAGTGCCTTATGTAATATATTATTATACAGTGATACTCTAAGAGGCAATGGGGTGTACACCATCAAGGCACTGGGGCGTACCCCATTGGGACAGCTGTCAATCAGTGACACGTCAGTCACACGTCACACTCGGTCTATAATGGTTGACTCATGTCTTGTGCTCAGTAACAAACCTGTCTTATGTTGTAATTTATGGTCAGTATTAAAGATAGTAAGACCTAACCTGCCTAATGGCTAGTCAGATTCCATAAATTAATTTCAAATGATATAAATCGTTTAATCAAAATGAAAATGTTTTTCATAGCATTTTCTAAAATAAACAATAGATAATATCCAGTTTAATGATTAAACTTAAGATTACAACAGCATTCTTTAAATGTTGAAGCTCATTTTATTTAAAGAAAAATATTGGCTAAGGGTCTAAATTACTGATATCAATTGGTGCTTCTAAATTCTTAAGGTAAAAACTTATTTTGTAATTTTATTTGCACTTTTATTATTGCCAACATGAAGTTTCAGACAAATGAAACTTTATAGGACAAAGTACATTAGAAGATTAATCAGTTATTTAATTAAACTACTGATAATAATTACACAATAGAAAAAGGTTGTTTCGATTTCAAAGAATGAAGATATTACAGAATGTCATTTAAGTCAAACATCACAATCAGTATATTAAATGGATTTATTTCAGTGTTCAATGTTTTGATTACATATTTGTTACTTTTAATTGTATTTTAGCATTTTACTGATGTTGTGTTCTATTTTCACATTTTGCAAGCCTTATATTCATTTATTCAAAATTCACTTTCACTATTGTTATATCAGAGAGGACTGCATTTCCTTTGCCAAGAAACTTTTCCCGTTCACTGTTGGCAGATCCAGTAAAATTGAGTTGTTGAAAATTCACTTCCTGCATTGGTAAAATTGCAAAGGCCACCTCTAGCTTTTCCTGGAACTGTACCATATTCACTTTGCGATATTGCTGCATAATACACTCCGTCTGGTTGTCGCCCAACAGGCAGTGCTTTGGAAGGAGTAGAGCCTGTGTTCCAAACCCTTTTTAATGGAACACTTGATTCAATCCATTTATAATCTCTTGTAGTATATTCCCGATGGTCATATCCATACCAGCAATCACCGCCAGGTTTAGCTTTGCCTGGAATTGTACCCCAGCTTGTATTTGCCACAGCACACCAAACCTCCAATCCTTGATTATTTCCTTTTGTAACAGGATCAGGTGGTGGTCCATAAGTCTTTTGTTGTTCAGGGGCTTCAGTTGGCTCTGTCATAATTGCTATTCTAGAATTAATCAAAATTCATAAACTTACAAATCTATAGTTTTCTTGATAAGAGGATAATATTTCAGCAAATCAAATTTCAAGAAAATATGTCGGATTGTCTCTAAATCTCCTTTTCTGCTGTCATATTATATCAGGTTATTGATGTTTGTGAATTGAAATTAAAACTTGCATTTGTAGATTCCCCAAATGCTTATCATTAACGATTGATTTCAAAAATGTTCTATTGTCAATGACTATCAATTTTGAAATACAAAGTTTAATGCATATATATGTCATCGTTTCTAATATTGATTCACAAGGAAATGTCTTATTTAGCTTAAAAGATACTAACAATATTGTGCAGTTCTCAATATTTTAGTTTCAAATGACTTCAGATATTCATGATTCAATATTTTGACTTGAGATGACAACAAACCCTTGTTTTAATAACAAAAAAATCAAAATTACTATTTTTAAGTTTTCAATCATGAAAAAAATTATTTTTGGTCTGAAATAAATATATCTTTAGTATAAATGTTTAACCTGGATTGACTAACTTAAAAGAAATAGTTGCAGTTGTAGACAAGGTAACACAAAAGTGATCAAGTGATTGTTAAAATAATAAATAATAAGACCTTTCTTTGCAATAGGCAAGAACAAGATAGCTAGAGCTAATCAGCAACATCTTACCTTGTTTGAAGTTTGCTGGTTCTATAGTAATGGGTTGAAAATGTCTATGCATGGATTGTGGCCAATGTAGCATTTTATAGGTATATGTCCATGTCAATTAACCTTTAACAATGAGAATGAGAGTAACACTTCAATACTGAAGTGTTCACAAAGAAGTGTTCATAAATCAATGATGTGTAAGATTGTCTTCATCAATGTGAAATCTTTATGATTGTCTTTTGTTAATTTATTTAGATCATATAAAAATTTAAACAATCCAAATGTCAATGACATACTTTTTTCTTTTATCTATAAAAATAAATAATAAAACTCTACTTGTTAAATATACTATGAGTCTGTTCACAAGTGTTTATTTTACCTTTTTTGCACAACTAAGGTTACATCAGATCTGTTATTAGTTCTTAACACATCTTTAAAATACTGAAATCCTTTTGCATAATTATATATACCTATTGACACAAACAACGATCATAATAATAATAATAATAATAATAATAATAATAATAATAATAATAATAATAATAATAATAATAATAATAATAATAATAATAATAATAATAATAATAATAATAAATAATATAATAATAATAATAATAATAAATAATAATAATAATAGACTTTATTTTCTGAGGATAATACATATTGAGGCGAGCTCATCTTCCATATGGTCCTCTAAAAATCGATATATTACGCAATATATCGATCTCCAATAAAGAGCCATGGGCAAGGGTTGGTTTGAACATTAACAAATTAGCAGATATGCAGCTTTTTAAATTGGGTAATTTGTTTTAAAAGTTTTTGTTCATATTTTACAGTTTTAATCCTCATATATGGGTCTAATAAGGAAATAAACAATACTTGAATCTCCTTTGCAATTACAAAGGAAGTCACTTTTGCCAGGTATTTTCAGTATCTAAGCTTTTACGCAATATATCGAGACCCTTTTCCACTCTAATAAAATCCTCGTCACTGTCAAGCTCATTCCTTAGCCATTCTGGGCCAGTAATTCCAAGCCATGTCACTGTAATGATATCAAACATAATCTACTTTTAGAATGAAAACTACATCCCTTCTTTTATAATAATTTACTGCAAACACAAAAATCTAACAATCAAATTTATTAAGATTTCTTAAAATGATATTAACTCAAATAGAGATTTAGAAAATAAGTGCATTTCATCGAATTTACTGACAAAGATCTTGCATAAAATCCCATGTCAATAACGATATGTTGACTTAAGATAAGTGTATTCTGTACAAGAAAATACAAGAACAGATCATGATTTAATAGAGAATCAAACGATAAAAACAAATTTGAAAAAATAACAATATTTTGAAGCACATTATTAAGCACTGAAAAAGTACTATGAAACATCATTCACTAATTTTTTATGATATCAAAAAAATAAGGACAACCTATGGCAGTATCCTAAAAAGAATTGTTTCCTACAATAATTAGATAAAATGTATATAGCTATCACTAATTATTTAGACATTGCATGTGAATTTTTAAACCTTTAACTGATATAGGAACAAAATTAGCTGAAAAAATAACCATACCATGTAATGGAGTCATTTGGCTTTCAGAGCAATTTTGTTCAATATAAGCAGCAGAACTGTTCTTTTATCATCAACTCCATAATTTTACAATTGCAACAAGTTAATACTAAAGGATAATGCTACTAGATTACTACACTCTTAAAAATACCTGTCTCACTTACGCATAATATTATGTTTTCATTTGAACATTGTGTGTTGGTGACACACAAAACCTCTAAGAAAACACCTAACACACAGCTTATATATAATGTTTTTGTGGAACACAATCTTTGTGACAGGCTCATACCGACTAAAACTAATTAAGAACTTATATGTGACATTGGATAAACATTTTAGTTGCGCTGCACTAGAGCCGAATGGCGTCCTTAACCACTTTGGCGCCAAGACTAGCATCCCCCACGTGACAGTGGCTCTGTTGCTATGGAGCGACAATGCCCTGCTGGGCGGATTAGCAATGACACCTAGTGTTCCAGGTTTAACATGCCTTATCTTAATATAAGGAAGCATTAAAGCATTCTTGTTAATTGCCATTGACCAGTTCTCTGTAGGATTAAGATGAAAACAGGAAGTTAGAATATTTACACAAGGGATAGTCATGTGATTATACATTCAAATGTTGACAGTTGGCCACTGGTCAGCAGAGTACAAGGATTGCATGGAGAGAGTTTATTCATGACAATATTCAACAAATGTGGTATGTACATATATTTTATTTTATTAAGATTCCAAAAATTACAATAATTTTGCCTGAGGTTTATTCAAACTTATGTGAATTGTATTTATGAAATACAATTAGTTTGCATGCTAGATGCTGGGTGGAATAAATAATGTAGAGAGTTCCTATATTTCAATTTGATAAATGAATAAAAGCTTAAACATTGTACTGATATGCCTTGCCTTTTTATATCTACAGATGCTGAAGGACAAACTCTGTACAAAGTCAATGTCTACAGCTGCAGGAGGGCATCCCAGATACCTATGCTGGCTGAGATTTGAAGGAATACCAAGTACATACACTGGGCAGGTTGTCATCCCGAGGACCTAACCTGTATAAGAGGCCATCCCAGTTATCTACACTGAGCAGGACAATCTAATGACAAATGTTTACATGAAAGGGCATGAAGAGACTGTACATAGAAGTGTATCAAGGACTACAATTGCATGAGAGATCAAAATTAGATATAGTGCATATGTGGGTTATTTTAAACAATCTGGATTCAGTATGATACATCGTCAATGGAAATGTGAAGGATATTTTATATTTGTAAAGACATTTGCCTGTCCACATGTATCTAAAACAATCAACTGATGATTTCACAAGAATTTAGAGTTATTACCATGCATGTATGGTTTGATTATGTGTCAATGCATCAACATCATTTTGTGACAAGTTTAGAATATAGAATGCCATCATTTTTGTTGAATGTATAAAACATTTTGAATAAACACAATATTACAATTAAACACATTATTATGTTTCATTTCTGGGACAGAGCATTAAACACAGCATTGTGTTTCATTATAAAACACAATATAGCATTTTACAAAATGTGTTTCACAAAAACATTTATGCACAATATAGTGTTTCCAAATCGAGACAGATATTGTGTTTCATTTGACACACATTAATTGTGATAGTGTAGTGTTTCAGGATTCATCAGCTCTAGGAGTAGCTTTTCTTTATTTTCTTCGTCAGGCTTTTTTGGTGTTTTGGGTAAACAGCCTTAGTCAATATCAGTAAAAACCTGAAAGGGATCATAATTGTTCACTCATGTGGTGAAGGAGAATGTTTCTTTTTTAAATAATGCAATAATGATCACTTCCCCATTGATCATCCACAAGTTCCCAGGAATAGTCCAGCAGTAAATTTGGAGAGCACATAAAAAACTATCGATGTTTGAAAGCCTGTAACAGGATTGGAAATATGTGAAATGGTGCCAACTTAAAGACAAAAGCTATTGTTATTTAATAAATCTTTGTTTCACATTCCTTGTCATTAGTATTGTCTGCCATCCCAGAGATAGTTGTGAGCATTTGAGTCACTAGAATCGTATTTGGTTGTGGGAGCTGGGGTATCAAGTTATTTCAATTTGATATTGATTGGTTTACTTTGTGGAAAGTATATTAAACATGACTACAGAAGCATGTAATTAGTATTTATTGTAACTTTGCTTAAGGTGTATAAAAGATTGAAAATAATGGTGGCTTAGAGGTATTTAAGGCTTGTTACAGAGGACGGAACAGTTCAATCCATTATGCATGTAGGTCACTGCCTGCTCAGCAGGGCCCTAGCCAAGGTGATTACACAGGTACCAGCATGTGTCACCCCACTCTACACCTTGGTACATTCTTGCATCTAGGCAGTTAGTTAAAAAAATGATTCTGTCATCTCTAAAAACAGAGAATCTGCCATGTACCATGTTGTTTGCATATACTAAGTTAAACCAACTTTGTTATTGGGCACCTTATATGTTACGGAATTCTCTTAAATCTATTTTTCTGCAAACAAATAACAGATGCATTATTTATTTTTTGGCCAATAACTTTCGTTCTGTCTTGTTTGCCTTAATTTCGATTGAATGATACTACCTGTCTCCGTATTAATAATAATGAGAATAAATATGATTTAACATTAACATGTATTAAGCTTATGATTATGTTTTGGATGTACAGGAGTCAATGTATTATCAGTAATATCATGTGCATCAATGCTTTCAGATGATTTAATTTAATCTATTGTTTTTTTTTTGTTGCTTTCTGTTTTTTATATCATATTTGTAAACTGGCCTATTGCTATTTACACTGTCACTACTGAATGATGGAGATGAAGTTTGAAAAGGTTTTGATGGATGTTATTGTTGTTAGAATTATTAATGGAGTGATTTGATGGATGTTATTGTTGTTAGAATTATTAATGGAGTGATTTTATGGATGTTATTGTTGTTAGAATTATTAATGGAGTGATGTTGTTGCTGAAGGTTTTGAAGTATTTGTAAGCAATAATTAATAACATAATTGTTATTGTTTGTCAAGGTAATATTGGTCTGAATTGAAATTGATTTTGTTTCTTTGGTCTTTGGTCACAATTAAAAGATTCACAAAAAGAAGGCAAAGGAAATGGTAGAGTCGAGTTTACAGATTGGTAATGTGAAAGTAATCTACACCTCTAGAATTCTTTACTAAAGACTTCCCAATCTGATTATGTTTCCAAGCTGATAGAGAACAAGCATAACCTTAAAAATGGTAAGGCACATTTACTCCTTTATACACAATTGTAGGGATGCTTCTATAGGAGCAACAGATATTCAATGCCAAGCACAGTGAATTTTCAATAAATTCACTTATGTAGGTCTCTATCCCGCTATATTGAGTAAAACTTCTAAAACCTCCATTCAATAGAAATGCATATAAAAGGAATGTAGGTTGATTCTGAAAGTTTGATACGGCAGAATATTAAAATGTATGCCTTTTTGGGGTCTGTATCCAGTGCAAAACAACATGTTCAGAATCAGGATATACTTTACAGTCAACCTCTGAACATCTACAATTTGTATATGCTTATCAAATAGTTACTTGAAACAATTCTTTCCCGATAATAACTTCAAAATATGTAATAATTGTGTATTTGATATTTGGTAAATAGACTATGGCCACATTCATTTTTGGTCAAAGTAACTGAACTGTAAGAAATACTAAAATATTATCAAGGCAAAATTACTACAGCAAAACCTGATCAAAGATAATTACCATTGTAATATGTGTCTTGTGTTTTAACATTATGTCTTGTGGAATATATTCCATATATCTTAATATAGCTTTAGGCATAGGATACTAAATTGATGGCTCAGGATAAAGGGTCTGACCTTTTTGCATAGCATGTTAGTATTCTTAAACTGTTAATTAATTATATCAGCAACATTATATTGAAGAAAGGTCAACATTACTGTGATCAATTGGTAAGTTTTTAAATACTTAAATCAACACAACATTTATGTAATATTTTATGAACCTTTATTATTGCCAAAAGACATGAAACCTCACAAGAGAAATAACAATAAAACATTACTGATATAATTAAACAATAAAATAAAGTTGTATGAATTTCAAAGAATGAAAATATTACAGAATGTCATTTCAGTCCAGCATCACATTCAGTATATTTAATGGATTTTATTTCAGTGTTCAATACAACTGTTTGTCATTATGTAATTTTTCATTGACATTGGCTTCATTTTTAGCAAATCTGATTATTCCCCATTTTAGTTAGTATAGATGTAAAATTCACTTTTCTTACTGTTAGTACACTATTTTCACATTTGGCAAGTCTAATTATATTCATTTATTCAAAACTATCACTATCCCTATTACAATAGTCAACTTAAAGTTTTCTAAATTCATAGAGGACTATTGCTGACCCCACTATTGGCTGATCCAGTGAAACCGCTCAGTTGAAAATTCATTTCCGGCATTAGTAAAATTGCAAAGGCCACCTCTTGCCTTTCCTGGAACTGTACCAAATTCGCTTTCAGCTATTGCTGCATAGTAGACTCCATCTGGTTGCCTTCCAACAGCCATTGCCCCAGTAGGAGTAGAGCCTGTGTTCCAAACCCTTTTCAATGGAGTGCTTGACTCGATCCATTTGTAATCTCTTGTAGTGTATTCTCGATGGTCATATCCATACCAGCAATCACCTCCAGGTTTTGCTTTGCCTGGAATCTTACCCCAGTTTGTATTTGCCACAGCACACCAAACCTCAAGGCCTTGATTATTTCCTCTGGTAATAGCATCAGGTGGTGGTCCATAGGTCTTTTGTTGTTCAGGAGCTTGAGGTGGCTCTGTCATAATTGCTTTTCTAGAAATATCCAATATACATAAACTTTTATATATTTTTATTTCGAATGAGCAGATCATTTTCAGCAAATCATATTTAAAGACAAATCTATAACATTTTGTGTAAGGTACATTTATCATATTGGTTTCAACTCTGAACTGTGAACTTTCGATATATAAAACATATTGTCCTTTACACTGTTTAACGTGATCTATTTTTGTATCTATATCGTCTTCAATATACATTTCTCTATTTGATGTAGTTTTTTTTAATGAAATTTCCAAAATTCAAATGAGCAATATATTTTCTTTGACTCAGGATTGATTTTCAAGAATGTTCTATCGTCAGTGAATTATATCAATCTGTGTAATGTAATACAATGGTCAAATACAGTTTAATGCAGACATAATTTAAGACGATTGCTTATAAGAACATTAGAGGTAAAAATGATAACATTTTATGAGGTTAATGTGTTTTTGGAATTTTCTCATACTTCCACCATAACCAACTTGAGAGATCAGTCTTCCTCTCACTGTACTCACATGCCTAAGAATTGTCGAGTAGAAATCTGACTTTTAAATTTTACAATATGGTACATTAATGTCTATTTACAAGATAATGTCTTATTAAGGTAAAGAAATCCACTTCCTGAGATTAAAGTCAACTCAGGATACCACGTGTTCATTGAAAAGAACTTGTACTTAATCCAGAATCTTTTTATAAGAGATGGAATGAGTTTATTTTAATCGGTTCAATTTAGTGTTTTCCGTATAGATATGGTATCCTCTTGACAAATGTAGAGAATTTGTCCCAGAATTAGAATAAGAGGTAACATTAGTGATCATCTTAAAACAATGTCGAGGCAAAACTGGAATAATCTTCCCCCCTAAATTAATAACATTGGAACCAGGTCGCTCGGCATCCTACAGGAACCCGCTTGCCAGAGTATAAAGGTTGATGACAAGCAGCTGGTGTGTACCAGCTGCACCCCTTAGTGCAACCTTGCCTTATCAGCGGGATGCCAATTATTTTTGCCGAGTAAACTTATAGATGTAGATGTTGAAGACATGTGCAATTGGCAAGAGCAAAATGGCAAGAGATAATCAGCAACATCTTACCTTGTTTGAAGTATGCTGGTATCTTGTCAATGGTTTGAAAATGTCTAGTGGAAGGATTGTGGCAAATGTTACATTATATAGGTAAAAGTCATTTAACCTTGAACAAAAGGATGTAAACAACCACTTTGTTTAGTTTAATGATAAATTTATGCTTTATTTATTTTTGCTAAATTGTTCAAAATAATGAGGTTTACAATCAGCAAATTGATTTATTTCACTATGTAGTAAATCAGAGATCCAGACATAGTGTCAACCAGAAGAACCATCAGTAGTAAGTAATCCACCTTCATGTGTACTCAACAATTCTACCCACAAGTGATTTATTGTCTTTTTTATCTTGTCACAACTAAGTCTTTATCTAATCTGTTATCAGTTCTGAACACTTCTTTAAAATAGTGAATTTGAGTCGTTTTGCATTTTCATATATATATATTCCTCTCTGGTGATCCAAAGGTCAATGGTTCGATCCCCTGCTGTGCCAAGATTGACATCCTGATAAAATTTATCAAATGAGCTGAGGCTCATGACAAAAGGGTTAACCTGTTGTCCTTGTAAATATGAGACCAGGCGGGTTGTCATGTCAAAGACCTGCGACATGTTAATTTTCATCAGCTAGGTCCCCTCAGAGCCCAACAAGAGAATATCAAACATGATAAACATTTAAAATACACTACTATTTCTATAATTATTTCTATCCCTTGACTGACAGGAGTATTCTATATTTTTCTTTTGAAACTGGACTGGTATTCCTGCTTAACCAGTCTAGTACTTAATCTGTTTTTTATTCATTTTTTATTCACTTTCAATGGGCATTGGACAAATATGAAAAAATCCAACTTTTTTGCATAAACACATTGATAAAACGGCTTCAGAAGCTAAAATTCTGATAGTGAATAATTTTGAAACAATAAATATGGCATGTAAGAGCTTCCAGAAAAGAAAACACATTTCAAAATTAGAAATGAGAATTGATACCATGAACACATATTTTATTCTATAGTTAAAGTCCTCAACCTCTGTAATACTTGTGCAATATATTATATATCGGTGTTGCCATATTTCACTAATAGAGGAACCTTGAAAAATGTTTAATAAATACATATTAGTTGTTTAAAAGATAATGATAACCCATATTAACATTTTTTCACTAAATATCATTGAAATTTGATATTCTCATGTAATCCAAAAATAATCAAATATATTGAATTCTGCTTTACTTGAAACATAGATAAGAAGTGTGAAATTCATAAATGACATCCATGGCATATAAACAAATGGAAATATGATAGAAATGTGCACATAAAGAGACAACACCCAAGCATTGTTGGAAATATAAATATCATTCATAGAAGGCTTGATAGTTGTTCTGAACAAATGAAATAAGTGAATAGATAAATCACCAAAAAGGCTGAAAATTATAACATCATGAAACAATATTGTAACATGATCTATGTTTGGGGTTCTATAGATGAGAGGGGGACAGCAAAGGAAGGAGAGGTAAATCCCAAATTACATTTTTACAGTTAGGTCAATTACATAAATTGACCTACTGTTCAACTCCAACAAAGACACACCTGCATAAACTAAAACCATGGAGCTAATGGAGAACTCCTTTCATATTGAAGGTAAAAAGCCAAATTTGTAAAAATCTACATATCTGAACCATCTCCCCATCACATGAATATTTTGGAAAATACTACTCATAAAATAACATATTTGGGTAACTAAAAGTCCCATGCAAAACTTACTTGTTTACATTTAAATAGATACTTTCTAGTAAAATATATTATATAAATTACATTATTAAATGATCATATATGTGTAAATACATTGAAATTCATTGACAAAATAATTATATCAGTAACCATGGAAACACAAATCAACATTTAAAACTAATCTTGCAACCCCATAAATTATGTAAATTATGATCATCTATTGCAATTAGTGCCTATGACATCACCGTGGGGGATTTATTGCACATGCAACTCGAGCTGCAATCATTTTCAATTTTTGTCATAACTTTGCTAATAATGGTCCGATTGTCATGCTTTTTACACCTTTTAGAACATAGTAGCATCGTTATTTCAGCTACATCCTTCTTTGTTTACTAAATAGTTCTGTAAGTAGGTAATTGCCCCACGATGACGTCATTGTTTTTTTTCCCGCACGTGCATTTAAGAGAGTTACTTTTCTCTAAAAAATCATGTTTTCCTTGAGCGGTCATAATAACAGAGCCCACAGATCAATGTGTGTTATAATGCTCTTCCAAACTACAAAATGTATCAGAGAAGTAAAAGTTTCCCTTTAAGGATGCTATCTCATCCTTTGGTACACAATTGATCCACCTTTGATCCACCTTTGATCCACATTTGATCCTGCATGGTATCACCTTTGATTAACTCATCACCAATAAAGGAAGTAGGCTGCTCAAAAGTGATATGAAGATGCACAGTAATCAATCTTGTTTTGGAGGCCACTCAGGTATAAATATTACAAGAAACTTGACTTGACCTAATTCTCAGAGAAATGGACAATGCTCTTGATACACATGCCACTGTCCCAAATCTAGATGGTTGTGTGAGCAATGCACATGGCATTCCAAATGTCACCAGTCCTGAAGAAATCTGAAATCATGAAGGTTAAGACCATTATCAACTTATGATGCTTTGAAGCAATTAAAAGTTATTTGCCACCAATTCTGTAATTTAATTTTTTGGAACAATACACACCAATGGCCATCACAACACAATTCAAAACATTCTACAAGATGAACAAGACCATGTATTCTGACATATTTATCACTTTTACCTCATGGACCAATACAACAATTACGAATGCAATAACCTCAATGTGAAAGCGTTTAATGATGCTTGTAATTCATGATTTATTTCAGAACACCAGACATCTGAAAAGGTGATAAACATGACAGATTATCTATAAATAACCTTTTTATTTCAAAGCTCAAGTATCAATAAGACATTAATGTGTGCCATAACTAGCTTCAAGGTGAACAATTTAACAATTTTATTTCAGTGTATCAGACACCTAATAAAGGTGATATCCAGAACAGTGAGCCGATGTAAGGAAACCCACAGATTTATGACTTTGGAAGTGCATTATATTGGTGTTGTTGAATTAAAAACTTTATATTAAATTTATGAGATATGTACAGTCTATTAAACATTCAAAATCACAAAAATAGATTCAGATTTTGAAGGTATCTCTCATAATCTGATATGGGCTATGATTGAAATAAGGCATAAACAAAATTAGCAGATATCAAATTTCTGAAGTTTGAAATTGAAATAAGAATAATTTTCAAGTTTTGGCACAATTAAGACTATAAATGGTGTGTTATCAGACCTTAATGTTCTACCTCGATGGAAAAGTGTCTGGGAATCTGTCCCTGTGTTTGAAATTATTTTATTGTGCCTTCAAATTTTGCATGTCTATCTACTGACTACTGACAGGGAATTTAAATTTGTACCTGCATGTGATGACAGCACATCTGCCATGATTCTGAGACAGGCTTTGAATAAGAAAGATACATATGCTACTTTGCGTGACTTCCATTGTATCATAATTATTCTGGGAGCGCAAGATTTGATGACAAATTCGAGTGTAAATGATGTTTTTGTTAGCATAAGCACAATTGTAAATGTTCTAGCAGCTAACACTCATGCTAATCTCATCCTCAGTACACTGCCACCTTCCAAAATCAAAGCAGCTGAATTTTCGCATCTTAACAAGAAAATTCAAAATTTTAAAATCGCTCATGAATATCAATCTAAATTCAAAATTGTGGTTTTCAGAGAAGCTTTTGAACAGTACTTAAGGGCAGACACAATGGTGGATGATGGTTACTGTGTAACAGATCTTGGTGCGCAAGCAGTGGTTGAATACCTGTTGTCAAAAATAAATATCGATTTGTCTATTGATCTGCACAACTTCCCTACTGCTCCTACTCCGCCTACTTCTGTATCTAGCTCTAATACAACAAGTGAATCGATCATGACCAAAATTACTGAGGAATTATTGAAAAAGGATGTGAATATTGTTAAGGAAATTCCAGCAAATATGATGGGGGCAGTAATCGGGAACAAGGGATCTACTGTCAAAAACATTCAACACCATTCGGCCGCAAAATTGAGGAAAATTACATGGAATCGTACCGAAAATATCAAAGCACAAAATCCTGAAGATATGGCACAGGGGATGATCATTATGGGGGAACCCCTAATGATCATCAAAGCACTGGACGCTGTTGATTGTATCATTAGCGACAGTGAGGGATCTAATTCTACAAAATCTGAAACAAGGTCAATTTGTCAAAGTTATTCTAAGACTGGATACTGTAACTATGGAGTTCGATGCATTTTTGAGCATGTTCCTAGCAAAAGAGTTAAATTAAATGAATGAAGGTATTTGGGGGGCAAGGGATTTTTGAATAATTTGTCAAAAGTTATAAACCATAAACATATATGTTTATGTGCCAGTAAAAATTGTATAACTGACTGTATGCATGTCGGTCAAAATTGTAACAGAGTCAGAAAGCATGTGAGCCATAACTGTGATACATTAAATAAGACAAAAGGTTGCAAGAATGAAATTATATCATTTGGTTTTAAAATAAATGATTTTAACATGTGCATAAATGATTCTTTTATCAAATATAGGACTATTTTTAAAAAGAAATATTTAAATAGAAACAGTGGTTCAAAAAATAGCTTGCTCCCTTGCCCCCGCAGTCAAAAAACATATCATAGTAAGAACCTGTTTCCATATAAGAATATGACTCTCGATAGTAAAGCTGTAAAACATAACATGCAAAATCATACATCATACAAAAAATTAAATCAAACAGTTAATCATGTCAAATCTACAAAAGGTATTCCCCAATTGGACACTCTTAATGAAAATCGGCAACCGCAAAATATGTTCCAAATATGGACATTGTCAAGGTCACGTGATCGAAATAGCCACGCCCATAATAGGACGATACGTAAACGCAAAATGAGTCTTACTTCATCGATAAACTCAATACCGCTTTCAAATCGATTTAGTTATCTTTCTGACAGTAACATAAGTGTAATACAAAACCTTGATCGCACTGAAGATAGTTCTGATACTATAAATCACCGCTCAAAGTTTCGAAGCGATCGGACGTTGACTCCGCCCTCCTTCAATCTGATTGGCCGCCATGGGGGGCAATCGACTGGGGGTGAAAGGAGAATTCAACAAAATGACGTCATGGGGTCAACGACCGGAGTGCTGGCAGATGGTTGCATTAATCGGAATAACATAGATGGAATCAATACGAATAATAATATAATTAATAATAAAACAAATAGAAATAACATTCGTTATGAAACAAATAAGGAATTAACTATTGCTACAGCAAATGTACAAAGCATAGGAAACAAAGTTGAAATTCTCAATGTATACATAAATGAAAATAATATTGACTTATTTTTTGTTACTGAAACCTGGATGAATGAGGCAAATGAAAAAATAATTAAAGGTAAAATCAAAGAAAATAATTATGACATTGAACACTTACCACGTACACTGAGAACTGGCGGAGGCTTGGCGGTTATTTTCCGACCTGAAATTGACATAAAGAAAATTAATAATAATCATAACTTATCAACCATGGAAATGATGGAAATTAATATCAAAACTAAAAACAAATTATGCACTATTATTACCATTTATAGACCAGAACCCTCAGACAAAAATAAATACACATATACAGAGTTTTTTGAGGAATTTAGTGATTTGCTTAGTTACTATTCTACATATACACATGAAGTGCTTTTCGTTGGGGACTATAATTTCCACATGAATAAACCAGAAAGGCCAAATGTGATTAAATTTAATGACATCCTTGATTTATATAATTTACGAAATCATGTGACAGAACCAACACATATATTAGGAAATACACTGGATTTGTTAATCACAAATACAAATAGTAATTTGATTAAGGCACACAATGTTGAAGAGAAAATATCTGATCATAGTATTATTAAACTCACGTTAAATCTCCGAGCTAAGATAAAAAACAAGAAAAAGGTATCATACAGAAATTACAAAAAAATGAACATTAAAAGTTTCATAACTGACGTTGAGGAGAAATTTTGTGATAATAAATCATATGATGAAAAGGACCTAAATGATTTATTAACTGAATATAGCAAATTAACAAGTATACTTGATAAGCATGCCCCAATCATAGAAAGAACCATAACCAATAGGAAACCGGCTCCGTGGTTATCTGATGAGATTAAAAATGAGAAAAAGAAAAAAAGAAAACTTGAAAGAAAACATGATAAAAGTCGTCTTTCCTCTGATAAAATTCAATATCAACTACAGCGAAATAAATATAATAAGCTGATTAAAGATTCTAGAAACAGTTATTATGCAGGAATAATAAATACAAATAAATCGGATCCAAAAAAGCTGTTCAAAATACTAAATAAACTACTTCACACTAAAGAGGACACTCCCTTCCCCAAACATAACGATGGAAGAGAGCTGGCATCAGAATTTAATAATTTTTTCCTGGAAAAAATCTCGAACTTGAGGGAAAATATGGACAAAAATGTTATGACATCAACACCATTGATTGAAAAAGTTAAATTCAATACTCACCTGGAAAAATTTGCTCTATTGAATGATGCAGATGTATCAAAGTTAATCAAAGAATCAGCAAAGAAGTCATGTGAACTGGATCCCATCCCAACCTGGCTTCTGGCTGAGTGCATGGGTCCACTCTTACCGCTAATAAAAGCAATTATAAATAAATCTATTTCGATGGGAAGCATGCCTGATGATTTAAAGATGGCCATCATTAGACCATTAATTAAGAAATTGGGTCTGGAATTGATAAAGAAAAATTACAGACCGGTATCAAATCTTGCTTATTTATCAAAATTAATTGAAAGGGCGATTGCTGCACAATTTGTTGGTCACCTCATTAAAAATGATATTCAATGTATATTTCAATCTGCATATAAGGAATTTCATAGTACTGAGACTGCACTGTTAAGGGTACAAAATGACATTTTAGTAGATATCGATAGTGGTAAAACGGTAATGTTAGTATTACTTGATTTATCGGCTGCATTTGATACCATTGATCATGAAATATTATTGAATAGACTGGAAAAAAGATGTGGTATTAGTGGCATGGCCCTACAGTGGTTCCGGTCATATCTAGCAAATAGAAAACAATGTGTAACAATTGATGGTAAAAGATCTGAAAATATGAATATTAGGTATGGGGTTCCTCAGGGCTCAGTGCTGGGGCCACTGCTGTTCACAGCATATATGGAACCTCTGTCCGACATTGTTGGTGATTTTGGCCTCAAACATCACATCTATGCTGATGATACGCAGTTATATATTACAATTGACCCCAAATCTGAAGAAAGTAGAAATAGATCTTGTAGAGAGATGGAAAAATGTATCAAATTAATTAGAAAATTTCTGATAGAAAATAAGATGAAGATTAATGATGAGAAAACAGAAATGCTTTTATGTGGTAAAAGCTGTGATTTCAGAAATGACAATGTACCTAATGAAATCTTAGTAGGTGATACTAATATCTCTAGATCAAAAACCGTTAAGGATCTTGGGGTTATCCTAGATCAGGAGTTATCTATGAAATCGCAAATTAAAAGAATGTGTAAAAATGGCTATTTTCATGTTAAAAATTTGGCAAACATCAGAAACTGTTTAGATGAGAAAACAGCAAACACTCTTGCTCACTGTTTTGTCACTTCTACCATTGACTATGGAAATTCACTATTAGCAGGTTTACCAAGGTGTGAAATTGCAAAACTGCAAAAGTTACAGAATGCTGCAGCAAGAGTAGTAGGTAGACTCAGAAAGAGGGATCACATTACACAAAAGCTTATGGACCTTCATTGGTTGCCGGTTGAGGCGAGGATTGACTTTAAAATTTCTCTATTAACATGGAAGGTGCAAAATGGCTTTGCCCCTAAATACCTTGCCGAATTATTAACTGATAAGAAATCTGATATGGGACTTAGATCTAACAACAAGAATGAATATATAGTACCCAAGACGAATATGAAAACATATGGTGACAGGGCTTTCATGGTATATGCTCCGAAAAACTGGAATGCCCTGCCCCTTGAAGTGAAAAATTGTAAAACTATAGACAGCTTCAAGAAAAAACTAAAGACATATTTATTCAGGAAGCACTATCTCGAGACGCGCTTAGAGCAGACATAGTCTGATACAGCGCTATATAAATTTTTATTATTATTATTATTATTATTATTATCTACTCCTAAAAGTTCTACAAAATTATGGTAATGACTAATTGAAATGAAAGGTTCTCAGGTTTTGTTGATTGTATTAAAATGATTGAGTCTCAATTTATGTCAAAATGGAAATAAAAAAGTAAAAAACCTACTCTTCAATATCTAATTAAACACTGTTATACATTTGTGTGATGAAATGTGATAGAATTATGAAATACTTCTATGGGATGAAATGTGGATGGCAAATCTTTATTTGTGTGTCATTACTATAATGTATAGTTGATATTTGAAATAAAGTTTCATACTTAATATAAAAATAGTTTAAAGCATTTTTAGCTTTCTGCAGTATTGTTATTTCTCCAGGTAATAGTACTATATTTGAATCGACTTGTTCCTGGTTGCAGAATTAAATCATCTTAAAAAAAATTACCATAGTCAGACACTTAAAGACTTAGTCTTGGCTTGAAAAACCGAAGTAGCTGCCGATAATGATGAAGCTAACTTCTAACTTTTTATGATAGTGATGTTACCTTTCTATCACATTTTCACATGCTCAAATGTGCTTGAATCATAAATTTAAGTTGTTAAGTTCTTTTCCTTTCCAGGAAAATAGCATCTGAGGCAGTAATATCTGGTATAGTTTGGATAGAGCTCTAACATGTATTTTGAAAGCATCAAACAAATTTTGTTATTGTCTCATCAATATTAACGTTGACGTTATGCTCTGTTTAAGAAGAATTCATTCCAATTATTCTATTCAGTTATGGGTTTGATCCCTGGCCATGCCGAGTTTGAATACATAATACAATTTCACACATGAGCTGAGATACATGCCAAAGGGTTAACCCATTGTCCTTGTAAATCTGTGGGTGAGAAAGCATTGCATGGTTGATCAGACACTTTTTTTCACATGATCTCGAATTTACAGACTTTATTCTATTTACATGATTCATGATTATTATATAAAATATGATATCATCCGGGCACTTTCATAGATATGCCAGTTCTTATGAATAAACATGAATTAAAGCTCAGTCATAGCATATTAACTCTATTGAATTCAAATTAGAAAGTTCAATTCTCTGCATTTCACATTTCTTCAATTGACATAACTCTCTTCCAAGTCCAGACATATACTTTTTCTTCATTACATAAAATTCATTACGCATGAGATTCTTCTACTCCCTTCATTACTATTTTTTTTAAGGCTCCTTTATTTTATCAGATGCTATCTGAGGTTGACGTTGCACATATTTGTTTGAAAGTGTCTGATATTCACTTCAAAAAGCGGAACTAGGCATTGATTATTAAATTTGATATTCAAGTCTGTTGGATTCACAATATGTGTATTTTTTGTGTATTATTATGTGACTATGTTAGTTTCACTTGCCTTTTCCCCAATGTCCTTCTGTGAAACATATTTGTTTTGTTGAGGAATTTGTCACTAAAATATCAAGGAATTTCAAGATTTACCTGTGTAATGCAGAAAACAAAGGGTGGGTTATTAACTATATTCCACTATATTTACCTGAACTGTTTTACAGAAGAATATCAAGTATCATTGAAAGTATTTGATAACAACAAAATCTGAACAACAACATTACTAGAGAATTGTGCATGCAATATTTAGAACAGTTTCAACATCACATGTGGGAAACACTTTCTTTCATGGAGGGCACGATATCAATAAGCAAGAAAAATAATGCACTTTATTTAAAAGAAGTTATGTCAAGCTGATATAAATACAAAGAATGTGTGAGAAAAGAGAGCTCAATGTCAAGCTAAATACAATGAATGGGAAACTAATATTCAGTAATATAAATGTGTTGTGTTATGTCAGGCTGGTATTTAAATTAGATTAAACAAGCATGTTCGTCTGCGTGTATCAGTAAGAAGTGTTCTGAAAATGTAAGATAAATTAAATCACTATATATGCACTATATCTGCTGCAAATAGGTGTCATCCAAATCTTTATTCTGAAAATTGGCAATATTTTTTCAAATTATAGTTCAGAGATAAATGTTACAGCTAACACACTGTACCAGAATTCCTACCGCTGCTCAGGTAGGGCTCCACACATGCTCCTACCTAAGGATGAGGCCAACATTCACAAATCGATATCACATCCACACACTTAGGGCTAGAATTATTGTTTTGAATAAATCAAATTAGAACTATAAAAAACTAAACCCTAAAAATGAATGTTTCAAGAATTTTAATTTTACTAGAATAATAGAAGTTACTGAGGAAAGTGATTATTTTATGAGAAATTGTAGTGGGAGCAGAAGACTAATGAAGCCTTGTCTAGTCTATACACATAGACAGTGTTGATTAAGTTATTTTGATACCAATAAATGTGATAAGCTAGTCTTGGTAAATCAAACAATACCAAGTCTGTATTTGAGCAAGAAAAATGTTTCTCACTGAAATCAGCTGTAAGGGACTTAGAGACATCCATGCCATGTTGATAATGCAGGGATCTGCTGATATTGCAAGCCTAAAGACAAATCCCCACATCAAGATTAATGCTATTTGTGCTAAAGTCCTCCTGAAATCGTTTCCCCAAACACAGATCTATTAAATTATGCAATTCTAAATTATAAAATCACAAAATCAGTTATCAAATAAATCCAAATTGTATCAACCAAAAATATATTCTATTCTTATATCAGGGCAGATTTAATGGTTGGTAACATTTATATCATATAAGAAAGCAGTGCAAAGATTTTCTTTGATTAAGTATTTGACAGAATTGATTATGATCTAACATTAGTTTTGCACGATCTTTCCTCCACCTGCTGTCAAGGTGACACCAGCAGCTCCGCTTTAAGAAGATACTGCAGCATCAGGTACCTCTATGGCAGAAGTGCAGCATAACTTAGTCACTCCCACAAATATGATCAGGTAAATACCTGGGTCTAATAGATGGGTCTAATCAGTGGGAAAGCAGTTGGTACAGACAAAACAATACAATCTGCTAGTGTAATAAAAAAACTATCCTGGCCTCAAATTGATGCAAATTTCGACGTTCAAGCCCTTGTGATCTGTGGAAAACCTTTTCCAATTCTGAAAGCATTAGATGTACCAAACACTATTCTTAAAGGGCATTTTTGAAATGTATTATATATCAAGAAATAGTGACTCATATCTGTCAAAACCTTGCTAAAAACAACATTTGTTGTTTTGTTGATTCATGTAAATTTGAACATGTAAGGAAAAGGAAAATGCCTATTTAAACTAGGTGAAGATGTCTAGGGCCATGATAAGTACTATTGGTTGATTGTTTTAATTTAAAAACGTAATGTGTTAGGTCAGATAACTGTGAAAATTGTCCTTTTGCTTTTTACAAAAGCATGTAAAGCAGTGCATATTATACCAAGCTATAGAACAACTACCTCCACTTTACAATAACTCAAGGCCTCACTCCAACATTACAAAACTGCAGTACTCAGCAGCTCGTGTTGTTGGGGGAGATCAAAAAATATGATTACATATTACATACAAACAGAATGAAATACACTGGCTCCCAGCATATGCCAGAATAACTTTCAAGATCCTTCTTACTACCTGGATGGCCCTAAATGGGAAGGCACCTCCTTGCCTACATGACCTAACAATTGAAAGATTCTTAAGATCCAGTAATGGGCTTGATTTGGTAGTCCCTCACACTCATATGAAGACAGTTGGTGATATAATTGTTGTATTATATTATATTAGAAACCTAAATTTAATACTCATGGAATACAAAAATGAATTTTGAAACAATTCATTATCAGAAAAAATCATTAATTTAAATGGTATGGAACAAAAACACTTACAGGAAAATTCATTCAATATTCATTATCCAACTTTGTTCAGCACATTTAATGTGGAATTACGCCAACAGTTTGATTATGCCCAAAACCATATATTAGTGCATTTACTGCAGTTATTGCAATAACCTCGTTGTTTATTGTACTCAAATATAAAACATGAATTATAACATCTTAGACATGTTAAAAAAACATTTGAATTATTATGCCAATAACTTGGTGATTCTTGAAATGAAAAACATTCATTTTTAATTTCACAGCTTTATGACAACAAATTTATGATACAACTCTACACTTGAATAAAGTAGTCTGAGCATCATAAATCACTTTCATCTTTGAAGTAAAATCATTATTTACCTTCATGTAAATTGTCCCATACGATTAGTCTGAAATAGATTTTTAACTTGATATCAGTAACCTTGAGTAGAGTGGTCACATAACTCTTATAGATTATTCCCCTGAATTTATGACCCCATGTACCTATATAATGTTCATATTGCCCACCAAACTAGATGTTTATATCCCATAAGCAGAGATTCAGCATTCTTCAAACAAGGTAAGTTTTATATGAATAATACAACTTAATCTTTATAATTCATGTCATATTGTTGAATTTTAACATAGATTGGAATACAAAATATTGGAAATTAATGTATAAAATGATTTTTATGTGAACCTGTATTTGGTCTTTCGAGATCTTTCAAGTGATCATTCAATCATGTATCTCAAATAGTTTTCAGTTTTTTAATATACCACCAATTTGTTGTTATATATTTTGAAATGTTCAAAAAATGAATTTTAAAATAACTATGTTACAATTTTGCCAATTAAGAAGTATTTATGTCTCCTATATTTTGTTCTCCATGATATGTCAAACCCAAATATCAGTTTCGATCAAGCATTTGTCGAGTGTGAAATATGAAATACTTTTAAACCTCATTCCTCAAAGTATACAAGTCTTATACCTTTTACATCTGAGTCATGAGAAAAATGAATTGATCATGAATATCATTATAATAAAGTTAACTCCAAAAGTAAATCATTCTCTTTTTCATTTTAAATATCTATTACATTTTCAATCCACAATTTTATTTTTGAACCATGAATTTTTAAAATCACCTACTGTAACAGTTAAAAGAATGTCTGAAAAATATTGACAAAAGAGACATTAAAACAAGATATATTCATCTGATTTTCACAAATTGTTTTTGATATAAAAATACTCTAATGCAACCAAATGATACATATTAAAAACACATTCAATTTGGATGAAAATCAAATGTACATGTTTTTCTTTTTCATTTTACATTTAAGGGATTTAAACTAATAAATATGGGAACATTGATTAAAGATTATTTTTCTTGTCATATTAGATAATCTAAAAAGACCAGTTTCAATTTAGATATAAAATGTGTTAACCTGAAATAGTTTTGCAGAAAAAGGAATGCTAATGACCTATTTGTAAATATCAGGCTAAAAAAAAAAATCTATTAATTAGTGTTTGTAAACTCGAATAGCATTTTGACAATAGAAAATGTTAATTATTCATCCAATTTATTACACCATGAAACAGTTTTTACTGGACAGAGATTTCTAAATCTAAATTATCCTTACAATATTGTATGTCCTACTGCCCTTAGAATATAAAATAATCGTTTTTTCCAGTTCAAGAAATTCAGGACAGTTATGACAGAGCCACCTCAGCCCCCAACACAACAGAAGATCTATGGACCACCACCTGATCCTGTTACAAAAGGAAATAATCAGGGATTGGAGGTTTGGTGTGCTGTGGCAAACACCTATTGGGGTAAAATACCTGGCAAGGCTAAACCTGGAGGTGATTGTTGGTATGGATATGACCATCAAGAGCATAAAACAAGAGATTTCAAATGGATTGAATCCCTTACTCCATTAAGACGGGTTTGGAACACAGGTTCTACACCTTCTGGAGCGATGGCTGTTGGAAATCAAACAGATGGAGTCTACTATGCGGCAATAGCTGACAGTGAATTTGGTACAGTTCCCGGAAAAGCTAAAGGCGGCCTTTGCAATTTCTCCAATGCTGGAAATGAATTTTCAACTGATCGATTTCATTGGATCTGCCAATAGTATTACTCAACTTGATCTGACTTGAAAGCCTAGAGTGAATTTGATATCGGTCCTTTAAAATCATTTCTTTTACAATAATTGTGAATTAACAAGAGATAAACTGAAAAATAAATATATGAATGTTTCAAAAGTTAAATTACGGAGCTTAAAACATTAAACAAAAAGTAGAACTTCAATATATATTCTAATCTTCTGCTTGGTTTTTGTTTAATGACAACCTCAAACAAATTTGTTGATATTGACACCATTTCATACATCTAAAAAAATTGTCAATTCAAGTGTTGTGCAGTCAGATAAAGACTTTCCTGCTAATTTGTATTCATATATTCCATTTTCAATTAATTTCAAGAATTGATCTTTAATGAGGATATCTTGCTTACAGTTGCATATCTGGGCTTCTGTCTCAAATTTGATTGCAATAAAAACCTCTTTCCAAGAAACAATAAATTAAGGCTTTAAAATAATATAAGCTTGTGTTACTTTTAATGTGTGTCGTAATATGTAAAACAATTTATCATCAACGGATAAATAGAACAATGCTTAATACATGAATAGGATTGGCCATATTCGTTGAAGGACAGACAAGATGATCTACAAAGTCATTTTTTTTTGTTCGGTAATAATATTGTTTTTAAACCAAGTAAGACTTATTAACGAATTTCCATTCTTTTACCAATCTTAGACTTTGATTGACTTAAATGGTCGATGTGTCTTGACAAGTATTGAGTAGTAATCCTATAATTTAGTGTATTATCCACAAATGAACATAATGACAAATTTAACTTTAACAGAGTAAAGAGATAAGTTACAATAAGACATAGAAGTCTCACTCCTCACAGCACATTGACGGGTCAACACATGAACACTTGGAACTCATGTTAAAGTTGTATTGTGCACTCTATTTGATATTCATGCAGCATAGGCAATTTAGAACAATGAAATTAAGAACCTTAAATTATGCACTGCAAATTTGACAAGGATATCTTTGATAAATATTTAATTTATCTGGTGTTCTTTCCTATGAATGATCCAATATTATATAAATCACTCGTTATCCCATATTTCCATGTGGTGTTGTTTCTCTAAATAAAAAAATGTATGAGCCCTATGTTTGTCTTTATAAAGCCCTTTCTTATAAATGACTCTAAACATACCATTCTTAGAAATGGTTTGACCTATTATATGGGCTATTTCGGTTGGGTTTGTAATATCTATTGATCTTTAAAGGTAGTAGGATGTAAATATGTCGGAGAATCATCATTGCATTGCATCTATTGAACAAATGTTGTTAAAAGTATATATCCCTGAAATGTTTTTTAAATATTTAGTTTCTTGTAAACAAATTACTGATGGATTATAGTTTGGTGCAGATAACTCCAGTTCTGATTTGTTTGCCTCAAACTCTCCTTTGTATGATATTGCCAATTGCCATTTTAAGATTAATGAGAATAAATATATGATTCAGCATAATCATTTATCAATATTACATTTTTTATGATCTTATTTAAAATAATGAGTTAAAATACAATACTGCAAAGCATAATCATTTAATTCAAGTACAATAATGCTATGTATATCAGGAGGATAACTTGTATCCATCCTTTCTAATGATTTTGTTCTTTGTATTCCATCTTTTCCTTGATCTCTGTTTTATTTTGTCACACTTCTTAAGAGGTTTATTTTGCTGTGAAGAATTGGAATATGCACCTTTATTGCTTGATGTTGATTAAATTTATGGAGGTTTTATGGAAAATTGTGTAGGTTGTATTGAAGATTGCTGTTATTGATTTACTCACAAAGGAACAGTTCTTTTCACCAATTGACCATATTAAATCTGTGTGAATTTAAATGAATTTAGTATCTTTTGATTGTGTAACAATAGTATCGGAATTTCTTTGAGGTGTATCTTTGCTTTCTATACGTTTTCTGGCTTCTGGGAAGGAATTTTTTTCTGTGTATAATATTCTTTGAATTTCTTTTTCTCTCATAAAAGAGGGAAAATATCTAGAATATGATGGGTGTTCACCTTCATAATTATTGCATTTAAAGGAGTGAGATTCACAATTTTCACATCTGTGCTGGCCAGTGCATTTTGGACATGTCAAGTTGCCTTTACAATTACCTGAAATAAGACTATATTTCTGATACCTGATAACTCCCTTTCTGCCATACCATGCATTTTCTCTTAAAAATGTGTGTTTTGTTTATTATTCATTGTCCACATTCCTAAGCCTTACTCTGACTTTTATTTTAACTTTTATTTTTACTCTGACTATTATTTTAATAATAGAAATTACAGATGTGGGGCAGAGATCTCAGCATATCTATGAAACTCGGCCACATGAGAAAATATGGAGAAGTGTTTGGAGTTATATTCCACAAGCCGGTTGAACAATATTTTGCCCTAACGTCCTCCCTTCTAGGGTGAACAGGTGTGTTACAACTGGACTGATGCAAGTGCCAAATCAGTCCATTGCTCAACTTGCAGAACACCATATCCTACCCTTATGTGTCGCACCTCAAGGCAAACAAGGCACCATGGTTATTTTTTTTCTTTCGCCTCTTACGAACTGACAAAAGAAAAACCTGGGAATAAAAAAGAGTGCCATTCTAACTCCTGGCCAACATGGGGTCAATTCATGTATGCTTAACAAATAATTACTTCCCCTTGAGACTCAACACTTCCTATACAATTCAACTGATGAAGGCATAAAAGCAAGAAATTGTAACAGCAAGATTATAACCATTTTCATATTTTTCTTGAGTTTGTCTTAATATTATATCTTCTGAAAAATAGTTTATATATCTTAATAATATCTTAATAATATCTTAATAATAAATATTGTATATTTGGATCAGGCTAAGGTGCCTGAGCTCTGTTTGTTTAGCAGGTTTTCTTATATGGGGCCAATTATTTCATTTTGCAGTGATATTCTTAGAACACTACTCCAGATAGTTACTATCTACACATGCACAAGTGCCTGATGTCATATAGTATTATACAGTGATTTCTCAAGGGGCAATGGGGTTGGGGTGTACACAATCATGGCATTGGGGCTTACCCCATTGAGAAAGCTGTCAATCAGTGACACGTCAGTCACACATCACACTCAGTCTATACTGTGGACTCAATGTATCTCATGGTCAGTACTACAGAGAGTAACACCAAGCCTAGATACCACACTAGCCGAATTTCTGGAGAGATGATAACAATTTTGCAAGAGGACATTGACAGTTCAATCAAAATGAAAAGGTTTTTCATATCATTTTATATATTACACAATAGAAAACATCCAATTAAATAGATACTATGTACATATGCACAAGTGCCTGATGTCATATATTATTATACAGTGATACTCTAAGAGGCAATGGGGTGTACACCATCAAGGCACTGGGGCGTACCCCATTGGGACAGCTGTCAATCAGTGACACGTCAGTCACACGTCACACTCGGTCTATAATGGTTGACTCATGTCTTGTGCTCAGTAACACCAAACCTGTCTTATGTTGTAATTTATGGTCAGTATTAAAGATAGTAAGACCAAACCTGCCTAATGGCTAGTCAGATTCCATAAATTAATTTCAAATGATATTAATCGTTTAATCAAAATAGCATTTTAAAAATACACAATAGATAATATCCAGTTTAATGATTAAACTTAAGATTACAACAGCATTCTTTAAATGTTGAAGCTCATTTTATTTAAAGAAAAATATTGGCTAAGGGTCTAAATTACTGATATCAATTGGTGCTTCTAAATTCTTAGAAAATTCTTAGAAAATAAGTAAAAACTTATTTTGTAATTTTATTTGCACTTTTAATATTGCCAACATGACGTTTCAGACAAATGAAACTTCATAGGACAAAGTACATTAGAAGATTAATCAGTTATTTAATTAAACTACTGATAATGATTACACAATAGAAAAAGGTTGTTTTGATTTCAAAGAATGAAGATATTACAGAATGTCATTTAAGTCAAACATCACAATCAGTATATTAAATGGATTTATTTCAGTGTTCAATGTTTTAATTACATATTTGTTACTTTTAATTATATTTTAGCATTTCACTGATTTTGAGTTCTATTTTCACATTTTGCAAGCCTTATATTCATTTATTCAAAATTTACTTTCACTATTGTTATATCAGAGAGGACTGCATTTCCTTTGTCCGGAAACTTTTCTCGTTCACTGTTGGCAGATCCAGTAAAATTGAGTTGTTGAAAATTCACTTCCTCCATTGGTAAAATTGCAAAGGCCACCTCTAGCTTTTCCTGGAACTGTACCATATTCACTTTGCGATATTGCTGCATAATACACTCCGTCTGGTTGTCGCCCAACAGGCAGTGCTTTGGAAGGAGTAGAGCCTGTGTTCCAAACCCTTTTTAATGGAACACTTGATTCAATCCATTTAAAATCTCTTGTAGTATATTCCCGATGGTCATATCCATACCAGCAATCACCGCCAGGTTTAGCTTTGCCTGGAATTGTACCCCAGCTTGTATTTGCCACAGCACACCAAACCTCCAATCCTTGATTATTTCCTTTTGTAACAGGATCAGGTGGTGGTCCATAAGTCTTTTGTTGTTCAGGGGCTTCAGTTGGCTCTGTCATAATTGCTATTCTAGAATTAATCAAAATTCATAAACTTACAAATCTATAGTTTTCTTGATTAGAGGATAATATTTCAGCAAATCAAATTTCAAGAAAATATGTCGGATTGATGTTTGTGAATTGAAATTAAAACTTGCATTTGTAGATTCCCCAAATGCTTATCATTAACGATTGATTTCAAGAATGTTCTATTGTCAATGACTATCAATTTTGAAATACAAAGTTTAATGCATATATATGTCATCGTTTCTAATATTGATTCACAAGGAAATGTCTTATTTCGCTTAAAAGATACTAACAATATTGTGCAGTTCTCAATATTTTAGTTTCAAATGACTTCAGATATTCATGATTCAATATTTTGACTTGAGATGACAACAAACCCTTGTTTTAATAACAAAAAAATCAAAATTACTATTTTTAAGTTTTCAATCATGAAAAAAATTATTTTTTGGTCTGAAATAAATATGTCTTTAGTATAAATGGTTAACCTGGATTGACTAACTTAAAATAAATAGTTGCAGTTGTAGACAAGGTAACACAAAAGTGACCAAGTGATTGTTAAAATAATAAATAATAAGACCTTTCTTTGCAATAGGCAAGAGCAAGATAGCTAGAGCTAATCAGCAACATCTTACCTTGTTTGAAGTTTGCTGGTTCTTTAGTAATGGGTTGAAAATGTCTAGTGCATGGATTGTGGCCAATGTAGCATTTTATAGGTATATGTCCATGTCAATTAACCTTGAACAATGAGAATGAGAGTAACACTTCAATACTGAAGTGTTCACAGAGAAGTGTTCATAAATCAATGATGTGTAAGATTGTCTTCATCAATGTGAAATCTTTATGATTGTCTTTTGTTAATTTATTTAGATCATATAAAAATTTAAACAATCCTAATGTCAATGACATTACTTTTTTCTTTTATCTATAAAAAATAAATAATAAAACTGTACCTTGTTAAATATACTATGAGTCTGCACAACTAAGGCTACATCAGATCTGTTATTAGTTCTTAACACATCTTTTAAATACTGAAATCCTTTTGCATAATTATATATACCTATTGACACAAACAACGATCTCCAATAAAGAGCCATGGGCAAGGGTTGGTTTGAACATTAACAAATTAGCAGATATGCAGCTTTTTAAATTGGGTAATTTTTTAAAAAAGTTTTTGTTCATATTTTACAGTTTTAATCCTCATATATGGGTCTAATAAGGAAATAAACAATACTTGAATCTCCTTTGCAATTACAAAGGAAGTCACTTTTGCCAGGGTATTTTCAGTATATAAGCTTTTACGCAATATATCGAGACCCTTTTCCACTCTAATCAAATACTCGTCACTGTCAAGCTCATTCCTTAGCCATTCTGGGCCAGTAATTCCAAGCCATGTCACTGTAATGATATCAAACATAATCTACTTTTAGAATGAAAACTACATCCTTTCTTATAAAAAAACTTACTGCAAACACAAACATCTAACAATCAAATTTATTAAGATTTCTTAAAATGATATTAACTCAAATAGAGATTTAGAAAAATAAGGGCTTTTCATCAAATATACTGACAAACAAAGATCTTGCATTAAATCCCATGTCAATAACGATATGTTGACTTAAGATAAGTGTATTCTGTACAAGAAAATACAAGAACAGATCATGATTTAATAGAGAATCAAACGATGAAAACAAATTTGAAAAAATAACAATATTTTGAAGCACAGTATTAAGCACTGAAAAAGTACTATGAAACATCATTCACTAATTTTTTATGATATCAAAAAAAAATAAGGACAACCTATGGCAGTATCCTAAAAAGAATTGTTTCCTACAATAATTAGATAAAATGTATAGAGCTATCACTAATTATTTAGACAGCGCATGTGAATTTTTAAACCTTTAACTGATATAGGAACAAAATTAGCTGAAAAAATAACCATACCATGTAATGGAGTCATTTGGCTTTCAGAGCAATTTTGTTCAATATAAGCAGCAGAACTGTTCTTTTATCATCAACTCCATAATTTTACAATTGCAACAAGTTAATACTAAAGGATAATGCTACTAGATTACTACACTCTTAAAAATACCTGTCTCACTTACGCATAATATTATGTTTTCATTTGAACATTGTGTGTTGGTGACACACAAAACCTCTAAGAAAACACCTAACACACAGCTTATATATAATGTTTTTGTGAAACACAATCTTTGTGACAGGCTCATACCGACTGAAACTAATTAAGAACTTATATGTGACATTGGATAAACATTTTAGTTGCGCTGCACTAGAGCCAAATGGCATCCTTAACCACTTTGGCGCCAAGACTAGCATCCCCCACGTGACAGTGGCTCTGTTGTTAGGGAGCGACAAAGCCCTGCTGGGCGGATTAGCAGCGACACCTAGTGTTCCAGGTTTAACACGCCTTATCTTAATATAAGGAAGCATTAAAGCATTCTTGTTAATTGCCATTGACCAGTTCTCTGTAGGATTAAGATGAAAACAGGAAGTTAGAATATTCACACAAGGGATAGTCATGTGATTATACATTCAAATGTTGACAGTTGGCCACTGGTCAGCAGAGTACAAGGATTGCATGGAGAGAGTTTATTCATGACAATATTCAACAAATGTGGTATGTACATATATTTTATTTTATTAAGATGTCTAGTTCCAAAAATTACAATATTTTAGCCTGAGATTTATTCAAACTTATGTGAATTGTATTTATGAAATACAATTAGTTTGCATGCTAGAAGCTGGGTGGAATAAATAATGTAGAGAGTTCCTATATTTCAATTTGATAAATGAATAAAAGCTTAAACATTGTACTGAATCAGATATGCCTTGCCTTTTTATATCTACAGATGCTGAAGGACAAACTCTGTAGAAAAGAATTGAAGTCAATGTCTACAGGGCATCCCAGATACCTATGCTGGCTAAGATTTGAAGGAATACCAAGTACATACACTGGGCAGGTTGGCATCCCGAGGACCTATCCTGTATAAGAGGCCATCCCAGTTATCTACACTGAGCAGGACAATCTAATGACAAATGTTTACATGAAAGGGCATGAAGAGACTGTACATAGAAGTGTATCAAGGACTACAATTGCATGAGAGGTTAGATATAGTGCATATGTGGGTTATTTTAAACAATCTGGATTCAGTATGATACATCGTCAATGGAAATATGAAGGATATTTTATATTTTTAAAGACATTTGCCTGCCCACATGTATCTAAAACAATCAACTGATGATTTCACAAGAATTCAGAGTTATTACCATGCGTGTATGGTTTGATAATGTGTCAATGCATCAACATCATTTTGTGACAAGTTTAGAATATAGAATGCCATCATTTTTGTTGAATGTATAAAAGGTTTTGAATAAACACAATATTACAATTAAACACATTATTATGTTTCATTTCTGGGACAGAGCATTAAACACAGCATTGTGTTTCATTATAAAACACAATATAGCATTTTACAAAATGTGTTTCACAAAAACGTTTATGCACAATATAGTGTTTCCAAATCGAGACAGATGTTGTGTTTCATTTGACAGACATTAATTGTGACAGAGTAGTGTTTCAGGATTCATCAGCTCTAGGAGTAGCTTTTCTTTATTTTTTTTAGTCAGGCTTTTTGGGTGTTTTGGGTAAACAGCCTAAGTCAATATCAGTAAAAACCTGAAAGGGATCATAATTGTTCACTCATGTGGTGAAGGAGAATGTTTCTTTTTTAAATAATGCAATAATGATCACTTCCCCATTGATCATCCACAAGTTCCCAGGAATAGTCCAGCAGTAAATTTGGAGAGCACATAAAAAAACATATTGATGTTTAAAAGCCTGTAACAGGATGGAAATATGGGAAATGGTGCCAACTTAAAGACAAAAGATATTGTTATTTAATAAATCTGTGTTTCACATTCCTTGTCATTAGTATTGTCTGCCATCCCAGAGATAGTTATGAGCATTTGAGTCACTAGAATCGTATTTGGTTGTGGGAACTGGGTATCAAGTTATTTCAATTTGATATTGATTGGTTTACTTTGTGGAAAGTATATTAAACATGACTACAGAAGCATGTAATTAGTATTTATTGTAACTTTGCTTAAGGTGTATAAAAGATTGAAAATAACGGTGGCTTAGAGGTATTTAAGGCTTGTTAGAGAGGACGGAACAGTTCAATTCATTATGCATGTAGGTCACTGCCTGCTCAGCAGGGCCCTAGCCAAGGTGATTACACAGGTACCAGCATTGTTATTGGGCACCTTACATGTTATGGAATTCTCTTAAATCTATTTTTTTGCAAACAAATAACAGATGCATTAATTATTTTTTGGCCAATAACTTTCGTTCTGTCCTGTTTGCCTTAGTTTCGATTGAATGATACTAACTGTCTCCATATTAATAATAATGAGAATAAACTATTAATTAATTATTGTTATTGATTGTCCAGGTAATATTGGTCTGAATTGAAATTGATTTTGTTTCTTTGGTCTTTAAGGTACTAACAAAGTACATTTTTAAAGTGTTAAACCTCTTTAAATGCTTGCTTCCCGCTAAGATTTAGATATTTCCAAAATATTGATGAGTAAGCCTTGAGAAATGACATCAAATCTATCATAAACGATACATTTAACTGAAATGGTCAGTCAACATGATGATGTACTTACTTCCCTTAAGGACAGTCATGATCCTTTTAGGATCCCTTAGATAGCCTGGTCCTTAGATGAGCGATAATATCACAAAAAGAAGGCAAGGGAAATGGTAGAGTCGAGTTTACAGATTGGTAAAGTAATCTACACCTCTAGAATTCTTTACTAAAGACTTCCCAATCTGATTATGTTTCCAAGCTGATTGAGAACAAGCATAACCTTAAAAATGGTAAGGCACATTGACTCCTTTATACGCAATTGTAGGGATGCTTCTATAGGAGCAACAGATGTTCAATGCCAAGCACAGTGAATTTTCAATAAATTCACGTATGTAGGTCTCTATCCCGCTATATTGAGTAAAACTTCTAAAACCTCCATTCAATAGAAATGCATATAATAGGAATGTAGGTTGATTCTGAAAGTTTGACACAGCAGAATATTAAAATGTATGCCTTTTTGGGGTCTGTATCCAGTGCAAAACAACATGTTCAGAATCAGGATATACTTTACAGTCAACCTCTGAACATCTACAATTTGTGTATGCTTATCAAATAGTTACTTGAAACAATTCTTTCCCAGATAATAACTTCAAAATATGTAATAATTGTGTATTTGATATTTGGTAAATAGACTATGGCCACATTCATTTTTGGTCAAAGTAACTGAACTGTAAGAAATACTAAAATATTACCAAGGCAAAATTACTACAGCAAAACCTGATCAAAGATAATTACCATTGTAATATGTGTCTTGTGTTTTAACATTATGTCTTGTGGAATATATTCCATATATCTTAATATAGCTTTAGGCATAGGATACTAAATTGATGGCTCAGGATAAAGGGTCTGACCTTTTTGCATAGCATGTTAGTATTCTTAAACTGTTAATTAATTATATCAGCAAAATTATATTGAAGAAAGGTCAACATTACTGTGATCAATTGGTAAGTTTTTAAATACTTAAATCAACACAACATTTATGTAATATTTTATGAACCTTTATTATTGCCAAAAGACATGAAACCTCACAAGAGAAATAACAATAAAACATTACTGATATAATTAAACAATAAAATAAAGTTGTATGAATTTCAAAGAATGAAAATATTACAGAATGTCATTTCAGTCCAGCATCACATTCAGTATATTTAATGGATTTTATTTCAGTGATCAATACAACTGTTTGTCATTATGTAATTTTTCATTGACATTGGCTTCATTTTTAGCAAATTTGATTATACCCCATTTTAGCTAGTATAGATGTAAAATTCACTTTTCTTATTGTTAGTACACTATTTTCACATTTGGCAAGTCTGATTATATTCATTTATTCAAAACTATCACTATGCCTATTACAATAATCAACTTAAAGTTTTCTAAATTCATAGCTGGCTATTGCTGACCCCACTATTGGCAGATCCAGTAAAACCGATCAGTTGAAAATTCATTTCCGGCATTAGTAAAATTGCAAAGGTCACCTCTTGCCTTTCCTGGAACTGTACCAAATTCGCTTTCAGCTATTGCTGCATAGTAGACTCCATCTGGTTGCCTCCCAACCCCCATTGCTCCAGGAGGTGTAGATCCTGTGTTCCAAACCCTTTTCAACGGAGTGCTTGACTCGATCCATTTGTAATCTCTTGTAGTGTATTCTCGATGGTCATATCCATACCAGCAATCACCTCCAGGTTTAGCTTTGCCTGGAATCTTACCCCAGTTTGTATTTGCCACAGCACACCAAACCTCAAGGCCTTGATTATTTCCTCTCGTAATAGCATCAGGTGGTGGTCCATAGGTCTTTTGTTGTTCAGGAGCTTGAGGTGGCTCTGTCATAATTGGTTTTCTAGAAATATCCAATATACATAAACTTTTATATATATTTTTTTTTCGAACGAGCAGATCTATTTCAAGAAATCATATTTTAAGTCAAATCTATAATATTTTGTGTAAGGTACATTAATCATATTGGTTTCAACTCTGAACTGTGAACATTCGATATATAAAACATATTGTCCTTTTCACTGTTTAACATGATCGATTTTTTTATCTATATCGTCTTCAATATATAGTACATTTCTCTATTTTATGTAGTTTTTTCATTGAAATTTCCAGAGTTCCTATTTCTGCTACAATATATCAGGTTCAAAGTATTAAAGCTGATATTTGTAGATTTAAAGAAAAATATAGCAAATGAGCAATATATTTTCTTTGACTCAGGATTGATTGAAGAATGTTCTATCGTCAGTGAATTATATCAATCTGTGTAATGTAATACAATGGTCAAATACACAGTTTAATGCAAACATAATTTAAGACGATTGTTTATAACAACATTTAAGGTAAAAATGATAGCATTTTATGAGGTTAATGTGTTTTTAGAATTTTCTCATACTTCCACCATAACCAACTTGAGAGATCAGTCTTCCTGTCACTGTACTCACATGTGTAAGAATTGTCTAGTAGAAATCTGACTTTTAAATTTTACAATATGGTACATTAATGTCTATTTACAAGATAATGTCTTATTAAGGTAAAGAAATCCACTTCCTGACATTAAAGTCAACTCAGGATACCACGTGTTCATTGAAAAGAACTTTTACTTAATCCAGAAACTTTTTATAAGAGATGGAATGAGTTTATTTTAATCGGTTCAATTCAGTGTTTTCCGTATTGATATGGTATCCTCTTGACAAATGTAGAGAATTTGTCCCAGAATTAGAATAAGAGGTAACATTAGTGATCATCTTAAAACAATGTCGAGGCAAGACTGGAATAATCTTCCCCTTAAATTAATTACATTGGAACTAGGTAGCTCGGCATCCTACAGGAACCCGCTTGCCAGAGTATAAAGGTTGACGACAAGCAGCTGGTGTGTACCAGCTGCACCCCTTAGTGCAACCTTTCCTTATCAGCGGGATGCCAATTATTTTTGCCGAGTAAACTTATAGATGTAGATGTTGAAGACATGTGCAATTGGCAAGAGCAAAATGGCAAGAGATAATCAGCAACATCTTACCTTGTTTGAAGTATGCTGGTATCTTGTCAATGGTTTGAAAATGTCTAGTGGAAGGATTGTGGCAAATGTTACATTATATAGGTAAATGTCCAAGTCATTTAACCTTGAACAAAAGGATGTAAACAACCACTTTGTTTAGTTTAATGATAAATTTATGCTTTATTTATTTTTGCTAAATTGTTCAAAATTAATGAGGTTTACAATCAGCAAATTGATTTATTTCACTATGTAGTAAATCAGAGATCCAGACATAGTGTCAACCAGAACAACCATCAGTAGTAAGTAATCCACCTTCATGTGTACTCAACAATTCTACCGTCAAGTGATTTATTGTCTTTTTTTATCTTGTCACAACTAAGTATTTATCTAATCTGTTATCAGTTCTGAACACTTCTTTAAGATAGTGAATTTGAGTTGTTTTGCATTTTCATATATATATATTCCTCTCTGGTGATCCAAAGGTCAATGGTTCGATCCCCTGCTGTGCCAAGATTGACATCCTGATAAAATTTATCAAATGAGCTGAGGCTCATGCCAAAAGGGTTAACCTGTTGTCCTTGTAAATATGAGACCAGGCGGGTTGTCATGTCAAAGACCTGTGACATGTTAATTTTCATCAGCTAGGTCCCCCAACAAGAGAATATCAAACATGATAAACATTTAAAATACACTACTATTTCTATAATTATTTCTATCCCTTGACTGACAGAAGTATTCTATATTTCTCTTTTGAAACTGGACTGGTATTCCTGCTTAACCAGTCTAGTACTGTATCTGTTTTTTATTCATTTTTTATTCACTTTCAATGGGCATTGGACAAATATGAAAAAATCCAACTTCAGACATTTTTGCATAAACACATTGCTAAAAAGGCTTCAGAAGCTAAAATTCTGATAGTGAATAATTTTGAAACAATAAATATGGCATGTAAGAGCTTCCAACAAAGAAAACACATTTCAAAATTAGAAATGAGAATTGATACCATGAACACATATTTTATTCTATAGTTAAAGTCCTCAACCTCTGTAATACTTGTGCAATATATTATACAATTAATTGTGCAATTACATAATTTGACCTACTGTTCCACTCCAACAAAGACACACCTGCATAAACTAAAACCATGGAGCTAATGGAGAACTCCTTTCATATTGAGGGTAAAAAGCCAAATTTGTAAAAATCTACATATCTGAACCATCTCCCCTACACATGAATATTTTGGAAAATACTACTCATAAAATAACATATTTGGGTAACTAAAAGTATCATGCAAACAAACAAAATCTCACATGTTTACATTTAAATAGATATTTTCTAGTAAAATAGATTATATAAATTACATTATTAAATGATCATATATGTATAAATACATTGAAATTCATAGACAAAATAATTATATCAGTAACCATGGAAACACAAATCAACATTTAAAAC
Organism: Amphiduros pacificus; assembly: GCA_949316495.1. Taxonomy (NCBI): domain Eukaryota; kingdom Metazoa; phylum Annelida; class Polychaeta; order Phyllodocida; family Hesionidae; genus Amphiduros; species Amphiduros pacificus. The sequence continues at coordinate 34,064,244 of OX439012.1, read as the reverse complement.
TAATCTTGCAACCCCATAAATTATGTAAATTATGATCATCTATTGCAATTAGTGCCTATGACATCATCGTGGGGGATTTATTGCACATGCAACTCGAGCTGCAATCATTTTCAATTTTTGTCATAACTTTGCTAATAATGGTATTAGAACATAGCAGCATCGCTATTTCAGCTACATCCTTCTTTGTTTACTAAATAGTTCTGCAAGTAAGTAATTGCCCCACGATGACGTCATTGTTTTTTTTCCAGCACATGCATTTAAAAGAGTTACTTTTCTCTAAAAAATCATGTTTTCCTTGAGCGGTCATAATAACAGAGCCCACAGATCAATGTGTGTTATAATTCTCTTCCAAACTACAAAAATGTATCAGAGAAGTAAAAGTTTCCCTTTAAGGATGCTATCTCATCCTTTGGTACACAATTGATCCACCTTTGATCCACCTTTGATCCACATTTGATCCTGCATGATATCACCTTTGATTAACTCATCACCAATAAAGGAAGTAGGCTGCTCAAAGGTGATATGAAGATGATAGGATGTGATCCAATAGGACCTGTTAGGTTAGGTCCTCTTGGACTGCACAGTAATCAATCTTGTTTTGGAGGCCACTCTGGTATAAATATTACAAGAAACTTGACAAAAAGGCCCTCAAATCAGATAGGACATCTAATCAGATTCTCTGATCTTACCGAATGGGACAACCTGCCTATATCTGATATTGCCAGACATTACAATGATGTACTCATGTATCTTCTGGCCCATTTCAAGGAGGCAGATATCTCTATAAATAAGCCAGCCTTTTGGATGATAGATCATAAAGAAGAAAGGTCCCTTCAAAGAAAGCTGGAAAGAATAAGAAACCTACAACACCATAGAAACAAATTGAACTCTTTCTATATTTAGTGTCATATGGGGAAATCTCTTTCTCAAAGTCAGATGATCTCCCCTCACTGGCAACCAATTTCATTGACTTCTTCTTGGAAATTTGACCTAATTCTCAGAGAAATGGACAATGCTCTTGATACACATGCCACTGTCCCAAATCTAGATGGTGGTGTGAGCAATGCACATGGCATTCCAAATGCCACCAGTCCTGAAGAAATCTGAAATCACAGAGGTTAAGACCATTATCAACTTATGCTTTGAAGCAATTACAAGTTTTTTGCCACCAATTCTGTAATTTTATTTTTTGGAACAATACACACCAATGGCCATCACAACACAATTCAAAACATTCTACAAGATGAACAAGACCATGTATTCTGACATATTTATCACTTTTACCTCATGGACCAATACAACAATTACGAATGCAATAACCTCAATGTGAAAGCGTTTAATGATGCTTGTAATTCATGATTTATTTCCGAACACCAGACATCTGAAAAGGTGATAAACATGACAGATTATCTATAAATAACCTTTTTATTTCAAAGCTCAAGTATCAATAAGACATTTATGTGTGCCATAACTAGCTGCAAGGTGAACAATTTAACAATTTTATTTCAGTGTATTAGACACCTAAAAAAGGTGATATCCAGAACAGTGAGCCGATGTAAGGAAACCCACAGATTTATGACTTTGGAAGTGCATCATATTGGTGTTGTTGAATTAAAAACTTTATATTAAATTTATGAGATATGAACAGTCTATTTAACATTCAAAATCACAAAAATAGATTCAGATTTTGATGGTATCTCTCATAATTTGATATGGGCTATGATTGAAATAAGGCATAAACAAAATTAGCAGATCTCAAATTTCTGAAGTTTGAAATTGAAATAAGAATAATTTTCAAGTTTTGGCACAATTAAGACTATACATGGTGTGTTATCAGACCTTAATGTTCTACCTCGATGGAAAAGTGTCTGGGAATCTGTCCCTGTGTTTGAAATTATTTTATTGTGCCTTCAAATTGTGCATGTCTATCTACTCCTAAACGTTCTACAAAATTATGGTAATGACTAATTGAAATGAAAGGTTCTCAGGTTTTGTTGATTGTATTAAAATGATTGAGTCTCAATTTATGTCAAATTGGAAATAAAAAAGTAAAAAACCTACTCTTCAATATCTAATTAAACACTGTTATACATTTGTGTGATGAAATGTGATAGAATTATGAAATACTTCCATGGGATGAAATGTGGATGGCAAATCTTTATTTGTGTGTCATTACTGTAATGTATAGTTGATATTTGAAATAAAGTTTCATACTTAATATAAAAATAGTTTAAAGCATTGTTAGCTTTCTGCAGTATTGTTATTTCTCCAGGTAATAGTACTATATTTGAATCGACTTGTTCCTGGTTGCAAAATTAAATCATCTTAAAAAAGATTACCATAGTCAGACACTTAAAGACTTAGTCTTGGCTTGAAAAACCGAAGTAGCTGCCATGTTAGCAGAGATAAGTATCTTGAACATCTTATATATTTGGGATGGGATATTTGTCACACTGTCAGCATATGACAATAATGATGAAGCTAACTTCTAACTTTTTATGATAGTGATGTTACCTTTCTATCACGTTTTCACATGCTCAAATGTGCTTGAATCATAAATTTAAGTTGTAAAGTTCTTTTCCTTTCCAGAAAAATAGCATCTGAGGCAGTAATATCTGGTTCAGTTTGGATAGAGCTCTAACATGTATTTTGAAAGCATCAAACAAATTTTGTTATTGTCTCATCAATATTAACGTTGACGTTATGCTCTGTTTCTTTAAGAATTCATTCCAATCCTTAAATTCCAGTCATGGGTTTGATCCCTGGCCATGCCGAGTTTGAATACATAATACAATTTCACACATGAGCTGAGACACGTGCCAAAGAGTTAACCCATTGTCCTTGTAAATCTGTGGGTGAGAAAGCATTGCATGGTTGATCAGACACTTTTTTTCACATGATCGCGAATTTACATACTTTATTCTATTTACATGATTCATGATTATTATATAAAATATGATATCATCCGGGCACTTTCATAGATATGCCAGTTCTTATGAATAAACATGAATTAAAGCTCAGTCATAGCATATTAACTCTATTGAATTCAAATTAGAAAGTTCAATTCTCTGCATTTCACATTTCTTCAATTGATATAACTCTCTTCCAAGTCCAGACATATACTTTTTCTTCATTACACAAAATTCATTACGCATGAGATTCTTCTACTCCCTTCATTACTATTTTTTTTAAGGCTCCTTTATTTTTTCAGATGCTATCTGAGGTTGACGTTGCACATATTTGTTTGAAAGTGTCTGATATTCACTTCAAAAAGCTGAATTAGGCATTGATTATTAAATTTTATATTCAAGTCTGTTGGATTCACAATATGTGTATTTTTTGTGTATTATTATGTGACTATGTTAGTTTCACTTGCCTTTTCCCCAATGTCCTTCTGTGAAACATATTTGTTTTGTTGAGGAATTTGTCACTAATATATCAAGGAATTTCAAAATTTACCTGTGTAGTGCAGAAAACAAAGGGCGGGTTATTAACTATATTCAACTCTATTTACCTGAACTGTGTACAGAAGAATATCAAGTATCATGGAAAGTATTTGATAACAACAAAATCTGAACAACAACATTACTAGAGAATTGTGCATGTGATATTTTGAACAGTTTCAACATCACATGTGGGAAACACTTTCTTTCATGGAGGGCACGATATCAATAAGCAAGAAAAATAATGCACTTTATTTAAAAGAAGTTATGTCAAGCTGATATAAATACAAAGAATGTGTGAGAAAAGAGAGCTCAATGTCAAGCTAAATACAATGAATGGGAAACTAATATTCAGTAATATAAATGTGTTGTGTTATGTCAGGCTGGTATTTAAATTAGATTAAACAAGCATATTCGCCTGCGTGTATCAGTAAGAAGTGTTCTGAAAATGTAAGATAAATTAAATCACTATATATGCACTATATCTGCTGCAAATAGGTGTCATCCAAATCTTTATTCTGAAAATTGGCAATATTTTTTCAAAATATAGTTCAGAGATAAATGTTACAGCTAACACACTGTACCAGAATTCCTACCGCCTCTCAGGTAGGGCTCCACACATGCTCCTACCTAAGGATGAGGCCAACATTCCCAAATACGGTATCACATCCAAACACTTAGGGCTAGAATTAATGTTTTGAATAAATCAAATTAGAACTATAAAAAAACTAAACCCTAAAAATGAATGTTTCAAGAATTTTAATTTTACTAGAATAATAGATTGAAGTTACTGAGGAAAGTGATTATTTTATGAGAAATTGTAGTGGGAGCAGAAGACTAATGAAGCCTTGTCTAGTCTATACACATAGACAGTGTTGATTAAGTTATTTTGATACCAATAAATGTGATAAACTAGTCTTGGTAAATCAAACAATACCAAGTCTGTATTTGAGCAAGAAAAATGTTTCTCACTGAAATCAGCTGTAAGGGACTTAGAGACATCCATGCCATGTTGATAATGCAGGGATCTGCTGATATTGCAAGCCTAAAGACAAATCCCCACATCAAGATTAATGCTATTTGTGCTAAAGTCCTCCTGAAATCATTTCCCCAAACACAGATCTATTAAATTATGCAATTCTAAATTATAAAATCACAAAATCAGTTATCAAATAAATCCAAATTGTATCAACCAAAAATATATTCTATTCTTATATCAGGGCAGATTTAATGGTTGGTAACATTTATATCATATAAGAAAGCAGTGCAAAGATTTTCTTTGATTAAGTATTTGACAGAATTGATTATGATCTAACATTAGTTTTGCACGATCTTTCCTCCACCTGCTGTCAAGGTGACACCAGCACCTCCGCCTTAAGAAGATACTGCAGCATCAGGTACCTCTATGGCAGAAGTGCAGCATAACTTAGTCACTCCCACAAATATGATCAGGTAAATACCTGGGTCTAATAGATGGGTCTAATCAGTGGGAAAGCAGTTGGTACAGACAAAACAATACAATCTGCTAGTGTAATAAAAAAAACTATCCTGGCCTCAAATTGATGCAAATTTCGACTTTCAAGCCCTTGTGATCTGTGGAAAACCTTTTCCAATTCTGAAAGCATTAGATGTACCAAACACTATTCTTAAAAGGCATTTTTGAAATGTATTATATATCAAGAAATAGTGACTGATATCTGTCAAAACCTTGCTAAAAACAACATTTGTTGTTTTGTTGATTCATGTAAATTTGAACATGTAAGGAAAAGGAAAATGCCTATTTAAACTGGGTGAAGATGTCTAGGGCCATGATAAGTACTATTGGTTGATTGTTTTAATTTAAAAACGTAATGTGTTAGGTCAGATAACTGTGAAAATTGTCCTTTTGCTTTTTACAAAAGCATGTAAAGCAGTGCATATTATACCAAGCTATAGAACAACTACCTCCACTTTACAATAACTCAAGGCCTCACTCCAACATTACAAAACTGCAGTACTCAGCAGCTCGTGTTGTTGGGGGAGATCAAAAAATATGATTACATATTACATACAAACAGAATGAAATACATATGCCAGAATAACTTTCAAGGTCCTTCTTACTACCTGGATGGCCCTAAATGGTAAGGCACCTCCTTCCCTACATGACCTAACAATTGAAAGATTCTTAAGATCCAGTAATGGGCTTGATTTGGTAGTCCCTCACACTCATATGAAGACAGTTGGTGATATAATTGTTGTATTATATTATATTAGAAACCTAAATTTAATACTCATGGAATACAAAAATGAATTTTGAAACAATTCATTATCAGAAAAAATCATTAATTTAAATGGTATGGAACAACAAACACTTACAGGAAAATTCATTCAATATTCATTATCCAACTTTGTTCAGCACATTTAATGTGGAATTACGCCAACAGTTTGATTATGCCCAAAACCATATATTAGTGCATTTACTGCAGTTACTGCAATAACCTCGTTGTTTATTGTACTCAAATATAAAACATGAATTATAACATCTTAGACATGTTAAAAAAACATTTGAATTATTATGCCAATAACTTGGTGATTCTTGAAATGAAAAACATTCATTTTTAATTTCACAGCTTTATGACAACAAATTTATGATACAACTCTACACTTGAATAAAGTAGTCTGAGCATCATAAATCATTTTCATCTTTGAAGTAAAATCATTATTTACCTTCATGTAAATTGTCCCATACGATTAGTCTGAAATAGATTTTTTACTTGATATCAGTAACCTTGAGTAGAGTGGTCACATAACTCTTATAGATTATTCCCCTGAATTTATGACCCCATGTACCTATATAATGTTCATATTGCCCACCAAACTAGATGTTTATACCCCATAAGCAGAGATTCAGCATTCTTCAAACAAGGTAAGTTTATATGAATAATACAACTCAATATTTATAAATCATGTCATATCTTTGAATTTTAACATAGATTGGAATACAAAATATTGGAAATTCATGTATAAAATGATTTTTTTATGCGAACCTGTATTTGGTCTTTCGAGATCATTCAAGTGATCATTCAATCATGTATCTCAAATAATTTTCAGTGTGTGACCTTGATCTCAAATTTTTAGTTTTGTTAATATTCCACCAATTTGTTGTTATATATTTTGAAATGTCACTGTCACAAAATTTAAAAAAATTAATTTTAAAATAACTCTTCGTTACTATTTTGAAAATTAAGAAGAATTTATGTCTCCTATATTTAGTTCTCCATGATATGTCAAACCAAAATATCAGTTTTGATCAAACATTTGTCGAGAGTGAAATATGAAATACTTTTCATTCCTCAAAGTTTACTAAGTCTTATATTTTTTACATCTTAGTCATGAGAAAATTGAATTATCATGAATATCATTATAATAATGCTAACTTCAAAAGCAAATCCTTTTCATCATAAATATCTATTACATTTTCAATCCACAATTTTATTTTTGAACCTTGAATTTTAAAATCACCTACTGTAACAGTTAAAAGAATGAATAATATTGACAAAAGAGACATTAAACCAAGATATATTCATCTGATTTTCACAAATTGTTTTTGATATAAAATAATCTAATGTAACCAAGTGATACATATTAAAAACACATTCAATTTGGGTGAAAATCAAAGGTATATGTTTTGTTTTTTCATTTTACATTAAAGATATTTAATCTAATAAATTTGGGAACATTGATTAAAGCTTATTTTTCTTGTCATATTAGATAATCTAAAAAGACCAGTTTCATTTTAGATACAAAATGTGTTATCCTGAAATAGTTTTGCAGAAAAAGGAATGTTGATGGCCTATTTGTAATTATCAGGCTAGAAATAAAAATGTGTATTTGTCTTTGTATAATCCAATAGCATTTTGACAATAGAAAATGTTAATCAATGATACTGTGAGGAACATCTTATTTGTTACACCAAAAAACATAGATTCCTGAATCTAAATTATTCTTACGATATTGTATGTCTTACTGCCCTTAGAATATAAAATATTGTTTTTTTTCCATTTCAAGAAATCAAGAACAATTATGACAGAGCCACCCCAGCCCCCAACACAGCAGAAGATCTATGGACCACCACCTGATCCTGTTACAAAAGGAAATAATCAGGGAGTGGAGGTTTGGTGTGCTGTGGCAAACACCTATTGGGGTAAAATACCTGGCAAGGCTAAACCTGGAGGTGATTGTTGGTATGGATATGACCATCAAGAGCATAAAACAAGAGATTTCAAATGGATTGAATCCCTTACTCCATTAAGACGAGTTTGGAACACAGGTTCTACACCTTCTGGAGCGATGGCTGTTGGACATCAAACAGATGGAGTCTACTATGCGGCAATAGCTGACAGTGAATTTGGTACAGTTCCCGGAAAAGCTAAAGGCGGCCTTTGCAATTTCTCCAATGCTGGAAATGAATTTTCAACTGATCGATTTCATTGGATCTGCCAATAGTATTACTCAACTGGATCTGAATGGATAGCCTAGAGTGAATTGTATATCGGTCCTCTAAAATCTAGACATTTCCTTTATAATTATTGTGAATTAACAACAAATAAACTGATAAATAAATATATTAATATTTCAAAAGTTAAAATATGGAGCATAAAACATTTTAAAAAAGTACAACTTCAATATATTTATACACTATTCATACATCAAAAAAAATATCAATTGAAGTGTTGTGCAGTCCGAATTTCCTGTTATACAATAAATTAAGGATTTAAGAGAATGTAAGCATGTGTTACTTTTTATGTGTGTAGTAATATGTAAAACCATTTATCATCAACTGCTATCAAGAGATATATAGAACAATACTTGATACATGAATTTCATTGGCCTTAATAACCAATTTTTATTCTTTTGCCAAATTTAGATGTTGAATAATCAAAATGGTGGATGTGTCTTTAAAGTATTTAGCATTAATCCTATAATTTAGTGTATTGAATCCTTATCCACAGATGAACATCATGACAAATTCAACTTTTACAGAGTAAATAGATAAGTTACATTGTATTGTATTGTATATCTTTATTATACTGACAGGATATCAAAATAAAATGGCAAGATGTACAGTGAACATTAGTATCCCAGCCCCTGAGGACTTATCCGTCAGTTTAAATCGTGTACCAGTTTTCGTACTATTAAACTGCTGTGGTATAATACAAATAGTGAACACATATAATATCAATATTGTACATGATATCGTAATAAGAATTATAATATTAAATAACATTGCTACATGCTAGTTATGTGTACAAAATACTTGTTCTTCTAATCCAAGCTTTTTCCATATATATAGAAATTTGTTTCCATTCATATTTCATCATATAAACAAATTTTCCATGCCCGTTAAGTGTATCAAAATGCTCACATCTTATGTTTACATTGTCATACATTTGTTTTCTATATTCATCATATGCTTTGCACTCACAAACAAAATGAAACTCATTCTCTATTTTTTGTGTATCACATATTTGACAAATACACTGATCTTCCTTTTCATTCTAAAACCTGCCAACTTCTATTCGAATGGGCAAAATACCGCATCTGATTTGGGCTATCAAACTTCTCTGAAATCATGAGACACAATATTTAACATAATCTTCAGTTCCATAGTTTTCCTTAAAAGTAACATATGAGCGTAGTTTTTGTTTCCTCCGGCTATTTTCTCTCCATTTCTGCATATATAAGTGCAGATTCTGGTTTTGTAAAGATTCAATATTACATAAGTTTTATCAATAAATATATTTTCTTGGTCTAGATTTACCAATATGTTCCTAATCTCTGAAGACCAATTATTTCTACCTATACCATGATCATAAATAAATACCTTGTATGTCGGTCTGGTATTGTCCATATTAACAAGACGGTTCCAGTACCTTAACATTTGGGTGTGTCTCCTGATTTCACATGGTACCCAACCAGTGTCTCCCTCTAATGCAAAGAGCGGAGCTTTACCATGAACACCTAAATAATATCTTATAGCTCTTTGCTGTACTTTACTACAAGAATTAAACTTTACAAAACCCCAGATTCCTGAGCAATAGTCTAATATAGGTACTACTCCTGTATGATACAGCTTGTTAAATGTATTAAATCTGACATTTTTTACATTTTGAAACTTAGAAATAACTCCTCCTAGTGCTCTGCCTGCAGCACCAGCTAAAGTATTTGCAATAACATTGAAATTTAGGTTTTCATTAAAATAAACTCCAAGATATTTATACTTATCAACAATATCAATTTTCTCTTGTCCCATCTTAAATATAAAGTTTGTTTTATTTACACAGCTATTTCTGAAATGTATAACTTTGGTCTTATCAATATTTACTTTTAACTTACAGTTTTCACATCATTTATGTACATATTTATGTACAGTGTCTGTAACTGCATCTCATCTTCTGCAAATAATACAATATCTTCAGCAAACAATAGTGTACATATCGTATCATCATTTATTTTGACACCAATATTCAACTCTTTCAGTGTCATTACTAAATCATTTATGAAAAGTGAAAACAATGTTGGTGACAATGTGTCGCCCTGCCTGACACCACTTTCTGTTTTAAACCAGTCAGTACAGTAAGTATTTACATTCACCCTTGATAAGGGATGGCTATACAATGACTTGATACACTTATAAATATTACCATCAATATTATAAGTCAACAGTCTATACAATAAAAGATCTCTGTTAACACAGTCAAAAGCCTTCTGCATATCTATAAAACATGCATATGTAGATTTTTTACACGATAATCTATTTCTTAAAATGCTACTAAATGTAAAAATGTGATCGGCACACAACCTTTTTTTCCTAAAGCCATTCTGTTCATCGACAAATATATTACACATCTCACAATATGATGTTATTCTATTATTAATAATACCAGAGAACAGTTTACATACACAGGAGAGTAGACTTATTCCTCTGTAGTTTAGAGGGACATAAGGGTCTTTTGTAGAACTCTTAGGTATAGGAATGATTATAGCCTTTATCCATATTGAAGGTAGAATACAATATTCAAAAAATTTAGTATAAAAGTGGTACAACAGGATCTAGACATCTTTTTGTTTTAGAACTTCATTTGGTATTGAATCAATACCAGGTGCCTTTTTACATTTCAGTCTATTTACAATATTTTCGATTTCATCAAAGGACAAGGATCTATTAATATAATCATTAGATTTATAATCATCACTTTCCATATTTCTTTCCATATTCATTTTCATCTGATAAATATTTCTATAAAAGTAATCAGATTCAATATCACCATTAGGCAAATTATATAAATCACTAAAATCTGTCTTCCATTTGTGTAGTACATACTTAATATCCTCACAGACATTCCCATTTACATCATATACTTTCATTGGTATTTCACTCTTTTTCCTTGGACCCAGAATAGAGATATGGTTCCAAAACTGTCTTGGGTCATTTACACAACAAGTTTCAATTTCATTTATGACACCTTTTCTATAATTCCTCTCTGTTTTTCTCTGTGATGTTTTATCTGTTTTTCTCTGTGATGTTTTATCGAAAGCAGTTTTACATGCGATATATAGCCTTAAAAATTATCTTCTGTGCCTTGGACCTCTCCACATCTCATGTAATTTATCATTCCAGTATGGTTTATAATTCTTGTATTTCTTTCTTGTTTTCTTGCTGAAATCTGTATATTTAAGATTTTCACTCATTTCTTTTTTAAAATTAAAACAAAATTGATCATATACATTATCTATTTCAACTTGTCTATTTTGGCACTCTAAGAACAGGCCAATCAATTCAGTCATAGCATGTTTCCAACTTTCACTGGTCATAAAATAATCTGGCACTCTATCAAACTTATATCTTTGTGCATTTTCTCTGTTTACATCAATATTTGTTTTGTGAAACATATGTGATTCCATGTTAGATTCATCAGTATTTTTGGCTCCAACAATGCTAACATCAACTGAGAGAAAGGAGTGGTCAGGTAATCGACATCTATCACCAATGTATTGTCCTAAATGACATTTCTCACTCAAATCATTCATGGTGTACACTTTACATTTGTCAAACACATCATGTGGTGAGAGAATATAATCAAAAACTGATTTCCCTTTTGTTGAAATACACGTAAAGTTGTTTTCTTCGGGTTTAAAACGTCCATTCAATATGCACAATCTACAGTCATTTATAAAACTAATTAGAGATTCACCATGGCCTTGTACTATATGATCTAAGACTTGACGTTCTGGTAAATTATCAATACCTGATATAGTATCTTCCAAGTCACCAACACGTCCATTAAGATCGCCACAATAGAAAATCTGGTCCGCATCATTATTTAAATATAATTGGGCTGTTAAATGTCCAAAGAAGTAGACGGAGTTTTTACCATAAGGAGAATTATCTGGAGCTAAGTAGCAAACATATATAATGAAATTGTAATCCAACATTTTGTCGGTAAATTTAACACCAAAAATACCATCTACTGATTTGTCTATGGACTAAATTTTATACATGTCACACACTTTATCATTAACCAATATTCCAACTCCACCATGAATCTTAGGTGCTCTGACATGTTTAAACTTTCGGTTGTGTTCATAGTATTTATATCCGTTCTTATGTATTTTTTCATCTTTCTCAAGATGGGTCTCTATCACACAAAGAATGTCAGGTTTCATGTATTTTATAATATTTTCTCTAAGTATCCTGTTCTTTTCTGTCCATCCATTAACATTCCATGTCATCAACTTAAAACAAGGCTTGGAATTTTCTTAGTGGTACATCTGACCAGGCAGACCTCTCATTGCTGGCAGTGGACCATTTAATTGAGGACCAGGGTAAGGTGGGCCATGCCTCGGTGGACCAGGTGGTGGTGGACCATTTGGTGGAGGACCTTGCACTGGTGGGCCATTTCTTGCATCAGTGCCTAATGTCATTAAGTATTATACAGTGATTCCCAAAGAGGCAATGGGGTGTACACCATCAAGACACTGGGGCATACCCCATTGAGACAGCTGTCAATCAGTGACACATCAATGACACATCACACTCAGTCTATAACGGATGACTCAACGTAATTTATGGTCAGTATTAAAGATAGTAAGACCAAACCTGCCTAGTGGCTAGCCAGCCTAGATACCACACTGACCAAACTTCTGGAGAGATGATAAACATTTTTTAAGAGGTTCCATAAATTAATTTCAAATGATATTGATAGTTTAATCAAAATGAAAAAGTTTTTCATAACATTCTATAAATTACACAATAGATAATATCCATTTAAATGAAAGTAGACTTCAGATTATAACAGCATTCTTGAAACATTGAAGTTGATTTTATATTGGCGGTTTTAAATTCTTAAAGTAACAACATATTGTGTTTTATGTGTATATTTTATTTGCACTTTTATTATTGCCAAAAGACATATGAAACTTCACAGGACAAAAGTACATTAAAAGATTAATTACATATCTATTTAAACTACCGATATTAATTTCACAATAGAATAAGGTTGTTCCTAATTTCAAAGAATGAAGATATTACAGAATGTCATTTAAGTCAAACAGCACAATCAGTATTTGAATTGGATTTATTTCCGTGTTCAATGTTATGATTAAACATTTGTTACTTTTAATTGTATTTTAATATTTCACTGACATTGTTTTCTTTTTCACATTTTGCAAGCCTTATAATTCATTTATTCAAAATTCACTTTAACTATTGATATATCAGAGAGGACTGCATTTCCTTTGTCCAGAAACTTTTCCCATTCACTGTTGGCAGATCCAGTAAAATTGAGTTGTTGAAAATTCACTTCCTGCATTGGTATAATTGCAAAGGCCACCTCTAGCTTTTCCTGGAACTGTACCATATTCACTTTGAGATATTGCTGCATAATACACTCCGTCTGGTTGTCGCCCAACAGGCAGTGCTTTGGAAGGAGTAGAGCCTGTGTTCCAAACCCTTTTTAATGGAACACTTGATTCAACCCATTTATAATCTCTTGTAGTATATTCCCGATGGTCATATCCATACCAGCAATCACCGCCAGGTTTAGCTTTGCCTGGAATTGTACCCCAGCTTGTATTTGCCACAGCACACCAAACCTCCAATCCTTGATTATTTCCTTTTGTAACAGGATCAGGTGGTGGTCCATAAGTCTTTTGTTGTTCAGGGGCTGGAGGTGGATCTGTCATTTTTGTGTCTCTAGAAATAACCAATATATGCAAACTCATGAAGCAATTTTTTTTCCTGAACCACAAAATTATTATTCAGCAAAGCAAAGACAAATCTGTAGAATTGTTCCCGTGCTTAATCAATTATATATTCAACTCTGAACTGTGAACTTTTGAATTTTAACTCAAATCATCCTGCACACTGTTTCATGTTGGCTTCAGTATATAGTGTTATATATTTCTGTATTCGATAAAGTATATCATAATGGAATAAATGTGATGTCCTGAGTTGACCAACTTAGAAAGAAGTAGTAAGAAATATATTGTTAGAACAATATCTAGACAAGACCTTCATATGCAATAGTCAAGAGCAATGTAACTCAAAATTTGCAAATTATCTTACCTTTTTTAAAGTATGCTGGTTCCTTGGAAATGGTTTGAAAATGTCTAATGCAAGGATTGTTGCCATTGGTGCATTATATAGGTGTATGTCCATGTCATTTAACCTTGAACAATATATAAATAAAGCACTTTATTGCTAACACACTCAAATGTTAAAGATATAATGATGTTCGTAATTGTCCACATCAAAGTAAAGTGTTTTATGATATACATAGCTTTACTTCACTATGCAGTAAATCAAAGATCCATGCACAGTGTTAAAAAGAAAAATCATCAGGAGTGAACAATATATGAGTATAATCCATCAGTGCAGTCTAAAAGCACACTAAAGTTGTTAGATTGGATTTAATATTTTTAATTTATTAGATCATATAGATATTAAACATCTCAAATGTCAATAATTTTATCTATTTTTTATCGTTTAAAAACAACTTCACATTGCAAAGTGCTCAATGAGTCTGTCCACAAGTGTTAATCATTCGTTCCATTGATTTATAAATACAACTTGTTATCGCAATGGGACGATAACTATTTGAATCTGACAAGTCTTTGCCAGGTTTGGGAATAGGAATGATAGTGGCTTCACTCCATGAAGGAGGAAAATTACCACTTTCCCAAATATTATTATAAATATCCAAAAGATGCCCAAGTGTTTGGTCAGGGAGGTGTTTGAGGATTTGATAGTGTATATGATCAGGTCCAGGAGCGGTATCATGGGAATTATCTAAAGCAAGTTTTAAATCTGATATTGTGAATGGCTTATTATATTGTTCCAAGTTATTAGATATGAAATTTAATTGGTTTCTTTCTTTTCTATTTTTTATTTGTTGGAATTTTGTAGAATAATTATCAGATGAGGAATTCTTGGAAATGGTTTGACCTATTGCGTTACCTATTTCGATGGGATTTGTAATTAATTGGCCATTATGATTTAGATGTTTGATCCTTGCTCCATTAGAATAATGGGGTAATGATCACTACCCCATTGATCTTCCTCTACTTCCCAGGAATAATCTAAAATTAAATTTGGAGTGCACATGGAGAGATCTATTGATGTTAAAGAGCCTGTAGCAGGGTGTAAATATGTCGGAGAATCGTCATTCCAAAGGCACAAACTATTATTATTTAAAAAATCTTCTATTATACGTCCTTTGGCATCAGTATTATTTCTGCCACCCCAAAGATAGTTGTGAGCATTAAAGTCACCAACTAATATATAAGGCTGTGGCAGCTGGGTTGTCAAATTATTTAAATCTGCAATATTTACTGGATATATTGAACATATAGTTTATGTATTGTGCAAGGTAACCCTGACTGCAGAAGCTTCTATATTAGTATTTAAAGTTATTTTACTCTGGGGTATACAGGATTTAACAAAAACAGAAACTCCGCCATATACTCGGTCCATTGCATCTATTGAACCAATTTATTATAAGGCACATATCCCTTAAATGTTGTAGAGTTATCTTTAAAATTAGTTTCCTGTAAACAAATAACAGATGCATCGTATTTTTGGGCTAATAACTCGAGTTCTGGCCTGTTTGCCTCAAATCCTCTACAGTTCCATTGTATGATACTGCCGATAGCCATATTAAAAATAATGAGGATAATTATAGGACTTAACATAATCATTTAAGTTTATGATTATGTTTTGAGTGAACAGGTGTAAAATGTATATCGGAAGGATCACCTGTATCCATCCTTTCTAAGGATTTAGTTTTATTCATTTTACTTTTGCTTTGATCTTTGATTTCTTTTTTGTCTGTTTTCTTAATTGGTCTATTGCTGTTTACACTTTTATTACTGGATGATGTGGAGGGAATCTGTGAAGAGGTTTTAGTGGATGGAACTGTTGGTACAATTATTACTGGGGTAGTGGGTTTGAGTGGATGTTCCTGAAGATTTTGAGGTGTTTGTAAAAAAGGAATAATTTTTTTCATTGATTGGCCATGTGATTTCAGTTTGAATTGCTATTGATTTTGTTTCTTTTGTTTTTACAGTGCCAGCATAGGACGTTTTAGTATTGTTAAAACTTTCTACACGTTTACGTGCCTCTGGAAAAGATATATTTTCGGTGTGGCGTATCCGCTGAATTTCCTTCTCTTTTAAAAAGGAAGGACAATTCCACGAATACGATGGGTGATTGCCTTGGCAATTCACACATTTCATGACTTCTGAAGAACACTCTTCTCCACTATGCTGGGCTGTACATTTCGGGCAAGTTACATTTCCTTTGCATCGATCAGATCCATGTCCATACCTCTGAGACTTGAAGCAGCGCAGAGGGTTTGGAATAAAAACATCAACTCGGACATTTGAATATCCAACTTTAATAGATGCTGGAAGCTGCGCTGCTTCAAATGTCAGAATAAATGTATTGATTGGTACTTTGGTTCCATCCTTCTTAATAAAAATTTGATTGCATTGGACTACATCTTGATCTTTTAGTTCATCCACTATTTCCTCTTCAGAAAATCCTGCCAGATCTAGGCATCTTATCACTCCTTTTTTGTTATTGAGGGTCTTTTGAGCTGTTATCAAAACTGGAACTGTGGCCAACAGTCGGCATCGTAGTAGATTGTCCGCATGGCTTTTCCGCTTAACTTCAATTAATAAACGCGTCCCCATTTTTTATCTGTTTTTTCGGCACCCCGGCAATGCCTTGAATCCTCTTTGCAATTGCAAAGGGGGACATTTTTGCCAGGGTACGTTCAGCATCGGAACTTTCCGCAATTAAAAATCTAGGCCATTTTTCTGTTTTATTTGAATCGTCATCACTGTCTATGTCATTCCTAGGTCGTTTTTGTTTGTTTTGCGCCATGTGTGTTATTTTAAATTTCATCAGTTAGGTCCCCTACCCACCATGGAGCCCAACAAGGGGACACCTTTCTGGGCCAGCAACTCCAAGCCCTGACGCCATGAGGATACCCAACATGACATACTCTTAGAATAAAAACTCCACCCTTTCGGATTTTATTTATATCCCTCGATTGAGCCAATCAGCAGTAATCTCCTTTCAGGAAATATCAATCCAAAATTTATCAATTATTCTTAAATTTTAAACATTGAAATTGTCACTAATAAAAATAAAATAGCCAGAATACATTAAAGGAAATATACCACAAGCCGGTTAAATCAGACCCAGGCCTAATCTGATCTGCCTGTCTGGTGAACATCTGGATCCAAGACAGGCGTGTGCGGGGATTAA
The DNA here is from genome assembly GCA_949316495.1 of Amphiduros pacificus. Classification (NCBI taxonomy): domain Eukaryota; kingdom Metazoa; phylum Annelida; class Polychaeta; order Phyllodocida; family Hesionidae; genus Amphiduros; species Amphiduros pacificus. The sequence continues at coordinate 34,046,988 of OX439012.1, read as the reverse complement.
AGAATAGCCCCACTGCCCCCCAGCATGTCGTTAAAGGCAACTAAAGGGGTCCCCATGTGGGCCTGGGGTTAGAATGGTCCTCTGATTTTTTCACTCCCTGGTTTTTTTGTCAGTTCGTAAAATGCGAAATGGCAGTTGCACTGGAACAAAGCTATTTTTAATAAATTACATGAAATTAAGCCCGTTCTAGGCAAAACTGAAGGTGCTATTAGAATTAACCGTAGAGAAGAGTCTGTTTTAACCTGTATAAGAATAGGACATAGTCATTTGACGCACTGTTATCTGCTTAAAGGTGAAGATCAACCGGAATGTATTGGTTGTCAAAGGGCTTCGACTATTAAACATATTTTAATTGAGTGTATCGATTTTGATATTATACGAACTCAATATTTTAATGTACAAGATTTACATACATTATTTGATATTGTAGATACTTTTGTGATAGTATCGTTTTTAACTCACATAGGACTTTAGAATCAGTTTTAAGGGCAGAGCTTTTGTATATTTATGTCATTGACTTATTTATCCAGAACTGCAAAACATCATACTGATAAAGTCTTTTAAACAAATTATACATATTTATTATATTTGATTGGTGTTATATAAATGCTGTTGTTAAATTCTTGTGTTATCTACATATTGTATTAATATTTACATTTTGTTTCTATTCAAAATTACGTTTTTGTTTTTACTATTTTGGAACTGAATGACCTCATTGTGTCGATGTGCCGTAAAGAAACCATTCATTCATTAAATCAGACCCAGGCCTAACTTGATCTGCCCGTCTGGTGAACATCTGGATCCAAGACAGGGGTGTTGCAACTGGACCGTCATTACTGCCAAACCAGCCCAGTGCTCAGCCCGTCAGGGGGGCAGTGGGGCTATTCTTTAATCCCTGCACCCACAGTGGAAATTAGCATTTGGATATTTCATATATCACGCTCTTGCTATGCCGACCTAGCCAGACTCTAGTGTATACAGCACCAAATAAAGGAGACTCTTGTGCATTGTATACGCCGTGTCTGCAGTACTTATTACCTCCCAATTCATATAGGTAGATTAGGTAGCTAGGTTAAGGCCCTGTTTACTGGTAGCCAGCGAGTATAGTTCCGATCCCCGTCCGCGTTCCCCAAAGGTTCAGGACCTCCAAACCATACAAAACATACGTAACACTATGTGTCAAGGAACAATGCCTCCAGAATTAGGATAATGCAGTCAGTCCCCATCCAACTAAAGAGAGGGAATAAGATTGAAACCGTTGTTGGTATTGGCCAGGGACTGTGATCGTCGTCTAGGTTATTCTTGCGGATCCTTGCCTTTTCTACTGCATAAAACATCAGGTATATATTCTCCTGAAAATATTAAACATTTCATTCATTCAACAACTAACAAGAAGTCAACAGCTAACACAACAAATAACCGGAAAACTCTACTTACGATTTCACAGATGTAACTGCTAGGGCACATCTCTGCTCATGGGAGAATCCTCCTCCGAGCCCGAGTGGTTCCAAAATGAAGGGTGAAGGGTGACGATGTGCAAGTTCCAATGGCTGGGAGTCCTCCACCCCCTCCGCAGCCGAAGAAGTTCAAGGGCATGAAGAAAGAAGCCTTGCAGGCAGCGTACGACCATTTGATAGTACTGTCCAATGGTGCAAATGCAGAGGTGACCAGTCTCGAAGCAGGTGTTGCCAAGCTGGAGGTTGAGAAGGTAGTCTACGAAGCATATAAACAGATCCTGTCTGATGAACTCCCCGATGCCCTAAACGCCATCCGTGAGAGACAAGGTCCTGCAAGCCTTTACTCAAGACCCAGAAGATGAGCCCCAGCTGCAGGGATGTACTCTTGGTGTCACTGCCGAAGGATGGGAAGCAGGACGATATTTCGGCTGCTATCATCCGTCCTGACTGCCAGATCAAGTCGACTGCCAAAAACCTGCACTTCCTGTCCCATCGCTCGGACCGCATCCCTGCAGCCAATCACCTAATCATCTTGCCCGATGTTTCCGAGATCACCACTAGGGAGCAGCTGTTCAACCGTTTTAAGGGATATGTCCAGCTCATCTACTCGAAGGGACCAACTGTCGCTGCTACTGGACGCCAAACTCCGCAAACTGGCTGGTGTTCAAGGGCATGTGTGCCAAGCTGAAGATCTCCGGGTACTCGTACATCGAGATACCCGTTTTGAACACCGGGGCCACTAATGCCTGCCTGGCCCTGGACGCCTCTCTATTGGACAAGGTGGTAACGCTCATTTCAGAGATCATAAATTCTGCCCCATTCCCCGAGAAGACAGAGCTGACTGCTCCACCAAGATCTGGAGTTCTTTTGAGGGTCGAAGAGGATGACGTCTCTCCTCCATCCTCCTCGTCTGTGAAAGAGAGAGGCAGGAACAAGCCAAAAGCCTCCTCCTCTTCACAATTCCGGTCATCAACAACATAGACAGCGTGAGCGTGAGCTGGAAGAGGACAAGACTCTGAGTGGAGTGAACATTTCAGGCTCAGGCTCAGATAATGTGAATAAAAAATATTAAAATGATGGTAAGACTGAAATGCTGATATGTGCTAACAAGTGGTATGGTACTACTGGTAGACATGATGTTAGTACTATTATAGATGAAGCTGATATCTCACCTAATGAGTCACCTTGGTATTACCGTAATGGTTGAGACATTGGTATATGGGTTTGTCATCCCCTAACCACCTGGCTGTAAATGGTAAGGTGCATCATTACCTATGTAACCACATCATTAGAGGACACATAACTCTGTTAAACATACAAAACCCATAATACCATACAATATTGATGAGACAAAATTCTTGGAAGATCTGGAATCTGTGCCTTGGTCCTTGTGTGAGGCTTTTGATGATCCTAATGATAGCCTCGCATGTTGGAAAAAACTCTTCCTTGATGTTGTGGATATCCATGCACCGCTGAAAGAGAGGAGAGTTAAAATGCATGTGCAACCAGAATGGTTTAATGAAGAAATTCAACAAGCAATGTATATGAGAGATAAATACTGTGGTAACGATCATGATCGTTATACACATTGGAGAAATAAAGCAACAGAGCTGAAAAGGATAAGCAAATCTACTTATTACAAGGAGTTATTTGCAGCAAATAAAAATGATACAAAAAGCTTTGGAGATTGCTGGCTGACTTAGCTCCTAAAGAGAGATTGGAGGACCCAATTACTCTTAAGGATGGAGATACAGTTCTGTCTGATCCTCAGGATATTGCAGACAGTTTTGATAATTTCTTCTCCAATATTGCAGCATCATTAACCAAAAACATGCCAACTGCGTCTGATGATGCTCATGTTAAATTGCAGGATTTTATTCACTCCAAAATTGGACCAGATATCAATTTTGGTATACCACCAGTATCCCAGGAGTTTGTGCAAAAGGAACTCAACATCTTAGAGGATGGCAAGGCAGTGGGTCTGGATCGCATACCTCCCAAACTACTGCCCTTGTCTGCCTCAGTCATTGCACAGCCGTTAACAAATATATATAACCAGTCGCTAGAAACTGGGATATTTCCAGATGAATGGAAAAATGGCCAAGGTTGTTAATCTGCATAAGAAGGAACGTACTCAACTTCGGAAGAACTTTAGGCCTATCTCAGTACTATGTACACTATCAAAGCTGCTAGATTTTATAATGCCTTCTACAAATATCTTGTGTCAAACAATTTATTACACATTGCACAGTCTGGTTTTCGCAAGATGTTCTCATGTGAAACCGCTCTAGCAAACATTCTGCAGAAATGGTCAAATGCTATTGACGATGACCAGTTAACTGGCCAGGAGTAATTTTACTTAATCTCCAAAAAGCATTTGACCTTATTGACCACAACATTTTGCTTAAGAAATTGAATATGTATCACTGCTCTGAAAATACCATCAAATGGTTTGAATCCTACCTTGGAAATAGAACTCAGAGCACTGTATTTAAACGACACATATCTTAAAATCTGTAGTTACATGTGGCGTACCACAGGGCTCCATTTTAGGCCCTCTATGTTTCATTCTCTTCATAAATGATTTACCTCTAAATATTGAAAGAGATGACTGTGACATGTATGCGGATGATTCTTCAATAACAAACACAGCAAGCAACACACCTGAACTTGAAGAATATATGAACTCTGATATGGTAGCTGTATCTGACTGGTGTATTGACAATCACATGCTTGCAAATGCTACTAAGACAAAGTCAATGCTAATTACCACCTGGCAAAAAATCTCTGCCTGGAGATCAACAAAGTCTAAATATTAAGTTGAATGACACATACCTGGATAATGTTGAGAGTGATAAGGTGTTGTCATCAACCACAACCTATCATGGGAATGTCATATCAACTCAGTGCTATCGAAAGTCAACAGAAACATTGCCTTATTGAGAAGGATAAAAAAGTTTTTAACTCTAAATGTCCGAAAAATGTTCATTAATGCTAATATATTGCCATATTTTGACTATTGCTCTATAATATGGGGCAATTCACCACACATAAACAAATTATGCAAAGCACAGAAGAGAGCGGCAAGGATTATTTTAGATGTACGTGTGTACAACACCGCAAGTGCTGAAATGTTTAAAACTCTGAATTGGATGACACTCAAGGATAGAGTGACCTATCGCAAAGCTCTTATGGTGTATAAAAGTCTTCATAAACTTGCCCCAAAATACATGCAGGACATGTTTCAATATGTTCGTGATGTTCACAAAAGAGATACAAGATCAGTTACCCGGAATGATCTAGCTCTTACAGGTGGCAAGCACATAAACATTTTCACAAATAGCTTTGCTTATGATGGTGCTGTAATTTGGAATGCATTACCCCAGAACATCAGAGATGCAAGGTCCTTGCAGAGTTTTAGAAGTGCATACCTTAAGAATTATTTTAACAATAATTAGATTCCTATATTATAGACATAATCAGTGATTATTGAGTGGCAATACATGAAACATTATATCTGTGATATTTTATTTAACACTGATTTTACTTTACTAATATTCGAGGGCCCTGTGGAAAATATGTTTAAGTAACATAACAGGTCAGGTTGGCCAAATGGCATCTGTAAACCCTCTGTAAATAAAGTTGTTTATTTTTATTATTATTATTATTATTATTATTATTATTATTATTATTATTATTATTATTATTATTATTATTATTATTATTATTATTATTATTAATTATTATTATTATTATTATTATTATTAATTATTATTATTATTATTATTATTATTATTATTATTATTATTATTATTATTATGAAGACAGATGGGATCATTATTATTTTATACATTATACACTGATTGTTTCTGAAAAGACCTATATCTCAGAGCAATTCAAGAATGATTTTCGACCATATATTGTTTTAAGAGAATTTCCAGATTAATATAAAGGCTCTCAAAATAAGAGTCATTTTGTGTATTTTAAGTGTGAGACATTTTATTTACTTATTGTTTTTAAATACACCAATTTGCAATGCCTCTATAATCCAAAACTATGTGTAAAGTTTGTAATACTCATGGTATCTTATTGTTCAATATATTTAAAATATTACGGGAAATACATTAGCTTTAATGGTGTGTTATACCAGTGACTTGGACCAGACTGTCATATATCATTATGTTTACTTATTTCAGTTGATTGTCTTATTCATCATGTTGGAAGTGTTTGGTGTGCTACATATTGAAATAAAAACATCATTTCTCAGCATCATAAATAAACTCAATTAAACATTATTAATCATTATACTATCATTGTCTTATACCCTCTTGATAAAAATACATTTTTTTAAAAAGCACAATTTTATGATGCATATTATTGATCAAAGGCGTCTTGACACTTCAGATTCTTTTATTGAAGGATGTTTACTAGCAACATCAGTCTATATAATGTTCCATTGGCCAACAAACTGACTAAAGATGTTTTAATCCAGTAGCAGTTAATCAGTGTACTTCAAACAAGGTAAGATTATTCTGAAAATGTCTTTGTAATATCAAGATACAAAATGGTAATTATTCATGTTTGAAAGGTTTATTTCTTTGAATACAGAAAGTAACATAATACATTTTAGATAAGTATTACATAAGACATTATTAATATGATGCGTTTGGGAGGTGTATTAAAATCAAACTTGAAAAAGTATATTAATTTATTGATGTTGTTCCAAATCAAATCTATAAAAACAAAAATGATTGTTCTTTAAATTTAAATATTTTGACCATTCTATAAAACACAATATTGTTTTTAATAATTTAGAATAATTCAATTTCAGGCACATTATATTTTGAATAGTTTGGAGAATCAATAACATTTTAAAACCCATTTTATACATGGAACTAGTTTGTATTTTTCATCAATTTTATTCATCTGATGGGCAATAATATTTTATCAATCCATCATCCAGTCAATTTTCTTTCAGTTTCAAAATATTTGTTTATTCAGCAAGTATTGTGAGTTTTAAAATAGATAATTTTATAATGACCGTAGATTATCCAGTGATTGTATCTGTAATGATTTCACTACACTGATTGCCCATGTTTTTGTGAGACTATGCATTTGAGAAAAATGTGCATAGCTGTATTGTAGATCCACTTTCAATGTGAAAATTTATCCCTTGTAATATACATATTATATAAAATTGCAACTAACATGTTTACAAGAATTCAAATGTTGTGTGTGCTGATTTTTATTTATTCAAATAAAATAAGTATATATCATAAATTGTATTTTGGTCATTTCTAGAAAAACAATTATGACAGAGCAAACTCCTGATCCAAAAAAGATCTATGGACCACCACCTGATGCTATTACAAGAGGAAATAATCAAGGAATGGAGGTTTGGTGTGCTGTGGCAAATTCCACCTGGGGTACGATTCCAGGGAAAGCTAAACCTGGAGGTGATTGCTGGTATGGATATGACCATCGAGAATATACTACAAAAGATTACAAATGGATCGAATCAAGCACTCCATTGAAAAGGGTTTGGAACACAGGCTCTACTCCTACTGGAGCAATGGCTGTTGGGAGGCAACCAGATGGAGTCTACTATGCAGCAATAGCTGAAAGCGAATTTGGTACAGTTCCAGGAAAGGCAAGAGGTGGCCTTTGCAATTTTACTAATGCCGGAAATGAATTTTCAACTGAGCGGTTTTACTGGATCTGCCAATAGTGGGGTCAGCAATAGCCAGCTATGAATTTAGAAAACATTAAGTTGACTATTGTACCAACAATGAAAATAAACAGATGAACATAATTACAAAATGACAACATCCTAACACTGCATTTGGAACTGCTATATATCAATATGCTGTTTGTGTTTTAGATATATCACATTCTTTAAATGAAACTGCACTCTTCATTCTTTAACTGATAATGATTTTCTTAATATTTCAATCACAAATATTTCAAATATTCAAAGTTATTTTAATTCATTTACTTTGTATAACCCCATATCACAATAACAGTGTAGCGCAATAACTGCTCTGTTATTTTCATATAGATTTTTTACTCATATAAATTTTCTTTTAAATATCTTTTAACGATGATCTGTTATTTTCCATTGCATATCATGTCTTCAATCTCAAGCTTGCACAACAATAAATCTTTAGAAGCTTTTAAAATATTAAACCTTGTCTTACTCATTTGTTTTTGGAATAAAAAAATTATGATTTAATGTAACTATAAAACGAATGACCCTCATTCATTTGAGCTATGTTGGTCATAAATTAGATTAACAATAATTTATTTGTACATTAGCATTTCTCTGCTTGGAAAATCTTAGAACTCATCCCTTCAGGAAACAATATATTGTACACAGAAGCCATGTCAAAGGCATATCACTTGGAAGCCACCCCTAGGCTTAATACTCAGGACAGTAAATTATAATAAACATCAGATCAGATGGTGCATCATTGAGATTTACAGTTTTGGATTGTAGGGTAGGGCATTCCATATTTTGAGCATGTACTTTAAATTCCCTGCTACTGTACACCTTTATGTTAGTATTTGGTACCATATATTCATTGTTACAGGACCGCAAGTTATCGGTACCATATATTTATTGTGTCAGGACCTCCAGGACAATTTTCCTTGTGGATGGCATGTACTTTATTGTGTATATATTTTGTATATTCCATATGAATATATTATAGCACTAACAGGAAGACAATGTAGTGATATTATATCATTAGGTTTTCTGCAACATCCTCATGTTAATGTTTTTTTCAACTATTTTGACCACAAAGAAATGAATTACTTCCCAGGTATCAGAAACTATACCTTTGTTTTCACATTTGGTGAGTTCACATCATCCAGTGATGAATTGACAAACAATTTCTTGATTTTTTAAATGGAAAATCCATGTTTTTACCTGCTCTTTCAGGGTAGATTCTTCATCAGTTGTGGAGCCAGAGCAGCTGGCAATGCACCCCCTCAGAATTCACCATCCCCCTATTTTATTTACAACCATAAAGTTTTAGAAATATACCCATGAATAAAATGGTTCCCTTATTAGATTTTTGGGCTAAAATTAAAATTGCATCCAACCACACATCTTTTTTGAGGGGTAGGGAAAATAATCTTTTCAAAACACTTCACCTTTTCACCTTTATAACTTGATTCTCATTTATTCTTTCCACTAGTTTGATCAAAAGATTAAGGTAACAAATGTATATATGTATTAATCGTACACAAGACAAAACTAAACATTCTCTGTAATATACAAAAGAAAATAGAGATAACTGTAGAGATCAATAAATGTTGCAATTTAACAATTCATATTGCCATTATTATGTCCTTGATATTTTATTTTGTCAGTTTCATGATAAAATAAGATTTGTTCAATTCAGTGAGGCAGCACTATATATGCTACAAGTAGGTCTCAACACAAAATGACAGAAATAATGTTAATAGTGATGTAAAATCAATGCAATGGACCGAGCACATGGTGGAGTTTCTGTTTTTGTTAAATCCTGTATACCCCAGAGTAAAATAACTTTAAATACTGATATACAAGCTTCTGCAGTCAGGGTTACCCTGCACAATACATTAACTATATGTTCAATATATCTACCACCTAGTGAGCCAGTAAATATTGCAGATTTAAATAATTTGATAACCCAGCTGCCACAACCTTATATGTTAGTTGGTGACTTTAATGCTCACAACCATCTTTGGGGTGGCAGAAATAATACTGATGGCAAAGGACGTATAATAGAAGATTTTTTAAATAATAATAGTTTGTGCCGATGTTTGGAATGACGATTCTCTGACATATTTACACCCTGCTACAGGCTCTCCAAATTTATTTTTAGATTATTCCTGGGAAGTAGAGGAAGATCAATGGGGTAGTGATCATTGCCCCATTATTCTAAATAACCATATTCCTCCACCAGACGAACGAATCCCCAAGTGGAAGTGTCATAAAGCCGATTGGGCAAAAATTCCAACATCCTGTTTTAATAAAATAACTCCAGAAATTTTTAACAATGTAGATGATCCTCTTCAAGTTTTTACGTTACATTGTATGATATTGCTCATGGGTGTATTCCCAAATCAAAGCCAAATTCTAAAATTAAAGAAAACCCCTGGTTTAATGATGAGTGCAAAAAAGTAGTCAAGGAGCGAAAAAAAGCTTTAAAAATATTTAATCGACAGCCAACTCAATATAATTTGCACCAATTTCGTTTAAAAAGAGCTAAAGCTCATTATATTATTAAAATAAGTAAAAGAAAAAGTTGGAAAGATTACGTTTCTAAATTAAATACACGTTCACCAATTAAAAAATGCTGGGATATGGTGCGTAAAATTAATGGGAAGGGAGGTGGAGCAAGGATCAAACATCTAAATCATAATGGCCAATTAATTACAAATCCCACTGAAATAGGGAACACAATAGGTCAAACAATTTCAAAGAATTCCTCATCTGATAATTATTCCTCAAAATCCCAAACTATAGATATACACTGCTTCTGAGCTCGCACTGAATGTATACTGTGTGACACCTCAATTTTTTGGAGTTTTATGGAGCTCCCTATTTTGTGGTTTTTTGAGACAAAATTTGTTTACAAGGATTGCCTAAATTAAGGGATACGTTGTTGAGTTCAAGAAATTGGAATTATTTAGCAGTTTTATAACAAGGAAAGTGCTATTTCTAAGTGTCTGTGAACTTAATTTACTTATTCACTATTCACAGTTCACTATTCAAATTTTTTCCTAAATTTATAATAAACTATGTCAACATGTCAGATTTCCAAAATTATGTTCCAAATATCACCATGCTGGATTTTGTGCCAACAGATAGCACTTTTGTTTCAGAAGTGATTTGTGAGTGCGTAATACAGTGAGATTTTCTTGGATTTTGCAATGAAAATTTGCAAACTTACACAACTTCACAAGCTTGATTTTTTTTAAATAAACACTTGTCACTTGACAGCCCTTGATATCCTCACAAAGAGAGGGAGTAATGGCAGCATGCCGATGATCAGGCAGCCAAGATAAGAGCCGATCAGAGCCAATATCAGATAGACCTTGGTACAGACTCAGTATGCAGCGATAAATAGCACTGATAGATTCACAACATATCCTTACTCCGTGGAGCTGGATTCACTTGTTAATTCAGCTCCGTTTACTGTTAATCATTTCCGTGGTAGGAATTTGAATATCCTTGATTTCACCTACTTAATGGCAACTTTGGCTTGTTATCAACAGGTATGTTGTTGTCCTGGCCTCAATCTAGCTCATCACCATCAGAACATCATTATTCAATGAATGAATTGCTTTAATTATGTATTTTAATCCTCACATTTTAATCCTCACAATTAAAATAGTGCCAGGAAGGCTAAACCACTGCACAATCACAGAATGGTAAGACAGAAAATAGGACCTGGGGAGCAATCAATAGTTGTGGTGTTGTCAACATGAAACATGAAATTAACAAAAGAATTCATCATGAGCCTCTCATTGACTCAATGACTACAAGTGTAACTGTGCAAATGAGTAATGCTAACAATCACCCGCATTGCAATTTGTCAAAATCACTTTGCTAGAACTATGGACTGCTCCCATAGTTCTAGCATTTTTTTCTTACCAGAGGTCTCTACTGCATATTTATGGATTGGTTGTTACAGGAACCATTTTGAATATCAGAGCAGAAGACACCAGTTTTGTCCGATAGATTAAATTCTCCAAGTATAGTATTGGCACCAAAAGGTGGTTCCATATCTAGGTGAATCTCTTTAAGTTAGTTTATTCTTTGGGATGATATCAATATTCACCAGAAATTTGTTATGTATAAAAGGAAACTTGATTATCTGTAACTGACTGACAAAATGACAAAAGAGTATCCATGACCCCAATTTCTGCTGTAGCTGATGTGGTCATCCAGGGCTAAATATGACTTTTGTCCAGCAAGACAAACATTACACTTCAACTTCGTACAAGAGCTGCAATTAAATTCCACATTTGGAATGTATTTATTATATCATTGTTCATGCGTGAACTATCTTTTTAGCACACAATTCACATACAGGTGACACGTGACTTGTTGATTTCCAACATGGCTGACATGGGGAAATGTTGACAACACCACAACATGAAAATTATGAATATTATTGTTTTGGAATATTAATTTGGTGATCTGATGGACTCTATACCAAGATGAGTGTTGTTCGTAGGTATTTTTTAGGATTGATGCATTTTCTTGATATCTGGGTTAAGTATAGTCCTTGTTTGTATGGAAATGTGGATACTGGCACAATTACCTCGATGATTGAAGGTAAACTATTGAATTGCACTAAACATATTGATAAGTCATTTCATATCATTTCAGTTTCATCTTAATAAAGTATAGTTTATCAATAGCAAAATCTTCAAAATGAGCAAAAGGGAAGTTGGTTTTTAATGGTTTAATATTTCTTTACCTTTTTGTAGGCTACATCTATCTGCTTCAATATGGAACACAAATGTATTTCAACTTTTTGTATAGCACACTATTTAAGACCAATATTAACTCCATCCTGGGATATGGTTCTATAAATTTTGCAAAATAAAAGATTATATTGAGTTGAAACTTTGAAGTAAAATCTCTTCTGTGAAGACATAAAATGGGTTAAAACCAACAATGCTATGCCAAAACAACCTATCCATGTTCACTTCCCCACATGGAAACCTCTTTAATCTCATTACATAACAGGGTCAATTGATATAAATAACAAATGTCAACTAGCTATGACAATAGTGAAGGTAAGTTCTTCTATTGTCATTAACCAATAGTTAAAGAAGTCTATTTTGATGTGGTAATCTTCAGATTATCCTTTAGATTATTTTTATCTGGATACATCATCCTTGCTTTCCTCATGGCTCTCCTATGTTCAGCTGAAAGTCTGATAAGTATGCATCTTACTATAATGGTACCCATCACAGTATAACACAAAATACATCCATTTATTCCTGCGAAAACTGCACACTGAATATGAAACTCCTTCATCTGAAAAAACAAATACATACATTCTGATTAAGCATAGTCATTTAACAGTTATTTGTTCATTAAATTTGGCTATTTTCCTGGTTAACTAGAGTTACTAATCTCTGAATAAGATAATGTACCTAAGATAGAATATAGGTGCACCACATCCCCACCAGAGTATCAGCAATAAGCTATTACAACTGAGGGAACTGGTATATTAGTGTTACTGGTGTATATTGTGGACAAATATGCGGACTAATTCAATGTATTGTGGCAGAGGTAGTATATGACTCTACCTCGCCATGCAGAGAATATTGGTGTTTATTATGAGTATATTGGTGTATCATTTTCATCTTTCCTTCATTTCAAGATAAGACTTACTTGTGCTGCCTCACTGAATTGTTTTGTTGTATGTTTTTGGCATGGTAAATGCAAAAATAGACTGTGGAATATTGAAAATATCTCCTTGATTAGATAAAAGTCAAACTTTTGAGTTGATAGATTTATCAACTTGTACTGAAACTGTCCTGACATTGTAAGCAAGTTGAGCATGCTTGCATGAGATTACAAGTGTTATATAATGGTTGGTGATCTTTTCATCTTAGAATCTTACAAAAATGTACAAATGTATGACATGTTTTCCCTTAATCCAGAATGCCAGACATGAAGAGGAAAGTCTGAGGTCAGGGTACCAGGTGCAGAGATTAAAAATATGGACTGGCTTCCTGTTGAGGTCACGTGCTTGCTGAGATTAGTATTCAGATTAGTGGAGTGCGTGACACTTTCACATGTTATTACATAGTGGACAAATCACTGTACATACAGCATTATCACAACACATCTAAAATCAAATTGTGGTTTTATTAGACAATTTCTGTTTGTGTTAAAACAACTGTGAAACTAGAAAACTATTTTGGAGGCATTGACACCATTTCCAAGAGGTTATCTTTGTGCATGTGAGCTGATGCATTTCTAGCGGATCTCACTGGAAAACTGAGAAAAACACATACAGGTGACATGTGACCTTTGGTTTCCATCATGGCAGACATGGTCAAATATTGACAACTCCACATTTTGAAGATCTTGAATATTATCTTGGAATAAATAATACATCAATCAGTGACTGGAGTGTTGTGCATCTTTACTGAAGAAGCCATATGAAAAGTAGTCTGTTAGAATATTGGTTCCATGGGAAGCTAACATGTTGATTTGTACTGAATGGGTTCACTCATAATAGAATTCAAGATGGCCGAATACTGGTTGAAAATGTGTTTAACAAATAATACAATAGATTTATTGATAATTCACTTACATGATTTGCCTGATGGAAAATGTTATATTTGTAGAAGATAATGTCCTCTGCCATGATACCATAAATCCATAATGAAGATGCAGCGCCACCTAGGCTCAGAATAAGCCCAAAGTATTTCTAAAATATATAATCTTAGTTAATCAGTTGTATCCCAGGTGTAAAATCTCAGTATATCATAATAACATTAACATTACTATTTTGATTATTCAATGTAAGAGCAAAATGAACTGAGTTGTTTGTGTTTTAGGAATGTAAGATTATGAAGAGAGTATTTAATCCAATTTAATAACCAAATAACATTCACAAGAAGCTTTGCTAAATCTACAAAAACATTTTACCAGAATTCTTATATATTTTAGAGCAAACCAAAGAAGATATGCACGTATTGCACAGTCAACGATCACCTGGAAAGTACCATGAGATTTTTTTATTATAAGAATCTTTTGATTGCAGGAAATAGAATGACTGTTTATATAAATACTTTTCAAAGTATTGCTTTATTTTATTTATTAGTTCACCAAATAACAACTTAATGAAAGGTATATAAGGTTTACAGAACATATATTGTAAATAAAATATATCATTCAATATTTCTTTCCAAACACAAGTTAAAAAGAATGAACCATAATTTTTGAGAATGTTTACAAATAAAATAAACAAACAGAAAGAAATCTAATCACTGACACACAAGATTATGGTGGAAATTTCAAGGCGGTAAATCGACATTTAATCAGTATTTGGTGATTTTGTCCACCTACCAGAATGCCACACCAGATGGCGTGGTATGCGGGGGCTCCCAGGTGAAAAATCTCACTAATAAATAAAAGTGCATATGCATTGACACAAACCATGAGCAAAGCAAGTGACCCCTGGATGAGAGTAAAGGTATATAGTAGCTTGAAATTGATGTCATCTCTCTTAAAGAGGCTCCAAAATATTGGATCTTTTGATCTGGATTTGTTTTTCTTCAAGAGTCTCATATTTTCTATCTGCAAAATATCAAATGGAAAAATTATTGATAAGTTACACACACACACATGCATACACACACACAGAGTTTTCCATAAAGTTAAAAAACTATCAATTTAATGTCTTAAATGTTGGTGATAATCTTTACTCAGAAATTCTTTGAGAAAGGATTCAAAAATTGGTAAGAGACTTAAAGGATTCGTGATTTTCTTTACACTTTCAGACTGTGAAATGCTTTAGAATATATAAGTATCATATTGTTCTATGGGTGAAACATATTCACTTGACATCTCGTGGATCATAGATATGATAAAATAAATAAATAAATAATAACATTTATATAGCACTGATACCAGGCAGGTCTGTTCATAGCGCTGTGTTCAGAACATGAATTCTAAAGAGGTATGATTTCGGTTTACTCTTGAAAGAGCTGACCGAACTACTGCTCCTAATTTCATTAGAAAGAGAGTTCCAGAGTCTAGGGCTAATGGATGAAAAGGCCCTGTCACCCACCGTCTTGAAGCGGGTCTTAGGAATTGACAGGTAAGTTCATCATTTAATCTCAGACACCTATCACCCCGTTTGACTTGGAGTATGTCACGCAAGTAAGGAGGGGCCTTACCATTAAGAGCCTTCCATGTCATAAGTAGTATTTTAAAATCAACCCTGGCATGAACAGGGAGACAGTGTAGTTCCTAGGTTTACCTGATATATGGTCAAACCTCCTGATTCTACCTATAGCTCGTGAAGCAGAGTTTTGCAGGGATTGCAATTATTTAATGTCAGACTTTGGAAGAGCTGCCAGGAATACACAATTATTTTTGTAAAGACGAATGTGCCTAACAAAAAAGTGAGAAGCTTTATTTGAATGCAGACATTCATGTACATGTTTGTCATTTGCTAAAAGATAAAAAGAGTCTTGCTCAAAAATATTTTTACAACTGGTTTGCATATTTTCTGTTTTCATGTTTTGGGGGTTGACAATATCATTTGGGTTCACATTTTATTTTAGACTGACAAAAATAGCTCAACTGCTGGATCATTCACTATGAGGCCTCGTGTAAATCTCAATGGGGCCAATGGACAATGTTCATTTGTTTCATAAATAAACATCTATGGAAAATATGAATATAAAATTACATTAAATTATGAAACAGTCTTTGAAATGAGACAACCCATGGTCAAACCCATATAAAATCAGCTTGAACTAGGATAAAATATCCATTTAATGCCTCAGTCACATTTGCGCCGGGCGCCGGCCGGGAAGTAACAATCGGCCGACTTCACAATCTGCCGGGCGCCGGGGAGTTTATCAGCAACAATCTGAGAGATGCCGTAGCTGTGGTCACATTATTAAAGGGCACCGCACGGCACATGCAAGACTGAATGACACAGACGTCTGTAGCATATCTTAAAGATGTCTACATCATTGACAGACGTCTGTAGCATATCCTAAAGACGTCTATATCATTTGACAGACGTCTGAAGGACATCCTAAAGACGTCTATGATATATCGCAGGGAGCCCGTGGGATCATCTGACGATGGTCTATGAACACATGAAATAAATATAATCCTATTTTCACCGCACGATGCCACCGGCAGCCCTCAGATAATCTGCCGATGTCCCTGCGGGACACTGCCGGGACCCTGCCGTGTAACATAAGATGATATTTGCTATTAAGACATTTGTGGAAACGCCGGCAACTTTTATGTTGCAGCTAAAAGTTCCCGATGACCCACTCGACTTCTTAAAGATGCCCAATTGTGGCCGATGATCTCCCGGTGCCTGCACGGCAATCTGAAATGCCTGCCGATTTTGTAAGAAATACCCATCGGCCGGGCATCTTTACTGAAATCGGCGCAAATAACATGTCCCACAATGACAGGCCATTAGGGTCTGTACATTATCCTGTCAGGCTACCAGTGTTCATGCTATGCCACAAACTCTACCAGAGGGCGTTGTGGTGAACCTATAGTTTGCGTGTGCCTCTGGTGGACAGTGTGGCTATGCCAGCTCGATCTTTCTAACTCATTTATGAATGGTTGAGATATAGACATTGCTTATATGGCATTGTATGCAATAAATGTAAAAAAAATTGCTGTGAAATACAATTCTGATGCTTTTTTTAATCTACTACATTTGTGTGTAAAGATCACCTACTTGATAGCACAATGTTTTCTGTTATTTAAGAAATATTTCATGTTAATTTTTCCTTAGCATGGTCTGTTAGTTTGTCCTGAAGAGCCCAGTTTACATTTCTCAGAACAGAAGAAAACTTCATAAACTATTATACAGAAAAATATAATTTCTATGGTATATTAAATGGTATATGATTTTCCTAGAACATTACATATTATGTACAATAACATTATATGTTATCTGTTAGAAATTCCGGGTAGGCTTTTATATTTGATTTCATTGAAATTTATCAGTTGTAATCTAGTATCTAGTCAAAAATAGATTTCAATGAGTTCTTCTGCCATAAAAATGAAAAAAATAATTGGAAAAATAAAATAAAAACATTTGGACATTCACTTTACATCTATTCAAAAGCTTGTGTCGCTATAAGGTCACTATAAAGTGACATCAATCACAAGAGATGTAGTCAGGAAAGCATGTGGTTCAACTGAGACAGAATAATTCTTTCAAAGACATCTGCTGTTATGATGTTAGATCCCCCATGATATCCAACCAAAAACATTGCACAATAATTGTGAATAAATTAAATGGATTATCTATTTGTTTTAGGTGCCCATTACCTGAGTATTTTTCTGGTGTATGGTGTGGTATAATATCAGTGCAAAGGAGGTGTCTTTAATTTGGAGACATATTCTGTCTCTCAGCATGACATTGATATGATAGAATAACAGTATTGATGTTTCACTAATTTTTGCATCAGATTTAACTCTTCATCAGTTATTGATATATTTTTTAACCTTTATTTACATGGAGATACCTTAGCCAATATGTGTCAAGTATCCAAATAGGGGTTTGCTAACAGTCCAAGGAATCGCATACCTTTTAGCATTTCAACTCTTAATCAAACTTTAAAGCTTTACGCAAAAATAGTAATGGTACCATGTCCATGTATTTCATGTCATGTGCAGTAACAGCAGTAAATATTCTATCCACATTGGTGATATCTTATATCCCAAACTGATTGGCATAAGTAATTCTTCTACATAAATGTTTAAACAAAACACGTATTTAAAAACTGGTGTCTGTTTTCTGTCTATTTGTGTGCATTTGTTTGCAACTAGCAATGTTGTTAAATCTAAGGGAGTTTATGGGATCTTGTTCTGAGAAACCTAGGTTGATGTGGAATGTCTATCAATAAATCTTTTTTTTAGCTCAGACTGATATTTCAATAGAATTTACAATTTACAATAGAATTGTGAATTTGGTATTGTATATTTGATATTAATTGATTCAATGTTATTCTATATATTGCCTTTCTATTGAAAATATTTATGTCTGTTTCCAAGTTGATTAGAATGGAGGTAAACTAGTCTGGGGGCTATGGATAACAGGTTCCACTTATCCAATGTTTCACATGACAAATATTTTATATTACTGATTGCATCTGTTGTATTTATTAATTTACTAATAAATATTTTCCGAAGCTTGCAAGAAAATAATTAACACATTTTGAATATTGATTAGTTGTCCCCATCATAATATATTTTTCATCCATGTTTTAATATTATTATAGTTTATTCCATATGCAATGTAGTCCCTCATAAGCTAAAATGTGAAGGTATGCATTTGTAACGAAACCTTTGCCACCTTCACTTTCACTTTTGTCACATTCAGTTTTGTCAAACACATAAAAAATGTGAATATATTACGGGTATGATCCTTATAGTTCATTATAATACAATACAATACATGAAATTATAAATTAAATATACAATAAAATACAATATGTACATTCATATCTTTTCTATCAATAAATATGACTTAACCCACCAGGAATATCTTCGTTTTTTCTGTGCCAGGAGCAGCGTCAGGGATGAGAATGGTCATTTTGCTTTGTGTTGCTTCCTCGTTGATAATGGAGATGTTATTGGAGATGTTGGAGGTGTTGATATTGGCGATGTTGGAGGTGTTGATATTGGAGGTGTTGATATTGGAGGTGTTGATATTGGAGGTGTTGATATTGGAGATGTTGGAGGTGTTGTTATTGGAGGTGTTGATATTGGAGATGTTCTCCGATGAACTTGTTTTCTTCACACCTGCTTTCAAGCTCATCTGAACAGACTGTGGAAATAACTACATAGATTTTGTTTTGAAACTTTTATTGCAAGTGCAGACCTTTAATTTGTATCAATCTTTTTCAGGTGCAGTGGGCTAAGACAGGTAAATTCCAAGACAGGCAGACTTCTTCCCAGAATTTATGCATGGCTGAATAGTCCTATTTCCACTCACATTAAGCAGGACGCATCTGTACCAAGTAATTTTATGTCCAGGGTTGTATTTAGGCCATCACAGAAATAAGAATGTATTCTTATCAATCTCTCTTTCAGAAATATACTTTTTATCCTTGCAATAATGATTACTGTACATCTGCAATTTATATCTGTGTAATATTGAATTGCTTTTAATGTATATATATTCATATATACAAATACATACGATATAAGATACACCTAAATAGAGATGCCAAAGCTGAGAACATATTATTGCACACATGCATTACACAAATACATATGTCAGTCTTAAATCAAATTAATTTACCATGATAAGCACATGGATATGATTTTTAACATTATCTCATGTTGGAGGGGAGTTACAGATAATATTAACAGCAACAATAAATCCCATCAGTCTTATAATATATATTGTATAATATATTTAAGATATATATTTAAGATATTTATATAGTGCATATACAAAGCCTATCCTGTTCATATCTCTGTTGAAGAATTATAATTAACAGGGTTTGGGAAGCAAAACAGTCATGTGTGTGTTGATATCACGTCTGAGCGTAGCACATGCCTAGTACTGCGCCATACAGCGCAAGAACACAGCATTGAAATGCGCATTGTGCATGCATCTTAAAGCATTCATGAAATGAGCATTTTAAGCACTTTTTCCTTATATAATGTAAATGTTTATATCCTAAACTTTGGAATCAAATGTTATTAAACATCATATTTCCTCAACATAAAGTTCCCTGCCATTTGAAATTAGAAGAGTTTTCTGCTAAAATCCAAATCATCCATTGGACTCTTTGTCAACAGTTTTGTTTTATGGTTGACCAGTGATCTAGTGCAAACACCTGCTTAGTAACGTTTTCACCTTCGGATTGGGACAATGGAGTGAATTGGTGTACAGAGGCTTGTTTGTCCATTAATGTTTGTATGGGCCATGTTTGTACAGGCCTAGCACCGTTACAGACCACAAGAGAGGTCACATGCTTGTATACATGTGACCACCTGGAGTACAGCCAGTACTTTCAGCAAAACGCAATAACCATGGTCTGTGTATTTTGTATCTCCTACTAGTTTACAGTGGCAAGAATGATGTTTCCTGCAAGTTTACAGAAAATCAAATGAAGTCTCCTGCGTGTTTGTAATCAGTCAAATGAAGCCTCATACTTATGGATAAGACAGAATGAGGCAAATGTTTCAGCAATATAGACAGAATGAGGCAAATGTTTCACCAATATAGACAGAATGAGGCAAATGTTTCACCAATATAGACAGAATGAGGCAAATGTTTCACCAATATAGACAGAATGAGGCAAATGTTTCACCAATATAGATAGAATGAGGCAAATGTTTCACCAATATAGATAGAATGAGGCAAATGTTTTACCAATATAGACAGAATGAGGCAAATGTTTCACCAATATAGACAGAATGAGGCAAATGTTTCACCAATATAGACAGAATGAAGCTAAATGTTTCACCAATATAGACAGAATGAGGCAAATGTTTCACCAATATAGATAGAATGAGGCAAATGTTTCACCAATATAGACAGAATGAGGCAAATGTTTCACCAATATAGACAGAATGAGGCAAATGTTTCATCAATATAGACAGAATGAAGCTAAATGTTTCACCAATATAGACAGAATGAAGCAAATGTTTTACCAATATAGACAGAATGAGGCAAATGTTTCACCAATATAGATAGAATGAGGCAAATGTTTTACCAATATAGACAGAATGAGGCAAATGTTTCACCAATATAGACAGAATGAAGCTAAATGTTTCACCAATATAGACAGAATGAGGCAAATGTTTCACCAATATAGACAGAATGAGGCAAATGTTTCACCAATATAGATAGAATGAGGCAAATGTTTCACCAATATAGACAGAATGAGGCAAATGTTTCACCAATATAGACAGAATGAAGCTAAATGTTTCATCAATATAGATAGAATGAGGCAAATGTTTCACCAATATAGACAGAATGAGGCAAATGTTTCACCAATATAGACAGAATGAGGCAAATGTTTCACCAATATAGACAGAATGAAGCAAATGTTTCACCAATATAGACAGAATGAGGCAAATGTTTCACCAATATAGACAGAATGAAGCTAAATGTTTCACCAATATAGACAGAATGAGGCAAATGTTTCACCAATATAGACAGAATGAGGCAAATGTTTCACCAATATAGATAGAATGAGGCAAATGTTTCACCAATATAGACAGAATGAGGCAAATGTTTCACCAATATAGACAGAATGAAGCTAAATGTTTCATCAATATAGACAGAATGAGGCAAATGTTTCACCAATATAGACAGAATGAAGCTAAATGTTTTACCAATATAGACAGAATGAGGCAAATGTTTCACCAATATAGATAGAATGAGGCAAATGTTTTACCAATATAGACAGAATGAGGCAAATGTTTTACCAATATAGACAGAATGAAGCTAAATGTTTTACCAATATAGACAGAATGAGGCAAATGTTTTACCAATATAGACAGAATGAGGCAAATGTTTCACCAATATAGACAGAATGAGGCAAATGTTTCATCAATATAGACAGAATGAGGCAAATGTTTCACCAATATAGACAGAATGAGGCAAATGTTTCACCAATATAGACAGAATGAGGCAAATGTTTCACCAATATAGACAGAATGAGGCAAATGTTTCACCAATATAGACAGAATGAGGCAAATGATTTACCAATATAGACAGAATGAGGCAAATGTTTCACCAATATAGACAGAATGAGGCAAATGTTTTACCAATATAGACAGAATGAGGCAAATGTTTTACCAATATAGACAGAATGAGGCAAATGTTTCACCAATATAGACAGAATGAGGCAAATGTTTCACCAATATAGATAGAATGAGGCAAATGTTTCACCAATATAGATAGAATGAGGCAAATGTTTTACCAATATAGTCAGAATGAGGCAAATGTTTCATCAATATAGACAGAATGAGGCAAATGTTTCACCAATATAGATAGAATGAGGCAAATGTTTCACCAATATAGACAGAATGAGGCAAATGTTTCACCAATATAGACAGAATGAGGCAAATGTTTCACCAATATAGACAGAATGAGGCAAATGTTTCACCAATATAGACAGAATGAGGCAAATGTTTCACCAATATAGACAGAATGAGGCAAATGTTTCACCAATATAGACAGAATGAGGCAAATGTTTCACCAATATAGACAGAATGAGGCAAATGTTTCACCAATATAGACAGAATGAGGCAAATGTTTTACCAATATAGACAGAATGAGGCAAATGTTTCACCAATATAGATAGAATGAGGCAAATGTTTCACCAATATAGACAGAATGAGGCAAATGTTTCACCAATATAGACAGAATGAGGCAAATGTTTCACCAATATAGATAGAATGAGGCAAATGTTTCACCAATATAGATAGAATGAGGCAAATGTTTTACCAATATAGACAGAATGAGGCAAATGTTTCACCAATATAGACTGAATGCGGCAAATGTTTTACCAATATAGACAGAATGAGGCAAATGTTTTACCTATATAGACAGAATGAGGCAAATGTTTCACCAATATAGACTGAATGCGGCAAATGTTTTACCAATATAGACAGAATGAGGCAAATGTTTCACCAATATAGACATAATGAGGCAAATGTTTCACCAATATAGACAGAATGAGGCAAATGTTTCATCAATATAGACAGAATGAGGCAAATGTTTCACCAATATAGATAGAATGAGGCAAATGTTTTACCAATATAGACAGAATGCGGCAAATGTTTTACCAATATAGACAGAATGAGGCAAATGTTTCACCAATATAGACAGAATGAGGCAAATGTTTTACCAATATAGACAGAATGAGGCAAATGTTTCACCAATATAGACAGAATGAGGCAAATGTTTCACCAATATAGATAGAATGAGGCAAATGTTTCATCAATATAGACAGAATGAGGCAAATGTTTCACCAATATAGACAGAATGAGGCAAATGTTTCATCAATATAGATAGAATGAGGCAAATGTTTCACCAATATAGACAGAATGAGGCAAATGTTTCATCAATATAGACAGAATGAGGCAAGTGTTTCATCAATATAGACAGAATGAGGCAAATGTTTCACCAATATAGACAGAATGAAGCTAAATGTTTCACCAATATAGATAGAATGAGGCAAATGTTTCACCAATATAGATAGAATGAGGCAAATGTTTCACCAATATAGACAGAATGAGGCAAATGTTTCACCAATATAGACAGAATGAGGCAAATGTTTCATCAATATAGACAGAATGAAGCTAAATGTTTCACCAATATAGATAGAATGAGGCAAATGTTTCACCAATATAGACAGAATGAGGCAAATGTTTCACCAATATAGACAGAATGAGGCAAATGTTTCACCAATATAGATAGAATGAGGCAAATGTTTCACCAATATAGACAGAATGAAGCTAAATGTTTCACCAATATAGACAGAATGAGGCAAATGTTTCACCAATATAGACAGAATGAGGCAAATGTTTCACCAATATAGACAGAATGAGGCAAATGTTTCACCAATATAGACAGAATGAGGCAAATGTTTCACCAATATAGACAGAATGAGGCAAATGTTTCACCAATATAGACAGAATGAGGCAAATGTTTTACCAATATAGACAGAATGAGGCAAATGTTTCACCAATATAGATAGAATGAGGCAAATGTTTCACCAATATAGACAGAATGAGGCAAATGTTTCACCAATATAGACAGAATGAGGCAAATGTTTCACCAATATAGATAGAATGAGGCAAATGTTTCACCAATATAGATAGAATGAGGCAAATGTTTTACCAATATAGACAGAATGAGGCAAATGTTTCACCAATATAGACTGAATGCGGCAAATGTTTTACCAATATAGACAGAATGAGGCAAATGTTTTACCTATATAGACAGAATGAGGCAAATGTTTCACCAATATAGACTGAATGCGGCAAATGTTTTACCAATATAGACAGAATGAGGCAAATGTTTCACCAATATAGACATAATGAGGCAAATGTTTCACCAATATAGACAGAATGAGGCAAATGTTTCATCAATATAGACAGAATGAGGCAAATGTTTCACCAATATAGATAGAATGAGGCAAATGTTTTACCAATATAGACAGAATGCGGCAAATGTTTTACCAATATAGACAGAATGAGGCAAATGTTTCACCAATATAGACAGAATGAGGCAAATGTTTTACCAATATAGACAGAATGAGGCAAATGTTTCACCAATATAGACAGAATGAGGCAAATGTTTCACCAATATAGATAGAATGAGGCAAATGTTTCATCAATATAGACAGAATGAGGCAAATGTTTCACCAATATAGACAGAATGAGGCAAATGTTTCATCAATATAGACAGAATGAGGCAAGTGTTTCATCAATATAGACAGAATGAGGCAAATGTTTCACCAATATAGACAGAATGAAGCTAAATGTTTCACCAATATAGATAGAATGAGGCAAATGTTTCACCAATATAGATAGAATGAGGCAAATGTTTCACCAATATAGACAGAATGAGGCAAATGTTTCACCAATATAGACAGAATGAGGCAAATGTTTCATCAATATAGACAGAATGAAGCTAAATGTTTCACCAATATAGATAGAATGAGGCAAATGTTTCACCAATATAGACAGAATGAGGCAAATGTTTCACCAATATAGACAGAATGAGGCAAATGTTTCACCAATATAGACAGAATGAGGCAAATGTTTCACCAATATAGACAGAATGAAGCTAAATGTTTCACCAATATAGACAGAATGAGGCAAATGTTTCACCAATATAGACAGAATGAGGCAAATGTTTCATCAATATAGACAGAATGAGGCAAATGTTTCATCAATATAGACAGAATGAGGCAAATGTTTCACCAATATAGACAGAATGAAGCTAAATGTTTCACCAATATAGATAGAATGAGGCAAATGTTTCACCAATATAGATAGAATGAGGCAAATGTTTCACCAATATAGACAGAATGAGGCAAATGTTTCACCAATATAGACAGAATGAAGCTAAATGTTTCACCAATATAGATAGAATGAGGCAAATGTTTCACCAATATAGACAGAATGAGGCAAATGTTTCACCAATATAGACAGAATGAAGCTAAATGTTTCATCAATATAGACAGAATGAAGCAAATGTTTCAGCAATCTAAAATAGATTGAACTGAATGTTTCAGTAATAAAGACAGAGACAAACTATCTCAATACAGACATTATGTTGCATTAAACCACTATGAGGCATTTTGAAATTTAATGTATTGAATTATTAACATATGCAAGATTCAAACATTCAAGATTCAAAATATCTTTATTATAGGGACAAAGAATATATACAATTTACAAAACGTGATCAGATTCCCCAGCCAAGGTGGCTTATTTGTCACTTCATACACTTCATCACAAACATTAGTATACAGATTTATGTATCAAAGCTCACTGAAAGGGCAGTAGCAGACCAATTAATACCTCACTTGGCTAGAAATGGGCTTACTGACAAATTTCATTCTGCCTATAAAGAGTATCATAGCACTAAGACCGCTCTACTCAGGGTCCAAAATGATATACTTTGGGATCTGGACGAGAAAAAATGGTGATCCTATCCATTTGACACCATCAACCACCAATTACTGTTCGATAGGCTTGAATCCAGATACAGGGTCACGGGTCAAGCACTCCCATGGATAAAGGTATACCTGCAGGATAGAAGGCAATGTGTTAAGGTCGGGTCCAAGAGGTCAGCTCCCAAGCAAATCAGATATGAAGGCCCAAATAAAGAAAATGTGCCATCAGGCACTGTCTAGACGAGAAAACTGCTAGAACTCTAACTCATGTTTTTGTCACTTCATACAATAAAAATATAAATTAGTGATACTACAGATTCTGCAGCAGGTAACATTAATGATATATCATTTGTCTTGTCTTAATGATATATCATTTGTCTTCTGAACATGAAGGTTTTATAGGCAAATTTTGAAATAAGTATTTAGCAGGACTCCATAAGATACATATACCTTTCTTGTAGATTATTAAAATCAAGATATATATATATATTTATATATATATATATTTATATATATATATATATATATATATATATATATATATATATATATATATATATATATATATATATATATATATATATATATATATATATATATATATATATATATATATATATATATATATATATATATATATATATATATATATATATATATATATATATATATATATATATATATATAATGGACATTTACAGATAAAGTGGAATTCATTTTCTTTTTCATTGCGATCACAGAATTCACAAACTCACTTCTAATGCATGTGACCAGACCTCAAAATGGTGTGTGATAAGTACAGTATGTGGCAAACTGAACCTAGAAAACGGGTCAAGTTCACACATTTCACTCCTATAGTTTCCTGCCACCTGTGATATCTATATTTACCATCTGCCTGAATGCCTCTCCTGTCCCCCTCACCTCTTCCTCTTTGACCACCTATCTGGGGTCAGTGTGTTATGTCAACAAACTGCAACCTAACACCAAATGAAGATCAAAATGAGTTTTAGGAGTATGGTATAATGATATTTTAATATCAATCTAATATATAAATGATTAACAGTAATTAATAGATTTAGCAACAAGAAACAAGATTTAGACGCCTAGGATAAAGTCCTGATCACCAAGTGCAACCCCTTTCCCGACCTATCATGAAAGGGCATTCTTAGAAAAAAGTTTCAACAATGAGGTTCAACCAGTTCTCCAGGGCGTATTTAGTTATGTGTTTGTGCAATATGAATAATGTCTTTGTGTACTTTTTATGTAAGTCTGCCGGCCAACCATCTAGGGCCTGGGGTATATAAGAGGTCCTCCCTGGTTGACCAGTGGGCTAGCCTGGAAGGGAATTGTATCATGATGATGAATAAGAGAAACCGAACGGCACTGTCTGGAGTTGTAATTTATGACAATATAGAAATGACAATATAGAAATGAAGTTCGTAATCTGGTAAAGAAAGCGGCAAACAAGTCATGTGAACTAGACCCAATCCCAGCATGGCTACTACATGACCTGATTGAAAACCTTCGGCCCATCATAACTGCCATTATAAATAGATCATTAACTAACTCAGAGGTGTCAGAAAAATGAAAATTACAATAATGTAACCCCTACTGAAAAAACTGGGTCTAGAACTCATTGAAAAAAAATATAGACCCGTCTCAAACTTAAACTCTGTATCAAAGCTCACTGAAAGGGAGTAGCAGACCAATCAATACCTCACTTGGCTAGAAATGGGCTTACTGACATATTTCATTCTGCCTATAAAGAGTATCATAGCACTAAGACTGCTATACTCAGGGTCCAAAATGATATACTTTGGGATCTGGACGAGAAAAAAATGGTGATCCTACTCTTACTAGACCTGTCAGTGGCATTTGACACCATCGACCACCAATTACTGTTCGACAGGCTTAAAGCATTCATGAAACCTGATTTTCAGACACATTTTCTTTACATAACATGACTGTGTATACCCTAAACAGTGCTTTTATGTAGTAGTACCTAAAATATTCCCTGTTAACAACTTTCTGTGGCACTTGAAAGTTGATCAGTTGTCTGCTGGAACATACACCAGCAATTGAACACTTTGTCAACAAGCTTTGTTTAGCTGGTCTGTGATCTGGTGTAAACACCTAATGAGTTACCAGTTGGGCACCTGTCCAGCTTGGGAAACAGAGTGGAGATGTTTTGTACAATTTATCAATTTATTGCCAGGAGTATACTTCAGAACAACATCAGATTATTTTAATATTATTTGAAATAACTCATGGTTGTGACAAATATTTTATGGTTGTGACAAATATTTTATGGTTGTAACAAATATCTTATGGTTGTGAAAGATATATCATTTATGGGAAAAGTATACTATTTATTTGAAAAGTATCTTATGCATGTGAAAACCTTTCTGTCAAAAAGGGAAGACATGACTCAAAGGCTGCATGGAATCCCCCTTAACTTAAAGGCCATGATATTGAAAAAGTGACATTAAACCCTTTGATCACTGGTTTGGCCTTAAATCACAAGGACTTTGAATGGCAAAACTGTGAATGCTGATAATTGGTATCAGTAAAATTTATGATTTGACCCTCTTTGATGAAATTTGGGGTTCACACTACTGAATGGGAAGACATCAAAGGCTGCATGGATTCCACCTTAAAAGCTGGGCTGTATAGAATTTTTTTAAACTTTTTTTTTCAAACATATATCATATAAAAAATAATGATTTATCTTCATTTATAACTTCATAAATATTCATCCGTTTTTAATAATTTTACCACCAAAAGAAAGACAAGAAAAGGCACTTTCATCATGATAAGTGTTATCATCCAATTCATTCTCTAAATAGTGGAAAAAAATGGTTGAAAATGTGTTGCTCCAATTTTGACAATTGGTAAACAACACCTCCTGTGACATACGGAGCCCCCTGACAGTTCAAAGGTCAAGTTCACACAACACACTTCCTGTTTAGTACTGACAGTACTTGGTGGTCACAAAAAATCATAATTCTCAGGGCAGATGTTCTTTTGTGGATTTCAGACAGATAGACTGTATGTATGTCAATTTTAAGATCATATATTGTTTTTAGATACCTTATACCACTGTAAAATCGCCTGGAACCTTCCAGGTTTCATGAATGCTTTAAATCCTGATACAGGGTCACGGGTCAAGCACTCTCATGGATAAAGTCATACCTGCAGGATAGAAGGCAATGTGTTAAGGTCGGGTCCAAGAGGTCAGCTCCCAAGCAAATCAGATATGGGGTCCCTCAGGGATCTATCTTAGGACCAATTCTTTTTACACTATATATGTTACCCTTGACGGACATCTTGGCCAAATATGATCTTGAATACCACATCTCTGCGGATGACACGCAAATCTACATCACGCCTCAGGCCACAATGTTGTATTGGGCATAAATAGAATGTGTCAAGAAGGTCAGTTTGTTTGTTTGGTTTTTTTGGGTTTTACCTCACTTTCAGGGTTATTTCAGTCATTTCGTGATGAGACCTACTTGTCGCAGATATAGTGCTGCGTTGACAATGACCTGTGGTCTGTCTGTCCATAAAACGCAGTGAGACTGTTGATTTTCACATAGATACTGGTGCAAAATGTAATGTAATAAATTCAGAGACATACAACAGTCTGAGGCGTTCACAAAATCTCCCACTGCACAAGTCAATGTCCAAAATCAATGGGTTTGAGGGAAACAGGCTTAACTCCCAAGGGGTTACCCAGGTACCAATTTCCCATAAAGGCAAAGACTATCTCTTAGATTGTGAGATTATGGAAGGTGTACAGAACATCATTAGTGACAAGGATAGCCTTAGACTTGGACTTGTCCAAAGAGTGTTGCAGACTCAGTCAGAAATACCCAGTAAGGATACAGTCTCAAATCCAAACTCTAGTGCAGTAAGAGTTAAGGTCTATAATCCACAATCAGTTTGAGGCATCGGGAGAGAACTTCATGTGGTCTCGTATATTTACGTAACTGCCTTCGGATCTGCATGCTCTGGGGGATTCCAGGATGAGAGTGAGGCTATGACGTCAGTGGGGGGTATTTCTCATACAGCACACATGGTGTCCAGCTGCAATAACTGAGTCGAACCCATTTTAACGGTAGTTAAAACGGGTTCAATTTAAATAATAAAAGTTTAAGACTAGCTGGTTAAGTTTACTTTTTCTGTGCTAAATTAACAAATAACATGACTTTGAACACATTTAAGTCTGTCCCAGTGTTTCATTGTGGATTATAGACCTTAAGCCAATTCCAAAGCCTAGATTGAGTAAGACAGTGCCACCTGGTTTTAGTTTGCCAGAATCAAATCCAGTGCCACCTGGTGGTAGTTTGCCAGAATCATATCCAGTGCCTGCAACCAGACTCAAAACATAGCCAGTGCCTAGTAGCACTGCAGATATTATAAACAAGTATTCAGAATTGTTCCAGTGCATAGGAAAAATCCCAGGAGAGGTTTCACTTCAGTTACTCCAGTAGCTCATGCTCCTAGAACACTACCTGTAGCACTTAGAGACGCAACTATCTCTCACTGACGCAGCTGTCACATACTGTATGTAACTATCTCTCACTTATGCAGCTGTCTCTCCCTTCTACAGCTATCTCTCACTGTTGTAACTATCTCTTACTGTAACTATCTCTCACCTATGCAGCTGTCTCTCCCTCTTACTGTAACTATCTCTCACCTATGCAGCTGTCTCTCCCTTCTACAGCTATCTCTCACATGTGCAGCTGTCTCTCACTTGTGCAGCTGTCTCTCACTGTTATAATTATCTCTCACTTGTGCAACTATCTCTCACTGACGCAGCTATTTATATCTCATTGTTGTAACTCACTTATGCAGCTGTCTCTCCCTTCTGCAGCTATTTTTCACTTATGAGGCTGTCTCTCACTGTTGTAACTATCTCTCACTTGTCCAGCTATCTCTCACTGCTGGAACTATCTCTCACTTGTGCAGCTATCTCTCACTGATGCTGTCTCACCTATGCAGCTGTCTCTCGCTTGTGCAGCTATCTATCACATGTGCAGCTATCTATCACATGTGCAGCTATCTTTCTGTTGTTACTGTCTCTCTGTTGTTACTGTCTCTCACTTTTGCAACTGTCTCTCACTTATGCAACTGTCACTCCCTTCTGCAGCTATTCCTCACTTAAGCAGCTGTCTGTTACTGTTGTAACTATCTCAAATGATGCAGATGTCTATGTCTCATTGTTGTAACTATCTCTCACATGTGCAGCTGTCTCTCACTTGTGCAGCTGTCTCTCACTGTTGTAATTATCTCTCAACTGTGCAGCTGTCTCATTTATGCAGCTGTCTCTCACTTGCTCTCACATGTGCAGCTGTCTCTCACTGTTATAATTTTCTCCCACTGTTGTAATTATCTCTCACTTGTGCAACTATTTCTCACTGATGCAGCTATTTATATTGTTACAAATGGTTTGGGGGTCCGAATGTTTGTGGGACACGGCCGGGGAACGGAACTATACTCGCTGGCTACCTGTGAGCTGGGCCTTAACCTAGCTACCTAATCTACCTATGTGAGTTGGGAGGTAATAAGAACTGCAGACACAGCGTATACAATGCATAAGAGTCTTCTTTATTCGGTGCTGTATACACTAGAGTCTGGCTTTGAAGGCATGGCAAGAACGTGATATAAAATATCCAAATGCTAATACTGACAAAGTCCTGAGGATGCATAAAACACCCAAGTCTATACAAGAACACTACCTGCAGCACTTAGAGACAAGACTAAAAAGTAGCTAGATTTGCAAGAGAAGGCTGACATCATAGCAAAAGTTCCTAGAGGTCCACCTACCCCATGGTGCAATAGTCTCCATGTGGTTCACAAAAAGGATGGCAAATCTGTTAGAATCTGCATAGATCCAAAAGATCTCAATAAAGCTCTGATATACTCAGGGAGTATCAGCATGACGACACTGCAAGATGTCATCACGAGAACAAGTTCTTCACAGTTCTCAATGCAAACATGGGTTACTTTCAATTTCAATTAGATTAGGCAAGTTGCTTGCTTTTAATGTGCTATTTGGTCGCAACTACCATAAGCGATTACCAATGGGTATCAAGTCGGCTCCTGAGATATATCAAAGATGAATGCAATAAATTTTCTTAGGTCTCAAGAATTGTGAGTCAATTTTCAACGACTTGCTCGTGCATGGAAAAACACTCCAAGAGCACAATGAAGCTCTGATCAGAGACTTCATCAGAGCTTGGGAGCATGGCTTGACCTTCAATTTACCCAAATGTCTGTTTGCCCAGCCTGAAGTAGAATATAAAGGTAACACCCTCACTGGGGATGGTGTGAAAATCACAGACAGCAAAATCAAGGCTATTTCTGAACTTCCAACTCCAACTATTACTGAAGAGGTAATGACCCTCTTAGGGATGGCTACTTATGTATCCAAATTCATCCCCAACTTCTCAGATATTACAGCCCCTTTAGGACTTTTGACTAAGTCTAAGAGAAATTCTCAAGGCAAATCAGTCAAGGTACCATTCTACTGGGACAAGCCACAAGATGCGAGTTTATCAAAACTCAAGCATGCTCTCACAACTGCCCCAGTGCTCAGATATTACTCAAAGACGGAACCAATTGTGGTGTCCTGTGATGCCTCGCAATTTGGTCTAGGTGCGGTGGTCCTACAAGACAACAGGCCCGTGGCTTATGCTTCAAAAACGCTCATGTCTACGGAACGTGCATATGCGCAAATAGAGAAGGAGCTATTGGCTATTGTATTTGAGGTTCGCAAATTCCACCACCTGTTGTACGGTAGACAAGACGTTACCATTGAGACTGATCATCTCCCATTAGTGAGAATAATTGACAAACCCCTAGAACAGGTCCCAATGAGGTTGCAAAAGATGATTATTAAACTGCAACCTTGTACCTTGGTAGTTATGTCGGGTAAAGTACTTTGGTAGGTAAGTCGGGTAAAGACATCCCAGTTGCGGATGTCCTTAGCCGAGCTCCTTAGCCGAGCTCCAAGCAAGGATACTCATCCGGGACTTGTGGATGACATGCAGGAATTTCAAGTGTGTGCCATAGAGCATACTAGTCTAGCAGTTTTTTTTCCACAGAGAAACAAGCTCAGCTCAAAGCAGTAACTCAAGCTGATCCAGTCTGCACTAAGCTCAATGCTACCATTTTGGCTGGATGGCCAAAAGATAGGTCAGATCTGGAACGAGAATTGAAACCATTTTGGGATTTCAAAGACCAGCTAGCAGTCTTTGATGATATCCTCTTTAGGGCAGAGAGAGTCATGATTCCCAAAGATATGCAATCTGAGCTGCTCAAAGTCATTCACAGTAGTCATCAAGGCATCACTAGAAGCAAACAGCTTGCCAGAAATTTAGTCTACTGGTGTGTCATGAACAAACAGATAGAGGACCTTATTTCTAGATGTGAAATTTGTCAGTCCATGAAACCAAAACAGACTAGAGAGCCAATGATCAATGCAGAGGTACCTAAGCTTCCTTGGAGCCAGGTCGCCACAGACTCGTTTGATCTAGAAGGCGATAAGTACTTAGCTACAGTTGACAGGTACTTGGTAGTGGATGACCTTGAAAAAAACCTAATTGCTCAAAAAGTCATAGACAAATTGAAAAATGTGTTCTCAACTCATGGAATTCCAGATGAGCTCAAGTCAGATAATGGTCCCCAATTCAGTAGTGATGAGTTCAAAAGATTCTCTGGGGTTTCAAGCATACAAAATTCAATCCCAGGTATCCACAGGCCAATGGTGTAGCTGAGAAGGCTGTGCAGATAGCCAAGAATCTACTAAAAATGTCCAAGAAAAGCAATACAGATTTCTATCTAGTCCTGCTTGACTATAGAACTACCCTAGAGACGAGGTTCTAGGGTCACCTGTCCAAAGGTGCATGAGTCGTAGAACCAAAACCAGGTTTCCCACTACCGGAGCACTTTTGAATCCAAGAGCTATCTCTCACTTATGCAGCTGTCTCTCCCTTCTACAGCTATCTCTCACTTATGCAGCTGTCTCTCCCTTCTACAGCTATCTCTCACTGCTATAGCTGTCTCTCACTGTTGTAACTATCTCTTACTGTAACTATCTCTCACCTATGCAGCTGTCTCACCTATGCAGCTGTCTCTCACTTGTGCAGCTATCTCTCACATGTGCAGCTGTCTCTCACTTGTGCAGCTGTCTCTCACTGTTGTAATTATCTCTCACTTGTGCAACTATCTCTCACTGACGCAGCTATTTATATCTCATTGTTGTAACTCTCACATACTCTATGTAACTATCTCTCACTTATGCAGCTGTCACATACTGTATGTAACTATCTCTCACTTATGCAGCTGTCTCTCCCTTCTGCAGCTATTTTTCACTTATGAGGCTGTCTCTCACTGTTGTAACTATCTCTCACTTGTCCAGCTATCTCTCACTGCTGTAACTATCTCTCACTTGTGCAGCTATCTATCACATGTGCAGCTATCTTTCTGTTGTTACTGTCTCTCTGTTGTTACTGTCTCTCATTGTTGTAACTATCTCTCACTTATGCAACTGTCTCTCCCTTCTGCAGCTATTCCTCACTTAAGCAGCTGTCTCTTACTGTTGTAACTATCTCTCACTGATGCAGATGTCTATGTCTCATTGTTGTAACTGTCTTTTACTGTAACTATCTCTCATCTATGCAGCTATCTCTCACTTGTGCAGCTATCACTGATGTAACTATCTCTCACTTGTGCAGCTATCTCTCACTGATGCAGTCGTCTATCTCTCATTGTTGTAACTGTCTCTTACTGTAGCTATCTCTCAACTGTGCAGCTGTCTCATTTATGCAGCTGTCTCTCACTTGCTCTCACATGTGCAGCTGTCTCTCACTGTTGTAGCTGTCTCTCACTTATGTAGCTGTCTCTCACTGTTATAATTTTCTCCCACTGTTGTAATTATCTCTCACTTGTGCAACTATTTCTCACTGATGCAGCTATTTATATTGTTACAAATGGTTTGGGGGTCCGAATGTTTGTGGGACACGGCCGGGGAACGGAATACTCGCTGGCTACCTGTGAGCTGGGCCTTAACCTAGCTACCTAATCTACCTATGTGAGTTGGGAGGTAATAAGAACTGCAGACACAGCGTATACAATGCATAAGAGTCTTCTTTATTCGGTGCTGTATACACTAGAGTCTGGCTTTGAAGGCATGGCAAGAATGTGATATATAAAATATCCAAATGCTAATACTGACAAAGTCCTGAGGATGCATAAAACACCCAAGTCTATACAAGTGGCTGTCACGAGACAGAGTGTCGTGGATCTTCTAGGCAAGTAGTTTCTGCTCCCCGAGTAGCGATTTTGGGGCCTTTTTAAGGAAATCTGAGTGGATCTGTGTGCATACTAATAAGCATCGCCTGCGTCTGCCTGCGTGACTCATCTGCAGCGTCTTGGCGAAGTTCCGGTTTGGAGCATCACGTCATCTCTCTGCTGGGCGAGTAATGCATCTCATTAGCCTGCACTTGTTCGCCTTCACGTTGCACTCAGTAACCTCTGTGATCTCTTGCCAAATATCATGAGTGTCTATACTTGTATATGAGTCTATAGATGGGTAATCTATATCCTACAATATCTCATTGTTGTAACTGTCACATACTGTTTGTAACTATCTCTCACATATGCAGTTGTCTCTCACTTGTGCAGCTATCTCAGTAATGTTTGGAATTTTATCTGTGAAGGCCCCTTTGTGCAAAACGTTGCGGGGCCTCCACTGGCTCATTAATTAGGTCAAATAAGGTAAAATTGCCGATGTTGAAACAAAGCCCTAATACAGAAATATAGGCATATTGTGGGTAATATTTCATATCTAACATAATTCTAATAAAAATTGAGTGAAAACAACTCTATTCCTAACGTACATATTGCGCAAAATATAGCATAAACTTGCAAAACTGCCGTTAAAACGGGTTTGACTCAATTTGTGTAGCTGGCGATTATTATCAAGTATTTATATTTTCCTTCTTTAATGTTATCCAAAGAATAATCAAGCTTTTTTATGGGATTTTAGACATAATAATACATAAAATATGAATTATCACTAAAACAGTTGGGTATTTAAAAAATCACATCTAAACGAGATTATGAAGGAAAAGCAAAAATCTCAGACCTCTCCAGATCACCTATCTGGGCTTTGCCGATGGGTGATTGGAGAACACTAAGGAAGAGAGATGCAATGTGCGTCATGATTGAATATAGACCAATGAGAATAAAGCATGACCCGGTTCGACACGTGGTTGTTATTGTATGTTCATCTTATATATTCAGTCACCGGCCATTACACACATGTGCATTGCTATTTTGCTAACTGTCATTGTCCGCTACTTTAAATATATCACTCATAAATATTAAAAGCATTAATTTTGAGCCATAATTACACAGATTTATGCAAACTGAAACCATAGCCCTCACTTATTTCTTGTTATAAACACTGAATACACCAGATTTGACCTATATTTGATATTGTGGGAGAAAATGTTGATCTGTCACTTTTGAATTCCATCATTTCAGAAAATTTCACTAAAATTTAATATATTTTGTTAAAGATTTTTCTTAAGATGTTTATTGTAAAAATGACAGATTTGATGCAAATTCTATTTGTTGACTCTTAAAATAAGTCAGTGGAGTGTATTATTTGCAAATCTAGCTAGTGCTGAGGGATTGAAAGAGATTTTTTTCACAGATTTTGTGCAAAAATGAGTTGTTGTTATTTTCCCATTGAATTCCATTATAAAGTATCACTGACCTTGACCGAAATCTTTAAAATGCCATTTGGCCCCTATTTGATAGGTATTCATTATCTTTGGCTCTATGAACTCAGGAAGGAGAGATCTATTTACTGCAATACTAAAACGAGAACCATATTTCAAGGTAATTGCTATCTCAAGCTCACCTCAAGGTCATCCCGAGGTCACGAAAAAAATGTCACAAAAAATACTTGTAGGGAACTGATCTCTGTTTGGCGTCATTCAAATTGATATTACATATAGTTTAAAAG
Organism: Amphiduros pacificus; assembly: GCA_949316495.1. NCBI lineage: Eukaryota > Metazoa > Annelida > Polychaeta > Phyllodocida > Hesionidae > Amphiduros > Amphiduros pacificus. Next base: position 34,010,094 of record OX439012.1, on the reverse strand, counting down.
ATATAAACCTATGTCTGCCATTCCTAGTGAAAGCCTTCTAGGCCATGAAAAATAAAATTGGTGGTCCAAGTGACTGAAAAAAAAATTGAGAATGCCATGGCAGTGCCGAAAAAAAAAAAAAATTGGCAAAATCTGTTTTCCTCCAACCCCCTGAATTAATAATGGTCCGTCCCTTATAATCACTAAATGTGACATTTGTATATTTACATTTGAAATAATATTTAGATATGGTTTTAAAAATTTGTGATTTAAAAAAATTGTGTTGACCAGCTGCACCCCTAGTGCAAGCTTGCACTCTCGGCGGGATGCCAATTGGCTTTGCCGAGTAAACTTATAGATGAGTTCTTTCACCTCCAGCCTCTTTACGGCTAATATTACATTTTAACAGCTCATCTGACAGGTCTTTCTTTTCACTCGATTTTGATGGAGTGAGTGAGAGGATTGATTGATTGATTGAATTTTATTGACAATAGAAGGTCATATAAAACCTATATGTCATGCTAATTAAAATTATACCAATACTACTTAGGAGTATCTTCTAAATATATACATTTGATACTCACAGATTATTTCTAATTCAATTAACACGAACAAATATAAATACAATTAACACGAACAAATATAAATACAAAAAAGACAATAGAGCACCACTTGGTGGCATTCAATTCAATAAACATACATTTTTTAAAGTGCTTTGGCAGAATCATATACAAATCAGACGAGATTGTTTATTCATAATTTTGTGATTCAAGAAATGGATGGGTGTTAATTTTGATAGCTTTCAGAATGATGGAAATTTAGATCAGTCTTAACTGAAAGATTGGTTCTGGATTGTGATTAACATGATTAATGAATAAACTCGTATGAGTGGTCTATGTTTGTCAAACAGGGCAAGCCTAAGTGGTCATTTTGTTAGCAATGGTAGGGTCCAACTGTAGTTGCAGTGGGTAAAATTATAAATATTTCTGATTAATCAAATATTAGTTATAAAATCCTGTCTTATTTGTAAATAAGAATTGTTTTTTATGTGTAGTTTGATTCACATTATTATTACAGTCTACTATCCGAGTTTAATAAAGTACAATGCTTTATGGGTACAAAGAGGCTATTGGTGTGGGGTTTAGCCTCTAAAAATGTAAAAGATCTCAGAAATAGCTATATATTGTATTAGAATATGCTTAAATTTCAAATATATGCATTAGGTCTGGTTTATCTCTCTTTGTATACATATTTTGCTAAAAAATAATGTCTTTTCCATAAGTCTGTGATGAAAACCTTTTTTGCCCGGAAGATTTTTCATAGAATTACCATTTTTTTTCAATGCCCAGTATAATCCAATGCGCAGAATTTCTCATTGATCCCTGTGAAAAAAGACCCCGGGCAAAAATTTACATTAATAAACAAACCAGACCTGATTGATAGTTATAGTTCATTGCCAGTTATACTGACTTGAATGAGTTGGAATATTTTTTCCCATAGACTTTACATTATAACGGCCGTAGCCTTGGGGTCACAATCTTTAAATGCTTATAAAATCACTAGTATTTAATATTTTTTCATGCAGTTTGCATTGCTGAATACATATTCACTCACAGATTCAAACAATATTGATTAAAGCTGAAGAACTGTTGATTTTCTCAGTTTTCTTTGTTCAAGGTCATTTCAAGGTCAAATATTATTTTGTATTTTAGGCATATATGAGGGTGCTGACATTTCTTTTAGCCTATCCCATTTATTTTTAGAGCTATATGACATGTCCATTAAAGCTCAGGATGAGTTGGCATTGTTATCAATAATCATGTTATTTGTAATAAACATAATGAAATACTTGGTCTATAGCACCAGAGAATTATTATAAATCTAAGCATCCTACATATTTTGATTTTAAGCATTACAATTACTTATACTGGACTAGAATCTTAATTGGACGTATTGTTTAGCAATGTTTCAGATCTCTTTTTTAGACATAAATATACATATTTTGCTAGAGATCTAATCACTCTCTTATTTTCACATTTCATAATGACAGTGAAATATTCCAAATTATTTACATTTACCAAGTGATCCCATGGTGACTGATGCTGAAACGCCAGCTGCAGAATAACCATTATCATTGCTCTCAGATTAAATTATATAGGTGGCGCTATTTTGCACGTGTACCCTATCTAAAATATGACCATGTGAATTTTTAAATATGAGAGGTGACCAGTTTATAAAATGGTATCGGGCAAGAAATAAAATTTATCAATTACATTTTCAGATAAAATATGGAATTAAATGTTCACGGTTTACATGAGTGTATATTTTATACGCTTTCACTCAAAGGGTATAATGGTGCTGCATGAATTATCTATTTTTGTGATAGAAACTTTGACTAATAAAAAAACATGACAAAGGTATTTCCCCGCCTAAATTATAGCAGAGTGAGACTTTTTGGAAGCCACACCTGTGAAGGTATGCGCTCTTGAATTCCGCCAAACTAGGTAAGTTTTTGACAAGGAAACATCAAAAAGTTATCAGAAAAGTTAGTAAGTATATTCTGAAAGACATGCTAATCAAACGGACAGTAAAACGGAGCTGATTTGGGACATATGTGAAAGTTGATCCCCGGTTATCGTCCTTCGGGTTTTTCATAACTTTTCGTCACGTGGTCCACCCCAAGAACACTTAAGAAAGCCGGTACCTGATGCCAGCGACAGTCTTATTCTGATAGTGGCAGTCAAAGCTAATTCCCGCTGATTGTCGGTATGAATCGAGCATACGGAATAGATCATTGCCACAAAATGGCTGTTGGTTTTACCAGAAAAGTTTGTTCAAATACACATGACAAGTTAAACTTTAAGATAAACTTACGAAAAGTTTCAAAAGTTTGAAGTATGAAATTAACTTTTATGGTTTTAATAAACTGATCTATTTTGTGTCTTGCTTTGTGTAAGTGTAATATGTGAAGTGCATGTTGTTGACAATTGTATGTTTGATATTTATATTAACTATTATTAGTATAGAAGTAGACCTAAGGCTTGAGTTCTATATTATCTCATTGTCTCAGACGAGCCGCTTTTTAGAGTTGCACACCATAACGAACTGTTCACAGCAGAATTATTTTATCTTGTTCCGTTCAGAGGCTATTCCAAATGCTGTATGGATTTACTGGCCAAATGAGTGGGATGTCAAAACTGTGGCATTTTATCATTAAGTACTGAAAAGTGTTTAACTGTAAACTGCAGGTGTAACATTGTTTTCCCAGTTTGAAATTAGCACCTTCTCTCCCAAGGCACGCACCATTAGATTTGTACACAAATTGACAGAACCTACAAGGAGGACAGGGTACTGACAGCTCTGTTAGATCTGGACTATATGTCTCTGTAAATCATATAGATTAGCAGAGGATGTATAGTATATGAATATTTTAGCTTGGAATGAGGAGTAAAGTGGTTATAGTTCTGTCTAGGTCAGATTTTACCCAGAGGAAGATGTTCCCAGCGTTTGTTTTCATGTGAAACATAAAATTGCTGACGTTCATAATTGTTCATCTTGTAATGTAATACTTCAAATATGCAAGTCAATTATTTACTACACCATTTTGATATTGTTGGAAAAAATTATTCTTACCTATGTGCACAATAGCACAGCATTATAGGACATTGGAGCTAAAAAGAAATATGAAGTAAAAATGGAATTATTCAGCTCCCGAATCAAATATGGTAATGGTAGCCCCAATGTTGATTATTTGTCAACTCAAGTCCATTCAACATTTAGACTGCGTGGGTTTTGTCATTCAACATTAAGACTGCATGGGTTTTGTCATTCAACATTTAGACTGCATATGTTTTGCCATTCAACATTTAGACTGCATATGTTTTGCCATTCAACATTTAGACTGCATGGGTTTTGTCATTCAACATTTAGACTGCATGGGTTTTGTCATTCAACATTTAGACTGCATGGGTTTTGTCATTCAACATTTAGACTGCATGGGTTTTGTCATTCAACATTTAGACTGCATGGGTTTTGTCATTCAACATTTAGACTGCATGTGTTTTGTCATTTAACATTTAGACTGCATGTGTTTTGTCATTCAACATTTAGACTGCATGTGTTTTGTCATTTAACATTTAGACTGCATGTGTTTTGTCATTCGTGTTTTGTCATTTAACATTTAGACTGCATACATGTGTTTTGTCATTCAACATTTAAACTGCATGTGTTTTGTCGTTGAAGGTGATCAGGATGTGAGCGGATTAAGATGTCCATCGTGACTGTTCAGATTGGCCAGTGTGGCAACCAGGTCGGCAGCCAGTTCTTTGCCACACTGATGGACGACTTGAATGCTCCAATCCCAGGATGCAACAGGGGACGGAATGAAGCTTACAGGGAATCCTGTCTGAAATGCTTTTTCAACGTGGATGAAGAAAATGGCGGTCAGCTGCCTGAAGCCCGAGCTGTCATGGTGGACATGGAGCCTAAAGTAATTGCAAAATCTCTGGCGGATGCTAAGAGGTCCGGAACATGGACGTATGCAAAGAAACAGCAGTTCTGCCTGAAGAGGGGTTCTGGCAACAACTGGGCCCACGGGTATGCTGTGCACGGTCCCAGGGTGCGAGAGTCTGTGATGGATCTGGTCAGGAGAGAGGTAGAAAAGTGCGACCATTTTGCCGGCTTCTTGACACTGCTGAGCTTGGCGGGTGGGACGGGGTCGGGCGTAGGAACTCTGATCACAGAGGCCCTGAGAGACGAATACCCACACAGCTTCATCTTAGATCAGGTGGTGGCCCCCTACAGCACAGGCGAAGTGATCGTGCAGAACTATAACGCCGTACTCACCCTGTCTCACCTCTACCAGGTCACTGACGGACTCCTGGTGGTGCAAAATGACATCATCCACAAAATCTGTTCTCAACTTCTCGGATTGTCCAAAGTGTCATTCAGAGACATTAATAAAGTGGTATCTCACCAGATGGCGTGCCTCATGCAGCCTGCATGTGAGGGAATGACGGGCTCTCGTCATATCTCCAGTGTTCTAGGTAATCTTTGTTAAGAGTTGCATTCCAGTATTGTGTCTTTAAGATAAGTAGGATATGCACAGTTTTGATTGCCTCACTGTTATATATTCCATACGTTCCATTCCAGAGGAAAGTTTGGATCCTCATATTTTTATATCGTTCGACTTCATATTTAGATAGGATTAAATATCTCATGGCCATAACAAATTTTCAAGGAGGCTTCCATTTTGGGTAACATGATAAATATCAGCAAATGAGTATCAAGATAATGGAATTCAATATGATCATATTGAATAACAAAGGTTATGAATTATATTGACTTTGTTTACAGATGCTGGTCCAGAGAAATATTGGTTAGTCATAATAGTCCTACCAATCAACAAAATATAGATAGGCCTTTAGGGGTTAAACAAATAATGCCAAACCATTTCCAGGGTTTTATTTCTTTTCATGAAATTATAAAGTGATGTTTGAGATATGATATCTCCCGATATCTGCTGATATATCTTTGCATGTTGCCTGTAGTTGATGTTGACCACGATGTATGTATCGCTGTAGGAGACATGCTGGAGAATGTGGTTCCACATCCGGAATACAAACTTCTCTCCATGAGAACCATTCCACAGATGTCCGAGAAATCAAAACTCTACAGCACGTACCAGTGGCATGGTCTCCTCAAGCATCTCCGACAAATGCTGATAGCCAACGCCCCAATGGAGGAAGGTATGACCCAGTCTTAGCGGCCCAAAGTAACTTAACGCCCCCATGGAGGAAGGTATGACCCAGTCTTAGAAGCCCGTAGTAACTTAACGCCCCCATGGAGGAAGGTATGACCCAGTCTTAGAAGCCCGTAGTAACTTAACGCCCCCATGGAGGAAGGTATGACCCAGTCTTAGAAGCCCGTAGTAACGCAATTTGTCCGAAGGTTATGGATGTCTCGTATGTCTTGTGTGGTTGGATGAATATTTAGCCCAACCTTTTTAGCTCTGCTGACTTCTTTGAAGTCCCTGAGCTTTAAGAGAGGAGGCCGTCGGTCTGTCAACATTTTCTTTAGCATATCTCGACAACCACTGAGATATGAAAGTCTAAAGCACCCAGTGTTTAGTAGGTGTGCAATTACTGTGTATATCTTATGTTTGAAAGGTGACTGGACAGGCCTGCAGAAAGTTTGCAACTTGCACAGATCATGAAGTTATGTTTGTTCTTTTTAATAACCTGAGCTACGGGTGGGTGTACATTCTGGGTCAGCCTGAGCTGTGGGCGGGTGTACGTGCTGGGTCAGCATGAGCTGTGTGCGGGCGTACGTTCTGGGTCAGCCTGTGTTACCTTTGTAACAATACACACTCGTCTACCCATTCTGGGTCGGCCTGAGCTGTGGGCGGGTGTACGTTCTGGGTCAGCCTGAGCTATGGGCGGGTGTACGTTCTGGGTCAGCCTGAGCTATGGGCGGGTGTACGTTCTGGGTCAGTCTGAGCTGTGGGCGGGTGTACGTTCTGGGTCGGCCTGAGCTATGGGTGGGTGTACGTTCTGGGTCAGCCTGAGCTATGGGCGGGTGTACGTTCTGGGTCAGCCTGAGCTATGGGCGGGTGTACGTTCTGGGTCAGCCTGAGCTGTGGGCGGGTGTACGTTCTGGGTCAGCCTGAGCTGTGGGTGGGTGTACGTTCTGGGTCAGCCTGAGCTGTGGGCGGGTGTACGTTCTGGGTCAGCCTGAGCTGTGGGTGGGTGTACGTTCTGGGTCAGCCTGAGCTGTGGGTGGGTGTACGTTCTGGGTCAGCCTGAGCTATGGGCGGGTGTACGTTCTGGGTCAGTCTGAGCTGTGGGCGGGTGTACATTCTGGGTCAGCCTGAGCTGTGGGTGGGTGTACATTCTGGGTCAGTCTGAGCTGTGGGCGGGTGTACGTTCTAGGTCAGCCTGAGCTGTGGGTGGGTGTACGTTCTGGGTCAGCCTGAGCTGTGGGCGGGTGTACGTTCTGGGTCAGCCTGAGCTGTGGGTGGGTGTACGTTCTGGGTCAGCCTGAGCTGTGGGTGGGTGTACGTTCTGGGTCAGCCTGAGCTATGGGCGGGTGTACGTTCTGGGTCAGTCTGAGCTGTGGGCGGGTGTACATTCTGGGTCAGCCTGAGCTGTGGGTGGGTGTACATTCTGGGTCAGTCTGAGCTGTGGGCGGGTGTACGTTCTAGGTCAGCCTGAGCTGTGGGTGGGTGTACGTTCTGGGTCAGCCTGAGCTGTGGGCGGGTGTACGTTCTGGGTCAGCCTGAGCTGTGGGTGGGTGTACGTTCTGGGTCAGTCTGAGCTGTGGGCGGGTGTACGTTCTGGGTCAGTCTGAGCTGTGGGCGGGTGTACGTTCTAGGTCAGCCTGAGCTGTGGGTGGGTGTACGTTCTGGGTCAGCCTGAGCTGTGGGTGGGTGTACGTTCTGGGTCAGCCTGAGCTGTGGGTGGGTGTACGTTCTGGGTCAGCCTGAGCTGTGGGCGGGTGTATGTGCTGGGTCAGCCTGAGGTATGGGAGGGTGTACGTTCTGGGTCAGCCTGAGCTGTGGGTGGGTGTACGTTCTGGGTCAGCCTGAGCTGTGGGTGGGTGTACGTTCTGGTGCATGCTAAGATTTACTGTCATGACTAGATATACACTCATCCACAGTTGAGAGCATTGTCATCTTGTGAGGTACAGCCAGGAGGAAATTTTATGGATGGGTGTATGTCTATTGGTACCCCTCTGTGGATGGGTGTATGTCTACTGGTACCCCTCTGTGGATGGTGTACGTCTACTGGTACGCCTCTGTGGATGGGTGTACGTCTACTGGTACCCCTCTGTGGATGGGTGTATGTCTACTGGTACCCCTCTGTGGATGGGTGTATGTCTACTGGTACCCCTCTGTGGATGGGTGTACGTCTACTGGTACCCCTCTGTGGATGGGTGTATGTCTACTGGTACGCCTCTGTGGATGGGTGTACGTCTACTGGTACCCCTCTGTGGATGGGTGTATGTCTACTGGTACGCCTATGTGGATGGGTGTATGTCTACTGGTACGCCTATGTGGATGGGTGTACGTCTACTGGTACCCCTCTATGGATGGGTGTATGTCTACTGGTACCCCTCTGTGGATGGGTGTACGTCTGGTGCATGTTTCACACTCATGACTAGATTTACACTCATCCCCATGGGAGAGTCGCTTTCCACACTTCCTGATGAGGTGCAAATCTTCAACACTGATTCACACCCAAACATACGTCCTTCTGGCCTGAACTATGGGTGGGTGTACATTCTGGGCCTGAGCTAGATTAACAACAATGAACTCTTCCAGATTTACAACAATGAACTCTTCCGTACAAACAGCAATAGCCTGGAATGATTCTTAAGGCAGTTCTCCCGCGGTGGAAGGTGGTAGGGAGGACGTGACGGCTGCCGTGGTAGATGGGTGCGTTTCTGGTGCATGTTGCCTCTCATGACTAGATACACACTCATCTACTCTGGGGCTGACCAGCAGAGCCTTGATTACAATACACACTCATCTACCCTGGGGCTGACCAGCAGAGCCTTGGTTACAATACACACTCATCTACCCTGGGGCTGACCAGCAGAGCCTTGGTTACAATACACACTCATCTACCCTGGGGCTGACCAGCAGAGCCTTGGTTACAATACACACTCATCTACTCTGGGGCTGACCAGCAGAGCCTTGGTTACAATACACACTCATCTACCCTGGGGCTGACCAGCAGAGCCTTGATTACAATACACACTCATCTACCCTGGGGCTGACCAGCAGAGCCTTGGTTACAATACACACTCATCTACCCTGGGGCTGACCAGCAGAGCCTTGATTACAATACACACTCATCTACCCTGGGGCTGACCAGCAGAGCCTTGGTTACAATACACACTCATCTACCCTGGGGCTGACCAGCAGAGCCTTGGTTACAATACACACTCATCTACCCTGGGGCTGACCAGCAGAGCCTTGGTTACAATACACACTCATCTACTCTGGGGCTGACCAGCAGAGCCTTGGTTACAATACACACTCATCTACTCTGGGGCTGACCAGCAGAGCCTTGGTTACAATACACACTCATCTACCCTGGGGCTGACCAGCAGAGCCTTGGTTACAATACACACTCATCTACTCTGGGGCTGACCAGCAGAGCCTTGGTTACAATACACACTCATCTACCCTGGGGCTGACCAGCAGAGCCTTGGTTACAATACACACTCATTTACCCTGGGGCTGACCAGCAGAGCCTTGGTTACAATACACACTCATCTACCCTGGGGCTGACCAGCAGAGCCTTGGTTACAATACACACTCATCTACTCTGGGGCTGACCAGCAGAGCCTTGATAACAATACACACTCATCTACTCTGGGGCTGACCAGCAGAGCCTTGGTTACAATACACACTCATCTACCCTGGGGCTGACCAGCAGAGCCTTGGTTACAATACACACTCATCTACCCTGGGGCTGACCAGCAGAGCCTTGGTTACAATACACACTCATCTACCCTGGGGCTGACCAGCAGAGCCTTGGTAACAATACACACTCATCTACCCTGGGGCTGACCAGCAGAGCCTTGGTAACAATACACACTCATCTACCCTGGGGCTGACCAGCAGAGCCTTGGTTACAATACACACTCATCTACTCTGGGGCTGACCAGCAGAGCCTTGGTTACAATACACACTCATTTACCCTGGGGCTGACCAGCAGAGCCTTGGTTACAATACACACTCATCTACCCTGGGGCTGACCAGCAGAGCCTTAATTACAATACACACTCATCTACCCTGGGTCTGACCAGCAGAGCCTTGATAACAATACACACTCATCTACTCTGGGGCTGACCAGCAGAGCCTTGGTTACAATACACACTCATCTACTCTGGGGCTGACCAGCAGAGCCTTGGTTACAATACACACTCATCTACTCTGGGGCTGACCAGCAGAGCCTTGATAACAATACACACTCATCTACTCTGGGGCTGACCAGCAGAGCCTTGGTTACAATACACACTCATCTACCCTGGGGCTGACCAGCAGAGCCTTGGTTACAATACACACTCATCTACCCTGGGTCTGACCAGCAGAGCCTTGGTTACAATACACACTCATCTACCCTGGGGCTGACCAGCAGAGCCTTGGTTACAATACACACTCATCTACCCTGGGGCTGACCAGCAGAGCCTTGGTTACAATACACACTCATCTACCCTGGGGCTGACCAGCAGAGCCTTGGTTACAATACACACTCATCTACTCTGGGTCTGACCAGCAGAGCCTTGGTTACAATACACACTCATCTACCCTGGGGCTGACCAGCAGAGCCTTGGTTACAATACACACTCATCTACCCTGGGGCTGACCAGCAGAGCCTTGGTTACAATACACACTCATCTACTCTGGGGCTGACCAGCAGAGCCTTGGTTACAATACACACTCATCTACTCTGGGGCTGACCAGCAGAGCCTTGATAACAATACACACTCATCTACTCTGGGGCTGACCAGCAGAGCCTTGGTTACAATACACACTCATCTACCCTGGGGCTGACCAGCAGAGCCTTGGTTACAATACACACTCATCTACCCTGGGGCTGACCAGCAGAGCCTTGGTTACAATACACACTCATCTACTCTGGGGCTGACCAGCAGAGCCTTGGTTACAATACACACTCATCTACTCTGGGGCTGACCAGCAGAGCCTTGGTTACAATACACACTCATCTACCCTGGGGCTGACCAGCAGAGCCTTGGTTACAATACACACTCATCTACCCTGGGGCTGACCAGCAGAGCCTTGGTTACAATACACACTCATCTACCCTGGGGCTGACCAGCAGAGCCTTGGTTACAATACACACTCATTTACCCTGGGGCTGACCAGCAGAGCCTTGGTTACAATACACACTCATCTACCCTGGGGCTGACCAGCAGAGCCTTGGTTACAATACACACTCATCTACCCTGGGGCTGACCAGCAGAGCCTTGGTTACAATACACACTCATCTACCCTGGGGCTGACCAGCAGAGCCTTGGTTACAATACACACTCATCTACCCTGGGGCTGACCAGCAGAGCCTTGGTTACAATACACACTCATCTACCCTGGGGCTGACCAGCAGAGCCTTGGTTACAATACACACTCATTTACCCTGGGGCTGACCAGCAGAGCCCTGGTTACAATACACACTCATCTACCCTGGGGCTGACCAGCAGAGCCTTGGTTACAATACACACTCATCTACCCTGGGGCTGACCAGCAGAGCCTTGGTTACAATACACACTCATCTACCCTGGGGCTGACCAGCAGAGCCTTGGTTACAATACACACTCATCTACCCTGGGGCTGACCAGCAGAGCCTTGGTTACAATACACACTCATTTACCCTGGGGCTGACCAGCAGAGCCCTGGTTACAATACACACTCATCTACCCTGGGGCTGACCAGCAGAGCCTTGGTTACAATACACACTCATCTACCCTGGGGCTGACCAGCAGAGCCTTGGTTACAATACACACTCATCTACTCTGGGGCTGACCAGCAGAGCCTTGGTTACAATACACACTCATCTACTCTGGGGCTGACCAGCAGAGCCTTGATAACAATACACACTCATCTACTCTGGGGCTGACCAGCAGAGCCTTGGTTACAATACACACTCATCTACCCTGGGGCTGACCAGCAGAGCCTTGGTTACAATACACACTCATCTACCCTGGGGCTGACCAGCAGAGCCTTGGTTACAATACACACTCATCTACCCTGGGGCTGACCAGCAGAGCCTTGGTTACAATACACACTCATCTACCCTGGGGCTGACCAGCAGAGCCTTGGTTACAATACACACTCATCTACCCTGGGGCTGACCAGCAGAGCCTTGGTTACAATACACACTCATCTACCCTGGGGCTGACCAGCAGAGCCTTGGTTACAATACACACTCATCTACCCTGGGGCTGACCAGCAGAGCCTTGGTTACAATACACACTCATTTACCCTGGGGCTGACCAGCAGAGCCCTGGTTACAATACACACTCATCTACCCTGGGGCTGACCAGCAGAGCCTTGGTTACAATACACACTCATCTACCCTGGGGCTGACCAGCAGAGCCTTGGTTACAATACACACTCATCTACCCTGGGGCTGACCAGCAGAGCCTTGGTTACAATACACACTCATCTACTCTGGGGCTGACCAGCAGAGCCTTGGTTACAATACACACTCATCTACCCTGGGGCTGACCAGCAGAGCCTTGGTTACAATACACACTCATCTACCCTGGGGCTGACCAGCAGAGCCTTGGTTACAATACACACTCATCTACTCTGGGGCTGACCAGCAGAGCCTTGGTTACAATACACACTCATCTACCCTGGGGCTGACCAGCAGAGCCTTAATAACAATACACACTCATCTACCCTGGGGCTGACCAGCAGAGCCTTGGTTACAATACACACTCATCTACTCTGGGGCTGACCAGCAGAGCCTTGGTTACAATACACACTCATCTACTCTGGGGCTGACCAGCAGAGCCTTGATTACAATACACACTCATCTACCCTGGGGCTGACCAGCAGAGCCTTAATAACAATACACACTCATCTACCCTGGGGCTGACCAGCAGAGCCTTGGTTACAATACACACTCATCTACTCTGGGGCTGACCAGCAGAGCCTTAATAACAATACACACTCATCTACCCTGGGGCTGACCAGCAGAGCCTTGGTTACAATACACACTCATCTACTCTGGGGCTGACCAGCAGAGCCTTGGTTACAATACACACTCATCTACCCTGGGGCTGACCAGCAGAGCCTTGGTTACAATACACACTCATCTACCCTGGGGCTGACCAGCAGAGCCTTGGTTACAATACACACTCATCTACTCTGGGGCTGACCAGCAGAGCCTTGGTTACAATACACACTCATCTACCCTGGGGCTGACCTGCAGAGCCTTGGTTACAATACACACTCATCTACCCTGGGGCTGACCAGCAGAGCCTTGGTTACAATACACACTCATCTACTCTGGGGCTGACCAGCAGAGCCTTAATAACAATACACACTCATCTACCCTGGGGCTGACCAGCAGAGCCTTGGTTACAATACACACTCATCTACCCTGGGGCTGACCAGCAGAGCCTTAATAACAATACACACTCATCTACCCTGGGGCTGACCAGCAGAGCCTTAATAACAATACACACTCATCTACCCTGGGGCTGACCAGCAGAGCCTTGGTTACAATACACACTCATTTACCCTGGGGCTGACCAGCAGAGCCTTGGTTACAATACACACTCATCTACTCTGGGGCTGACCAGCAGAGCCTTGGTTACAATACACACTCATCTACTCTGGGGCTGACCAGCAGAGCCTTGGTTACAATACACACTCATCTACCCTGGGGCTGACCAGCAGAGCCTGGGTTACAATACACACTCATCTACCCTGGGGCTGACCAGCAGAGCCTTGGTTACAATACACACTCATCTACTCTGGGGCTGACCAGCAGAGCCTTGGTTACAATACACACTCATCTACCCTGGGGCTGACCAGCAGAGCCTTGGTTACAATACACACTCATCTACCCTGGGGCTGACCAGCAGAGCCTTGGTAACAATACACACTCATCTACCCTGGGGCTGACCTGCAGAGCCTTGGTTACAATACACACTCATCTACCCTGGGGCTGACCAGCAGAGCCTTGGTTACAATACACACTCATCTACTCTGGGGCTGACCAGCAGAGCCTTGGTTACAATACACACTCATCTACCCTGGGGCTGACCAGCAGAGCCTTGGTTACAATACACACTCATCTACCCTGGGGCTGACCAGCAGAGCCTTGGTTACAATACACACTCATCTACTCTGGGGCTGACCAGCAGAGCCTTGGTTACAATACACACTCATCTACCCTGGGGCTGACCAGCAGAGCCTTGGTTACAATACACACTCATCTACCCTGGGGCTGACCAGCAGAGCCTTGGTGACAATACACACTCATCTACCCTGGGGCTGACCAGCAGAGCCTTGGTTACAATACACACTCATCTACCCTGGGGCTGACCTGCAGAGCCTTGGTTACAATACACACTCATCTACCCTGGGGCTGACCAGCAGAGCCTTGGTTACAATACACACTCATCTACCCTGGGGCTGACCAGCAGAGCCTTGGTTACAATACACACTCATCTACTCTGGGGCTGACCAGCAGAGCCTTGGTTACAATACACACTCATCTACTCTGGGGCTGACCAGCAGAGCCTTGGTGACAATACACACTCATCTACCCTGGGGCTGACCAGCAGAGCCTTGGTTACAATACACACTCATCTACCCTGGGGCTGACCAGCAGAGCCTTGATATACACACTCATGGGGGTGGGATATAAGCAGTCGATGCCATTAAATTTTATATTAGTCTATATTTAAATTTGTTGTTAGGGCATCATATCGTTGGATTTCATCGATACGATACGATACGTATCGATGATTTATCAATATTCGATACATATCGATATTACTGAACCAAAATAGAAGAATAATTGACTGTCTTTATCGGTCCGGGTGCAAGCTCCCCAAACGGCGATATATTTAATATCTTCGGCGTAAAATACACACAGAAATATTCTACGAAGTGTCAACAATAGTCCGCCTCCTATAAATAAGTGTATTTATTGCTCAAATTGGAGAAAATATGAATTTAACAATGCTTAAATATGCATACGCAACACGAGTTCGTCATTTCGAAAACCGGAAGTGACTGGGAGAAGCTCTTATTTTTGGCGCGAAAACGATTGGAGTGCTGTCACAACGTATTCATTCCCATTCAAATATTAATATATTGCGCAATGATGGATCCCTCAGTCGTCGTATTTACATTTGAAAGATTAAAAAACTTACGATGCGTAAAATATCGAGTAAAAAATCTGTGTTATTATGATGATATGAGGGCCCAATTCGATACAAATAATATATCGAAGCACCAGTATGACAATACCGGTTATCATATCGATGTCTGTATACCGGTATATCGATAATATCGCGTACCGGTGTGATGCCCTATTTGTTGTGTTGTCCTGGCTGTCAATTGTGTGACTTGTTTCTGTTTAATATAAAGATTTTTTTATTTCAATATTTTATGCCTGTAATTAAGTGCAGTTATTTAATTTTAAAGGTAAACCATGAATGCTGCACCCAGAATTTAAAAATGAATAGCCCAACCATAGATTATAAGTAACTATTATATTTCTTGCTTATTTAACAAACATTTAATCACTCATATCTGGTTTTGAACAAACAATTTCAGGGATAAACTGGTCGGTGAAGGCGTCTGCATCACATCGGAACTTTAACCATTCGCTGGCAAATCTTGTGGTGCTCCGTGGCATGGACCTTCCGTCAGTTGATGTATCGCCCTTCCATGAGTCACATCTCTACCCGTCCTGGGTTCCCCCTGGTGGCCAGTTCCAGACCTGGACCCAGCAGAGACCATTCTGTGGTTACGAGCGGTCTGCCCTCCTTCTGAGTAATAGTCAGTCCCCCGTGGCATCCCTGGACACGATGACGGGCAAGGCGTGGTCCATGTTTGCATCACGGGCCTACGTTCATCAGTACCTGAAGCACGGTATGGCAGAGGAACAGTTCGTGGACTCGTTTGCTTGCATGGAGCAAGTCGTCAACAGTTATAAACATTTGTGATATTTGCATGTTGATATATAATTTGTGATAATTTATTTATATATTTATTTATTTAACTAAATTATATTTTATGTGTATATTAAAGGCCAGGATTTGGCAAAGTTAGACATTCCATTTAGACTTATTTATCTCCTTGCATTCAAGACAAATAACCAGAAATGCAAAAAAATGTCAAAAATCCAGTCCAAAAAGAAAAATAAGCAGATGGCAATTCCCTGCATTATTGATGCGCATGGACCAGGGTCATATGAGAGTGATGAAATCCTGCCCCATTATTTTAATCAGTTTACCTTGTTCGGAAATCAGTTTATGGAGCTATTATTACAATGCAAACTTCCTCCGCAAACGGATACTTGGTCCCAAAGCTAAAAAGAATGTTTGCACTACCCCCACCTACCAATCCTTCCTTATGACCCCACCCGAAATATGTCAGGCCTCGACATTAACCGGTTGCCCGGAGCTATATTTAACATGTGTCGGGCAAGTCCGGGCAACTGGATGTTTCTCTTCCACTTGCCCGGTGGGCAAGTGCTGTAATCTTGAAATAATATACCCCAGAGCCAATAAAAATTAATTTTCATCACTGCACAGAGCTTCGAATGCGATTGCCGCCATTTTGTCTGCGATTGATTATCTTGGCCGGGTGCACTCTTGTTCAAAAGTAGAGCACATTTTCGGGATTCGTACTGCATTTAACATAGACTCATTTTGCAACCGTGCACGACTTTACACATAAATCGAATGCGTTTCTTAATCTGGTCCCCTATCATAATATCTACTTAGATTTTATATAAATAATGATCGGGTACCAGTCAAAAAGTCTTGGAATTTTCCATGAACAACATCATGATGCTGAGACATTTGGAACATCTCATCAGTGTATTTTAGGTTGAACAGATTTTGATAAAATAATTTGATAATTTTGATAAAATTAGATATAAAATACAAATCCTTATTTTATTCAAAAATAGCTTTTATTTTTCTATCCGGGCAAGTGAATTGTATTTCAGGGCAATTAGTTTTTAAAATTTACTTGCCCGGTGGGCAAGTGGATCACAAATGTTAATGTCAAGGCCTGTATGTTGTAGAATTTACAAAATATCCCTGTAAACCTCGATTTAAAAATATTTTTAGATTTACAAGATAGTCTCCGTAATGCATTTGGGAATGATTTGAATTGATAACTTGGTTATTGAACAAGAAATTTCCTTTTTGAAAATGATATTTATATTTCTCCATCCCCTAAATATCAAATGGCCTGGCCATAAATCTCGCCAAATGTCGTCTGCTGAAGATGCGTTTGATTATGAAAATCTAATGCAACGTTGGTGTTCTTTGTTTCCGAGCAGATCAAATTAAATGCGGCTTCGTTTACATAACTATGCAAGAGTATGAATCGAATGCATCACAGAATGAATGAATTTGTTATAATATACTCTATATTATTACATATATTTATTTTTGCTCTAAGAGCTGCATACAAAAAATGAACTTTTAACCCTGCGGCCTGAACTTCTAACCTGGCCAATGCTTTAAGCATATATAGTAAGGCATAAATAAATTTGATTTCAAATTGTTTTATTTCATAAAATAGCATATTGATCAGTACACAAAATGCTAATTGCGTGACAAAATACCCACAATACAACAGTCGCATTATCATCAAAGTATCTTCTACCTAATTTACATATTCACAAATCATGAATATTCATATATCACAATGCTGGCATTACAATTATCACATTAAAAAAATGTAACAACATGTTACAAAGCACAAATATTTTGGCTAGTATATTAAAATACAGTATTTATTCAGCCTATTTTAATTTATGCAAACAATTTTTTATGTGATGTTTACTATACATAAATTAAAAGCTCACAATCTTAGCAGCATCAACCTTTAGACATTAACATTTGTAATTAAATATTATTTGTAATTAAATTCAAGAATCACTCTTAAGGATTCTAGAAAAAAAATATATAAATGTGGGAAGGTTAAATAATGTTTTGTTTCTGATGAGAAATCGGCCCAGCAGGGGGTGTGAATATATTTGCTTCCGATAGCGCAGAACACCTGACATTTTGATGTATTTTGTGTTCATGATTTTAAACATGAATCTTTTTAAAGTGTAGAGCTACAGAACGTACCAATAACTAGGACAGTTTTCATCCCAGTTCAACTTTCCCTTCTAACTCTATTAATTATTACATAATAATATATTTATCATTTTGCTACAACTCAAAGCACCATTTCTGGCCTAACAACACTATTGTGATAATAATAATGTACTGATATCAAGAACCCTTATCTCCTGTAAATATATTTATATTATGCCACAGTGATATTCTGCGTGCCTGTAATAGACCAGATCCAATATAAAAAGATATAGCAACATTTAATGGCAAACTGAGCTCGCATAACACAACCTGACATGAACATGTTGAACAGCCCTCGTATCCTGTGTGTTAAATCCGTCTGGACAAGGCCTTTCTACGGTTATAAATATCAATAGAAATTAGATATCGGGCCCTTTTTAATAGGCATTCATGCGATTTTGATTAAAATCCTATGTATGTATCAGACTTGGTGGGTTTGAAACCAAAAATTTTTTTGTTTCTTTAGTTTAAGGTGTATGCAAAACTAATGCAACCTGGGTGGCAGGCAGAGCCCCCTGTTGGTGGAATTCAGCACTACCACAACTTGTCTCATTCTTTACATGATTTAATGGTTCATGAGAAATAATAAAGTCCTCTAACCTTGTATGCAAAGTAAAATTGTATAAAACATTACCAGTAAATAAAAATTACAAAATATTGCACATTGTCTGAGAAATGTGAAGACTTGACCTTGAGAAGACTTGACCTCTGGCCTCATGGGCAAACTGCAGCTTAGCAATGATCCCTAAAATCTCAATATTAATCCCTCTGATCTCAACTCGTTACCCTGTACTTCTTTAACCCCTGTAATCTCCTCAACATTAACTCCACAAATTTCGACATTAACTGACTTTCCTGGCCTTCCTGGCAACCAATAAGAACAGTTATTATCTCGCAATAAAAATACATTATATGCTAATAGTGCCAAAGTGATGAAGCGTAATATTTACATGAACATGGTTAATATATTGCTGATCTGTACTCAGTTATTCCAAGTTTGGACCATAGGGGGCACTGTAAGTATCTATTTGCAGCTGTATCTTTTATCATATACTGTGATACAGCTTTATATCCATTTGATAATGTATCAAAACATCGTCATCTAAGGTCCTGTGTTACGTATATACAGCTCTCATGCAAAACTGCAAGAACATTATCCTAGAATGTAAATCAACTAGGAAGGCAATGTGTAGTAAATCTTACAGAGTGCTACCCATAGCCCAGGCAACCTGTTGTAAATCTTACAGAGTGCTACCCATAGCCCAGGCAACCTATTGCAAATCTTACAGAGTGCTACCCATAGCCCAGACAACCTTTTGCAAATCTTACAGAGTGCTACCCATAGCCCAGGCAACCTGTTGCAAATCTTACAGAGTGCTACTCATAGCCCAGGCAACCTGTTGCAAATCTTACACAGTGTTACCCATAGCCCAGGCAACCTGTTGCAAATCTTACAGAGTGCTACCCATAGCCCAGGCAACCTGTTGTAAATCTTACAGAGTGCTACCCTTAGCCCAGGCAACCTGTTGCAAATCTTACAGAGTGCTACCCATAGCCCAGGCAACCTGTTGCAAATCTTACAGAGTGCTACCCATAGCCCAGGCAACCTTTTGTAAATCTTACAGAGTGCTACCCATAGCCCAGGCAACCTGTTGCAAATCTTACAGAGTGCTACCCATAGCCCAGGCAACCTGTTGCAAATCTTACAGAGTGCTACCCATAGCCCAGGCAACCTTTTGTAAATCTTACAGAGTGCTACCCTTAGCCCAGGCAACCTGTTGCAAATCTTACAGAGTGCTACCCATAGCCCAGGCAACCTGTTGCAAATCTTACAGAGTGCTACCCATAGCCCAGGCAACCTTTTGTAAATCTTACAGAGTGCTACTCATAGCCCAGGCAACCTTTTGCAAATCTTACAGAGTGCTACCCATAGCCCAGGCAACCTGTTGCAAATCTTACAGAGTGCTACCCATAGCCCAGGCAACCTTTTGTAAATCTTACAGAGTGCTACCCATAGCCCAGGCAACCTGTTGCAAATCTTACAGAGTGCTACCCATAGCCCAGGCAACCTGTTGCAAATCTTACAGAGTGCTACCCATAGCCCAGGCAACCTTTTGTAAATCTTACAGAGTGCTACCCTTAGCCCAGGCAACCTGTTGCAAATCTTACAGAGTGCTACCCATAGCCCAGGCAACCTGTTGCAAATCTTACAGAGTGCTACCCATAGCCCAGGCAACCTTTTGTAAATCTTACAGAGTGCTACCCTTAGCCCAGGCAACCTGTTGCAAATCTTACAGAGTGCTACCCATAGCCCAGGCAACCTGTTGCAAATCTTACAGAGTGCTACCCATAGCCCAGGCAACCTTTTGTAAATCTTACAGAGTGCTACCCTTAGCCCAGGCAACCTGTTGCAAATCTTACAGAGTGCTACCCATAGCCCAGGCAACCTGTTGCAAATCTTACAGAGTGCTACCCATAGCCCAGGCAACCTTTTGTAAATCTTACAGAGTGCTACCCATAGCCCAGGCAACCTTTTGTAAATCTTACAGAGTGCTGGTTTAAGCTTACTCTTTATTACAGCAGACCGCCACATCTAAATTCTCGTTGAAGAACACACCCAACCAAATATCGAATTCAGATCATTCTTCTCCATGGACTGTTAAAAATTTGTTCTTTCATTATCAAATAAGAATTCACTTTTTTTAATATTACCATGATGGTTATTGGATCTTTTTTATGTTCGATTTTTCAACAACTGGTGTATATCTCTCTAAAAGCTAAACATTCTATAAAACATAAAACATTCACCAACTTTACAAGATTTGAACACATGGAACATTCTTTGATGTGCATTGCATCAGGGATTTGCTAGCCCACAAAATGGATAACTTGACAATATTTATATTTATAATTATCACAATGATAGCATTTTGGTTTCAGATATATTTACACTGACATATACTGGCATTGACAGAGACATGAATCTACATATACATGTATGTATCATACTGCTGAGTCATTCCACGATGACATCATACTGCTGAATCATTCCACGATGACATCATACTGCTGAATCATTCCACGATGACATCATACTGCTGAATCATTCCACGATGACATCATACTGCTGAATCATTCCACGATGACATCATACTGCTGAATCATTCCACGATGATATACTGCTGAATCATTCCACGATGACATCGTACTGCTGAATCATTCCACGATGACATCATACTGCTGAATCATTCCACGGTGATATCATACTCTGAATCATTCCACGATGACATCATACTGCTGAATCATTCCACGGTGATATCATACTGCTGAATCATTCCATGATGACATCATACTGCTGAATCATTCCACGGTGATATCATACTCTGAATCATTCCACGATGACATCATACTGCTGAATCATTCCACGGTGATATCATACTGCTGAATCATTCCATGATGACATCGTACTGCTGAATCATTCCACGATGACATCATACTGCTGAATCATTCCACGATGACATCATACTGCTGAATCATTCCATGATGAATTACCAGAAAACAAACATCTGCTTGCTTACACTTAATGACAAAAAAGGCCACTTGATACAAATTTTTACTTTTCAGAAATAGGTCGTAAAATAAGTCAGATTTTTGTCAATTGTATAGAATTGTTTTACCCAGACATATACACCTGGAACATCCAGTGTCTCTGTATATGGCCTTAGATGGAGACTTCTTGAATAAAGCAATGTGGGGGGGATGTGGTTAATACTTAAAATCATAATTTATAAAGTAATTTGTAGGCATTTCTAGGAAATGTTCACAAACATCACAAAATACAATGATCCGCACAGCTGAAGCTTTACCCCACCCAACCTAACTTACAGATATGTGTACATTTGGCTGAGGAAGTATGGTTACTAACAACTGGGAGCTTTTATTGACCAATATAATATTTAAGGCAGGAAAAAGGTTTCTCAAACACAATTTTGGTCATGAAGTCCACCTCCTGACAATACTTCATTATACTTCATTATCAATATCTAAGACATTCAGTCTGTTCGTCAACATCATTCTCCTCCTTGAGACTACGGACTGAATGACAGAAAATCTCACTGCACAAGTTATGCTGACATGGTCACCACAGCTTTAAAAAATGAGAAAAGAATAAACTTAACAATAATTAAATATACTATGAATACATGTAGATGAGGTAACTTTACAAGTATTTTACCAACTAAAATCGCCTTGCTTTCACAAATTCAATCCTGTATATTTTACAACCTGCACTACCCAGTATACATACAATGTAAGCTTGACATTTTCCCACAATTTATACATTATATCATTTGTTAATTATACAAGGTTCACATACCATCCACACTAATTGGGTTAAAATTAGACATAATTTACCATACATTATCTTCCTAATTGAGAAGTAATAGTACTTGTTACTTGATCTCATGAGGTTTAATGTACACACTGCAAGGTATCTACACCTGTGCATAGGTAGTGCAATCTACAGTAATCTTCAATTACCTGAGTGCTGTTGCATTCTGGGTGAAATCATTTACCACACCACATTAAACTCTCACTGCGTGCTTTATCAAATCAAGCAATAAATTTTGATCTGATCATTCAATATCAAATAAAGCAATAAAGTTTGACCTGATCAATATTACACATTAAGGTTTATGTCTGGGTTTGCTTCCATATTTCTGAGTGTATTTTATGGTATTTTACTGAAATGCAAATATTTCAGGCAATATAAAAACATTGTGAACACATTCTCTAAGTTAAATTGTTTTAACAATTCTACAAAGCACTTGTTGGCCAGTCTTTCAATCCCGGGGGATTGTTATTTATAACTGAAAGTCGGAGGGAAGAAAGATTGGAGAAATCACCAAATAATGGCATCTGTTCATTTTTGAAAGCACAGATGTATGTCAATGTCTTTGGGTTAAATATTCATAATAAGTTGATTTGTGTGCAGTTTTCTAAAGTTTTATTCCCTCCATCTGAGTTATGAATAACAAACCTTCTATATCTTAGATATAAACATGGAGATACATGAACTTAACTTGTATTGCACTGGACATTTCACACAGTCTTTGAGTTGGTGATTATAGCTGTGCATACTTTATACCTGTATTTAAAAGATGAGGACTCTGTGACGACTGACCACAGGAGTGTCTCTAAGCACATGAGAACCTGCAGCAGCTCTGGTGGTTACAATTATTATGATGAGGACTCTGTACCACTGACCACAGGAGTGTCTCTAAGCACATGAGAACCTGCTGCAGCAGCTCTGGTGGTTACAATCATTATGATGAGGACTCTGTGACCACTGACCACCCGACAGAGTCTCTAAGCACATAAGAACCTGCTGCAGCAGCTCTGGTGGTTATAATCATTATGATGAGGACTCTGTACCACTGACCACAGGAGTGTCTCTAAGCACATCAGAACCTGCTGCAGCAGCTCTGGTGGTTACAATCATTATGATGATGACTCTGTACCACTGACCACAGGAGTGTCTCTAAGCACATGAGAACATGCTGCAGCAGCTCTGGTGGTAACAATTATTATGATGATGACTCTGTGACCACTGACCACAGGAGTGTCTCTAAGCACATCAGAACCTGCTGCAGGTGATCTGGTGGTTACAATTCCTCCCAGTAGGAGATGCTCTCTGTTTAATGCAAGTCTCCATATATAGATCATTCAAAGTTTCTATATATAGATTATTTAAAGTCTATATATAGATTATTCAAAGTCTCTATATATAGATTATTCAAAGTCAATATATATAGATTATTCAGTCTCCATATATAGATTATAGATTATTTAAAGATCTCTCCTTGCTCACTCTCCTTTATTCACACTCCTTTATTCACTCTCCTTTATTCACTCTCCTTTGTTCCCTCTCCTTTATTCACTCTCCTTTATTCACTCTCCTTTACTCACTCTCCTTTACTCACTCTCCTTTGTTCCCTCTCCTTTATTCACTCTCCTTTATTTACTCTCCTTTACTCACTCTCCTTTGTTCCCTCTCCTTTATTCACACTCCTTTATTCACTCTCCTTTATTCACTCTCCTTTGTTCCCTCTCCTTTATTCACTCTCCTTTACTCACTCTCCTTTACTCACTCTCCTTTGTTCCCTCTCCTTTATTCACACTCCTTTATTCACTCTCCTTTATTCACTCTCCTTTGTTCCCTCTCCTTTATTCACTCTCCTTTATTCACTCTCCTTTACTCACTCTCCTTTACTCACTCTCCTTTGTTCACTCTCCTTTATTCACTCTCCTGGTTTTATACTTGTTCAACTCTGTATGAATACTAACTCCTCCTAAATACATATAGCGCCGTTACAAACACATCTCAGCATACTTTATATTGCCACATATATTTTTATCCTTTTAGAAATAATCATAAATTACAAGCTGTAGTAATCTCAAATTACAAGCTGTAGAAAGAGATGTGTTGCTATGCATTAATGGTGGTGTTGCTATGCATTAATGGTGGTGTGTTGCTATGCATTAATGGTGGTGTTGCTATGCATTAATGGTGGTGTTGCTATGCATTTATGGTGATGTGTTGGTATGCATTTATGGTGATGTGTTGCTATGCATTTATGGTGGTGTTGCTATGCATTTATGGTGATGTGTTGCTATGCATTTATGGTGATGTGTTGCTATGCATTTATATACAATCCTATACATCCCCTTTATATCACAATATATACATTATCCTGCCAAGCAAACATGTATATTTGGTTTTCAGACAAACTGATTGACAGCTGAGGTTATGTGTATAAAGACTGATGCGAGTTCTCATCATTGTATTCTACAGCTTCTGAGGATTCCAGCGGATTGTGGAAATACCAAGATCTGAGAACACTGCAATAAATAGATCAATGTAAGTGCAACAAATATAGAAACGTGTGAAAGAAGAGTGGAATGACAGACACAAATACACTGAGCATAATTCCCAGGTTTGATGATAGAATAGAGCTGGACTCCATATCAAACCTCAAATGATTCATTGGTAAACTCTGAACCAAATTAACTAAAACCATATTACTTGCACTTTCAAGTTGTGTACAATAAGTTTTAAAAGATTAAAACTTGATCTAGGCTTGTTCAATACCATGAGAGGATGATCTGTCTGAAACACCTAGCGATTATTAGTGTACATGTAAGTTGTACCGAGTCCATGCACTATTTCCTAATAAATATCACATATTATTCATTGTATTATGATGTCAGAATGTTTCTTTGATGTCAAATATGATCCTTGCGTATACACATGGATTATGACGTCACAGATTGTTTATATGCCCTTATGGATTCATATTGATACTGGGCCATTGTTTAGAAACATACATGACTCAGCAATGTAACATCAGAAATGGGCCATCATGAATGGGCCATCACGAGCGGGCCATTGTTCGGAGGTGCTAGTGACTGAGTAACGAGACATCACAAGTGGGCCATCATGATTGGGCCATCATGAGTGGGCCATCATGAGTGGGCCATCATGAGTGGGCCATCATGAGTGGGCCATCATGAGTGGGCCATCATGAGTGGGCCATCATGAGTGGGCCATCATGAGTGGGCCACTGTTTGGATGCTCTAGTAACTGAGTAATGGGCCATCATGAGTGGGCCATCACAAGTGGGCCATCATGAGTGGACCATCATGAGTGGGCCATTGTTCGGATGCGTGCGTGGCTCTCTCGGCATTGTTTCTGCATCCCAGCATCCTCTAGCTCCCTTGTCGGTAGCGCCACCTGGAAGTGTTGTTTCCATATCTGTTTGAGAGCGGTGACAAATCGTAGGTTCTCGGCCTCGGAGTTGAAGTAGAGAGTCCAATGCTCCGTTGTCACGCCTTCCTCCCGGGACTCAAATGCCTGCAATACAATGATAGGACATAACGGGTTGGGCAATGTAAATCACTTAATGACTCCAAATGGTCAGAAGTTGCGATGGGTCAGATGCATACAGATAAAATGACAACAATAACTCATAATCTCATGGATATTCCGACGATGGTTCATATATAAATAATGTCAACATCTCATAGAACAGAGCAGCATCACAACAGACAGAATGTGGGGAGAACAGAAGAGAGACGGAACAAACGGATGGTCAGAGGGATGGTCAGATGGTCAGATGGTCAGACGGATGGTCAGATGGTCAAAGGGATTGTCAGAGGGATAGTCAGATGGATGGTCAGAGGGAGGGTCAGATGGTCAGAGGGAGGGTCAGATGGTCAGACGGATGGTCAGCTGGTCAAAGGGATAGTCAGAGGGATTGTCAGAGGGATAGTCAGATGGGTGGTCAGAGGGAGGGTCAGAGGGATGGTCAGATGGTCAGAGGGAGGGTCAGATGGTCAGACGGTCAGAGGGATGGTCAGAGGGAGGGTCAGATGGTCAAAGGGATGGTCAGAGGGAGGGTCAGATGGTCAGAGGGATGGTCAGAGGGATGGTCAGAGAGATGGTCAGATGGTCAGAGGGATGGTCAGAGAGATGGTCAGAGAGATGGTCAGATGGATGGTCAGAGGGAGGGTCAGATGGTCAGATGGTCAGAGGGATGGTCAGATGGTCAGACGGATGGTCAGACAGATGGTCAGACGGAGGGTCAGTAGGATGGTCAGATGGTCAGAGGGATGGTCAGACGGAGGGTCAGATGGTCAGACAGGGTGATTATTAAGAGGTACTGGAAGGTAACAATTATCTGGAGTGTAATTTAAGTTAATATTTTTCTCTAAATAAGCTATTTAGAGTACTGACCACCACGGTGTAGGAGTGGACAGTGGGGTCCGTGATGAGGGCTGTGACGTCAGTGATGTTGCCGGATCCCAGCGTGCGCAGGAAGTGGGTCTGTACGTCTTCATGGCACATGAGGAGTTTAGTAGATGTGAGAACGCTGACACACGCCAGGCTTGAGCTGCTGACTCCTTCCTCCTGCAAAAAATCAGCATCAATCAGCAACAGTCAGCATCAATCAGCACAAATCAGCATCAATTAGCACCAATCAGCATCAATTAGCACAAATCAACACAAATCAGCATCAATCAGCACCAATCAGTATCAAGATGAGAATTATTTCATCAGATAAAAATCAGAAACTAGAATTATTTCATCAAATAAAAATCAATCTGAGAAAAACATGATGTATAAATTGTGCATTTATCAAAAAAAAATGGTCTGAATTGACCAACGAATGAAAATTAAGATGGGAAATATTGTGACCAATCAGCATCAAGGTTACTTATGTCTCATATACCAAGAAACATATCAACCAATCAGCATCAAGTTAACTGCCAAGGAACATATCAACCAATCAACATCAAGTATACTTATGTTTTCCATGCCAAGGAACATATTAACCAATCAACATCTAGTTTACTTATGTCAGACATTCCAAGGAGCATATTGACCAATCAATATAAATCTAACTGAAGGTGAATATCACTATATTTCTATCATCTCTTCACATTTTATTTTAGTCTTTGTCTGATACGTTTGGTAAGACTTACGGTGGCTCCCTCTGCCACAGCCTGGCACAGCGCTTGCAGCCACTCCTGTGTGGAGCTGTCACTGTCCGCCGCTAGCTGTAGGCTGGCGCCATCTGTGAGGATCAGCTCGAAGCTGTGATTGCGGTCATTGTTTGGACATCTGCGACATCCTCCACAGTCCTCACTACAAGCAGAAAGTAAGTGTTCACTTAAATTTCTGTAAAGTTGGAGACAATTTAAAATGAATGTCGACAATGTATAGTGATTGTGAAATTGTTTCATAAATGATCATTTAAATCCTTTCCTAGAGCAGACTTAAGCAGATGATACTTTTGACCAATCAAAATGCATGTTACATATTGAATTTGGCCCCAACTTGTTATCTTGTTAATCATTGGCTAATATTTGTAATGTTATTCAAAATGGCAGCCTCCTTGACAACTCATTGAAAGTTATTAGGTTTTTAAAAAAAAACATCATAACAAAAACGAAACAAATGTGAGAATAACCAAAAACAGATAGAATTAGTCCCCTGAAAATACATCTTTTTAACTAATAGTTAAGAACTCCAACCAGTAGTTTTAGAGGAAAAGATCAAAGTTGATGAACAGAATGACAGAAAATTTCTCTCCCATCACTGCAGAAGCTATACAACGCGTAGCTTAACAGTGGTTTTCTGATTGATGGTGGTGTATGGTTCAATAGTGCTGGCACAGCAGCGTGGCACATTCTATTACCTCAGCTGGACACAGAGGATCGGCAGAGAACTGTTCTTCTTATCTGCATACTGGAACAACATCCCATCCCTGAAAACCAAATATACCAATACTGCTTGAAAACCAACTGGATTCAATCTTAAATATAATTGTCTTTATTTTGATGTTAATTATCATTGTAACATACAATATACATAATTATTACCTAATGTAAGGATGACTGGTTGATATAAGAATATAAAGTAAATAGCTGTGTGGATTTGCTGTTTACTTGAGGATAAAGTATCCATCTCTTTTGGATTGAATCAATACTTGAGGATAAAGTATCCATCTCTTTTGGATTGAATCAATACTTGAGGATAAAGTATCCATCTCTTTTGGATTGAATCAATACTTGAGGATAAAGTATCCATCTCTTTTGGATTGAATCAATACTTGAGGATAAAGTATCCACCTCTTTTGGATTGAATCAATACTTGAGGATAAAGTATCCATCTCTTTTGGATTGAATCAATACTTGAGGATGAAGTATCCATCTCTTTTGGATTGAATCAATACTTGAGGATAAAGTATCCATCTCTTTTGGATTGAATCAATACTTGAGGATGAAGTATCCATCTCTTTTGGATTAAATCAATACTTGAGGATAAAGTATCCACCTCTTTTGGATTGAATCATTACTTGAGGATAAAGTATCCAACTCTTTTGGATTGAATCAATACTTGAGGATAAAGTATCCACCTCTTTTGGATTGAATCAATACTTGAGGATAAAGTATCCACCTCTTTTGGATTGAATCAATACTTGAGGATAAAGTATCCATCTCTTTTGGATTGAATCAATACTTGAGGATGAAGTATCCATCTCTTTTGGATTGAATCAATACTTGAGGATGAAGTATCCATCTCTTTTGGATTGAGTCAATACTTGAGGTTTAAGTAACTACTCAATGGATTGAACATCTGCATGAGAATACAGTAACTACTTATTTCTCTGCTTAAAGTAACTTACTTCAGGATCAAGTATCTATTTCCTTGGGTTGACCGCTTACTTGAGTATGAAGTTGCTACTTATTTTCACCACTTACTTGAGTATGAAGTTAAAACTTATTTTCTACACTTAGTATGAAGTAGCTAGTTATTTTTACCCTTGAATGTGAAGTAGCTACTTATTTTCTACACTTACTTGAGTATGAAGTAGCTACTTATTTTCGACACTTGAGTATAAAGTAGCTACTTATTTTCGACACCTACTTGAGTATGAAGTAGCTACTTATTTTCACCACTTACTTGAGTATGAAGTAGCTACTTATTTTCACCACTTACTTGAGTATGAAGTAGCTAGTTATTTTCGACACTTACTTGAGTGTGAAGTCGCTACTTATTTTCACCACTTACTTGAGTATGAAGTTACTACTTATTTTTTACACTTACTTGAGTATGAAGTAGCTAGTTATTTTCGACACTTGAGTATAAAGTAGCTACTTATTTTCACCACTTACTTGAGTATGAAGTAGCTTGGTTTCCAGACAGCTCCGGTCAGCATGGAGTTGTACACCTTGTAGAGGAGGGTGCCCTCCTTGCTAGCACCGATACTGACAGTGCCCCCTGGTGTCAGCGGCGTGTCCTCCCAGTGGACCAGCTGATAACACACCACCTGAACCTCATGTGCCTACAAATGGAAAACACCCTAACTATTACATGCAGGATTTCAAAATTCTCCTACAAATCCTAACTGGAAATTCGTAATAAATGGCTCCCCCAGTCTGTGCTCATGGCATATTCCTCCGTACAGGTTTAGGCCTTAATAAAAAAAAAGGCTTGTTTCCAATTTCCCTAACTACCCAAGTACAAACCAGCTAACCTTCAGTTTTTTTCACTATCTCAGTGAAAACACATACAGTACTTTCATTGTAATCAGTCTTCCCGCTAACCGCCGGACCGCCGGTCCTGACTGGTAGTTTTTGCCACGGTCCGGCATATTTTCTGCTGTAGTCGGACCTCATGTCCGACATGCATTTTGTGAAAAATCTAACTTATCCCTCGATAAAATTGGCAGTCATTTTTAAAGCAAAACATAAATACGAAGTATCAGGGATCCATCATTGCGCAATACATTAATATTTTCATCAATGCGAATGAATAGCGACCGATCATTTTTGCGCCAAAAATAAGAGCCTGTCCCCGTCACTTCCGGTTTTCGTAATGACGACCTCGTGTCTTACACGCGTATTTAAGCATTGTTAAACTTGCATTTTCTCTGACTTGTGCATACTTTAAACTTATTAAATGAAGGCGGACTATTGCTGACACGTGTCAGAATATTTCTGTGTGTAAAATAAAACAAAGATTTTAATTATATTGCCGTTTGGGAAGCTTGTATCTGGCTTGTTTACTTTTCACGCTGATATTCTTTCTTTTTTTTTTCGGTCCGGTAAAAATGTTTTCGGTCCGGCAAAAAAGTTATCTTTGCCGGACCGAATGTCCGTTGAAGGTCTGGTGACTATCGGGAAGACTGTTGTAATGTCATTTTAATATATCCATTTAAATATAAATACATTGACACAAACCTGCACTCCACATTCCCGCGATGCCCATTTCCGCAGAGCAATCTTCTGTGTGGTGTAATCCGTCAGGATGCTCAGCCTAAGTAGGTCAAGGTCACTACTCTGGAAAGCTCTGTCCATTTCTCCCACAATGCACCTGAAAACATTTTGGAAATTCAAGATTAGTTACTATGAGTTCACAATGATAAAAAAATCAACAATGAGAACTTCTGTATAAATGGTTAAAATGTCGTCATGGAAATCAAACTGCAGCCATAGAAACCAGATAATCTGACCAGTTTGAGAATTTTTGCCAAGATTCTTGGTTTTAAATCAGTCTCCAATCAGGACATGTTTGGTTGAAAAGCACAATTTAGGGCGTCCTGCTTTTCTTGTTTTTACAAGGCATGTATACCATTCATTGCGATGTTTTGCAGTTGGTTTTTCTTACAGGGGGTGACGAAATACGGGAGGGCTCATTATTCTTACAGGGGGTGACGAAATACGGGAGGGCTCATTATTCTTACAGGGGGTGACGAAATACGGGAGGGCTCATTATTCTTACAAGGGGTGAATATATGTGGGAGCGCTCATTATTCTTACAAGGGGTGACCAAATACGGGAGGGATCATTATTCTTACTAGGGGTGACGAAATACGGGAGGGCTATTATTCTTACAAGGGGTGACTGAATATGGGAGTGCTCATTATTCTTACTAGGGGTGACGAAATACGGGAGGGATCATTATTCTTACAAGGGGTGACTATATGTGGGAGCGCTCATTATTCTTACAAGGGGTGACTATATGTGGGAGCGCTCATTATTCTTACAAGGGGTGACTATATGTGGGAGCGCTCATTATTCTTGCAGGGGGTGACGAAATACGGGAGGGCTCATTATTCTTACAAGGGGTGACTATATGTGGGAGCGCTCATTATTCTTACTAGGGGTGACGAAATACGGGAGGGCTCATTATTCTTACAGGGGGTGACGAAATATGGGAGGGCTCATTATTCTTACAAGGGGTGACTGAATATGGGAGTGCTCATTATTCTTACTAGGGGTGACTAAATACGGGAGGGATCATTATTCTTACAAGGGGTGACTATATGTGGGAGCGCTCATTATTCTTACAAGGGGCACCAAATACGGGAGGGATCATTATTCTTACTAGGGGTGACGAAATACGGGAGCGCTCATTATTCTTACCAGGGGCACCAAATACGGGAGGGATCATTATTCTTACTAGGGGTGACGAAATACGGGAGGGCTCATTATTCTTACAGGGGGTGACTATGTGGGAGGGATCATTATTCTTACAAGGGGTGACTATGTGGGAGCGCTCATTATTCTTACAAGGGGTGACTATGTTGGAGCGCTCATTATTCTTACAAGGGGTGACTATATATGGGAGGGATCATTATTCTTACAGGGGGTGACCAAATATGGAAGTGCTCAGTATTCTTACAGGGTAGTTAAATATGGGACAACTCATTATTCTTAAAGGGGGCAGGTGTAAATATGGGAGGGCTCATTATTCTTACAGGGGTGTCTAAATATGGGAGTGCTCATTATTCTTATGGGGTGTCTAAATATGGGAGTGCTCATTATTCGTATGGGGGGTGTAAATATAGGAGGGCTCATTATTCTTACAGGGGGTGTCTAAATATGGAGAGTTCATTACTGTTACCTTGTGAGTTGTTCGTCGCCCGTGGTGATCCAGTACTGATTGCGGCGATTAGTACACACCACATTGATCATCTGATAGTTCATACTCAGCTGCAAAGATCAAACATCAACAAGCACTCTTAATACCCAGCAAGTACACTGACTGAACAAGCATTAAATGAGAACAAAAAGTAAACACACAATACTAACTTATGTTGCAAATCAAAAATTTGATTGATCCAAAAGTTTGTTTTTTTTAAATGTTAAAGCAATTACAAACACCAATAATTGTTTTACAGGAAATATATTTATCATTATTTCCATATGCAACATTGAGTATTGACATGTCCACGAATTTGAAAGCTTCTTATACAATCAACATTGATCAAGAGCACAAAGGCATTTATTCCTATTCAAAATCTTAACTTTGCAAAAAAATTGATTTTGGTTAACAAAGCAAATAGATATTTTATACTCACTGAAATGTAATCTAATTCAGTGTATTTGACGACGGTGTCTTTGGTGAACTGGAGCTCTCCTGTGCAGGAGGTGAGGATGTAGAGGGCGTGACTGGTGATGAGAACGTAGACTGGCTGATAGTCTCCCTCCGAGTGACCCAGACTGGTATGGTACATCTACGGCAACACAACAAGGATCAGACCAAACAGAACTCAAGGTCACTTATCACACTAAACAGAATTCAAGGTCACATATCACACTAAACAGAACTCAAGGTCACGTATCACACTAAACAGAACTTAAGGTCACGTATCACACTAAACAGAACTCAAGGTCACGTATCACACTAAACAGAAATCAAGGTCACGTATCACACTAAACAGAACTCAAGGTTAAACAATATCCAGACATCTACAGCAACAGTTCTACTAATTACAGTCTGTTACATTGATTACAGTCTGTTATATTGATTACAGTCTGTTATATTGATTCGTCTGTTATATTAATTACAGTCTGTTATATTGATTAGTCTGTTATATTAATTACAGTCTGTTACATTGATTACAGTCTGTTATATTAATTACAGTCTGTTATATTAATTACAGTCTGTTATATTAATTACAGTCTGTTATATTGATTACAGTCTGTTATATTAATTACAGTCTGTTATATTAATTACAGTCTGTTATATTAATTACAGACTGTTATATTGATTACAGTCTGTTACATTGATTACAGTCTGTTATATTAATCACAGTCTGTTATATTAATTACAGTCTGTTATATTAATTACAGTCTGTTATATTGATTACAGTCTGTTATATTGATTACAGACTGTTACATTGATTACAGTCTGTTATATTGATTACAGTCTGTTATATTGATTACAGTCTGTTACATTGATTACAGTCTGTTATATTAATTACAGTCTGTTATATTAATTACAGTCTGTTATATTGATTACAGTCTGTTATATTCATTACAGTCTGTTATATTGATTACAGTCTGTTATATTAATTACAGTCTGTTATATTGATTACAGTCTGTTATATTGATTTCAGTCTGTTATATTCATTACAGTCTGTTATATTGATTACAGTCTGTTATATTAATTACAGTCTGTTATATTGATTACAGTCTGTTATATTCATTACAGTCTGTTATATTCATTACAGTCTGTTATATTGATTACAGTCTGTTATATTGATTACAGTCTGTTATATTGATTACAGTCTGTTACATTGATTACCTTATATAATTGTTCCTCATCATCTTCAAATATGTTGAGCATCAGCAGCAGCAGAACGTTGTTATCCACTCTGCAATATCATCAGCACAGTCACTATGAACATGTTTGTCTAATATACATATGCAGGTTAGAAATTTGGTTCAAAATGGTTAAAAATATTCAATATCAGGTAGAATTTTTTAGGCAATGTTTGTTTAAACAAACATTACATGCCCATATAGCAAAGATTACGTGAAGTAATAGAAGTTTGGTTGTGACTGTTAGATGATGAATATAGTCACCTGATCTCTGCATCATGTGACAGCTCCGAGCTTCCCGAGTTGGAAGGGGAGACCTCCCTGACCTCCCTGCCGACCTCCTTGACCTCCCTGCCGACCTCCCTGACCTCCCTGCCGACCTCCTCCCTGCCGACCTCCTTGACCTCCCTGCCGACCTCCTTGACCTCCCTGCCGACCTCCCTGCCGACCTCCTCCCTGCCGACCTCCCTGACCTCCCTGCCGACCTCCACCGTCTGGGTCAGAACCACCACAGCAGCACCTTCATTGTCTAATCTGCCACGGTCTGTCTCATCTTCTTCCTGTGCGTCTCCCTTCTTATCTGCTTCCTGTTGGAGCACAGTTTTCTCATCTGGTAACTTTGTCCTAATCTCATTAATTTGCGATTCCACCTCATTTTGTTTTATATCTAATTCAGAGATTTCAGCTGTGTTTTGCCCTTCAGTGTCTGAGTCGGGAACTTTGACATCATCTTTGTCAAGTACAACACATACGTTTTCTGCAGGTTTCTTCTCCACTGATATTTGATCTAAGTCATCTAACTTGTAGTTTGGTTTGTCCAATAGGTCCAGAATACTGTCTGACAACCTTGTCAATTTGGGTGGTCCATACTTATCCATGTTGCTTTGGTCATAAATTGATATCTCCTCCGGCAGTTTTGGACTGGGCAATCCTTGTGGACTATCCTTTGGACTAACATTTATAATTTCCATTTCACCATGTTGTTCGTTTTCTGTTTGGCTATTTTCCTTTCCCTCACTACATTCTTCAATCTCTTTTTCCTTTTCTTCCGGATCACAGAGTCGACCATACACAGATATTTCTAATTCAACTGACTTTGTAAGTTTGTCCATTTCTTTCTGGAAGTGCTGTGCTGCCTCCTGGAGGGCTTCCGGTAAACTACCGGACAGAGCCTGGTCCACGGAAGAATCAGTTTGTTTGGCCGTGTCAATCATCATGCCTATTTCACTTGCCACAACACTTTCAGAATGACCATCACAGTTTGACCTTGAACCTTGCCCTTCTAAGGATTTTATATCATCAGAATGACCTTCTAATGACCTTGGCAAATTATGTTTGCCGTTTTCATCTGATGCTTCCTGATTAGTGTCATTGTCAGCTGAGTCACTCGGAGCATGAGAGTCTGGCTGCTTCAGGCCCTGAGCCTGACCTACTGAGCTACCCTCTCCAGGCTCCTGGGTCACACCACTCAGAGAACTCACTGACGTACTATCCTCACTCTCAGACCTCTTTTTGTTGGATTTACGTCTCTTGGATTTCTGTTTGGTTTTGACATGGATGACCTCTAGTTCTCCGGTACTTGGCGCGTCCAGATCGAGGGAGTTACTGCAGGGAATCTTCAGGATCCGGTTCATTCTCGACTTCTCACTGTCATGTTCAGATATGGTTGGTAACGAGGAAGATGTTTTCATCGTCTTTGCGTTTACACTGTCTTCACCATAACCATTTGTCATGTTGGTGGGACTAGATTTTTTGGGTTTTGACTCAAATACTTCTGGATCTAAATCCGTAAGATCCGTCACTCCAGGCTGAGAATCCAGGGTCATGTAGGAGGACTGAAATCCGTCAGAACTCGTTATTAGCGAATATTACACAGGATTAAGGCGTCAGATGTCATCACTGGGTGAGGAAATAAACTACCTTGCCAATCTCTAGTACAATGAGCAACAATATCCCTTTTCATTTTCTAACAGCAGGAATATATGAAACAAAGTTTTAATGTCCCTGGAGAATTTGAAGAATAGTTAGGTAATAATTAATACAGTATGAAGTAGCCGTAAAGGTGATTGTAGTTACAAAGGATTTACATTCGTTATTCTGAGAGTCACAAGATACTAACTCAGGGGCCATCACTGAGAGGCTGGGTTCCAGTGCTTACCTGAGACATAGAGCCATCCATACTGCACCTACCTGAGATATAGAGCTATCCATACTGCACTTACCTGAGACATGGAGCCATCCATACTGCACTTACCTGAGACACAGAGCCATCCATACTGCACCTACCTGAGATATAGAGCCATCCATACTGCACTTACCTGAGATATAGAGCCATCCATACTGCACTTACCTGAGATATAGAGCTATCCATACTGCACTTACCTGAGACATAGAGCCATCCATACTGCACTTACCTGAGACATAGAGCCATCCATACTGCACTTACCTGAGACAGAGGCATCCATACTGCACTTACCTGAGACATGGAGCCATCCATACTGCACTTACCTGAGATATAGAGCCATCCATACTGCACCTACCTGAGACATAGAGCCATCCATACTGCACCTACCTGAGACATAGAACTATCCATACTGCACAGTGATATCTTGTCATCCTCTGACTCAGACTCCCGTGATGAGCTACGGACTCGCATGTGACTTGACAAGTCCAAATACGGCACATCCTGTAGAAATATACGATGTTAAACCTCAAATAATGACTCAATGAAATGTGGCAAAAAACGTCTCAATATCAACATGTAGCTTAAATCTCAAATAAAAAAATAATTATAAACTATAAAAGAGAGAGAGAGAGAGAGAGAGAGAGCTATCCATACTGCATAGTTCTGCCTCACTAAATTTTCACGTTGCAGGTCTGTAACATGTTAACCCTCCATGTCCCAGACTTACAAGGATGTCAGGTTAACCCTTGAGGGGCTTAGTCCCAGACTATACAAGGATGTCAGGTTAACCCTCCACGTCCCAGACTTACAAGGATGTCAGGTTAACCCTTGAGGGGCTTAGTCCCAGACTATACAAGGATGTCAGGTTAACCCTCCACGTCCCAGACTTACAAGGATGTCAGGTTAACCCTTGAGGGGCTTAGTCCCAGACTATACAAGGATGTCAGGTAAACCCTTCAGGTCCCAGACTATACAAGGATGTCAGGCTAACCCTTCAGGGGCTCAGCGCGTATAACTCACCACTTCCACCTGGAAGGAGATGAACTCGAGGCCAGCGGAGAGCGTGAGCAGGATCTCCATCCTCTGCTGGTCCAGCACCAGAGCCTCCTTCACATAATACTTCCTGATCAACTTAAGGTTCGACATGAAGCAGCGCATGTAACTCTCCAGGAGCTGGTCAGCAAGGGCGAGGTAGAGCCACGCCCGACCTGCAATATATAACACAGAGGTAGAGCCACGCCCGACCTGGAATATAAAACACAGAGGTAGAGCCACGCCCGACCTGCAATATATAACATAACATATAGCGAGGTAGAGCCACGCCCGACCTGCAATATATGACATAACATATAGCGAGGTAGAGCCACGCCCGACCTACAATATATAACATAACATATAGCGAGGTAGAGCCACGCCCGACCTGCAATATATAACATAACATATAGCGAGGTAGAGCCACGCCCGACCTGCAATATACAACACAGAGGTAGAGCCATGCCCGACCTGCAATATATAACATAACATACAGCGAGGTAGAGCCACGCCCGACCTGCAATATACAACACAGAGGTAGAGCCACGCCCGACCTGCAATATATAACATAACATATAGCGAGGTAGAGCCACGCCCGACCTGCAATATATAACATAACATATAGCGAGGTAGAGCCACGCCCGACCTGCAATATATAACATAACATATAGCGAGGTAGAGCCATGCCCGACCTGCAATATATAACATAACATATAGCGAGGTAGAGCCATGCCCGACCTGCAATATATAACACAGAGGTAGAGCCACGCCCGACCTGCAATATATAACATAACATATAGCGAGGTAGAGCCACGCCCGACCTGCAATATATAACATAACATATAGCGAGGTAGAGCCACGCCCGACCTGCAATATATAACATAACATATAGCGAGGTAGAGCCACGCCCGACCTGCAATATATAACATAACATATAGCGAGGTAGAGCCACGCCCGACCTGCAATATATAACATAACATATAGCGAGGTAGAGCCACGCCCGACCTGCAATATATAACATAACATATAGCGACGTAGAGCCACACCCGACCTGCAATATATAACATAACATATAGCGAGGTAGAGCCACGCCCGACCTGCAATATATAACATAACATATAGCGACGTAGAGCCACGCCCGACCTGCAATATAGAACAGAGGTAGAGCCACGCCCGACCTGCAATATATAACATAACATATAGCGAGGTAGAGCCACGCCCGACCTGCAATATAGAACACAGAGGTAGAGCCACGCCCGACCTGCAATATATAACATAACATATAGCGAGGTAGAGCCACGCCCGACCTGCAATATATAACATAACATATAGCGAGGTAGAGCCACGCCCGACCTGCAATATATAACATAACATATAGCGAGGTAGAGCCACGCCCGACCTGCAATATATAACATAACATATAGCGAGGTAGAGCCACGCCCGACCTGCAATATATAACATAATATATAGCGAGGTAGAGCCATGCCCGACCTGCAATATATAACATAACATATAGCGAGGTAGAGCCACGCCCGACCTGCAATATATAACATAACATATAGCGAGGTAGAGCCACGCCCGACCTGCAATATATAACATAACATATAGCGAGGTAGAGCCACGCCCGACCTGCAATATATAACATAACATATAGCGACGTAGAGCCACGCCAGACCTGCAATATATAACATAACATATAGCGAGGTAGAGCCACGCCAGACCTGCAATATATAACATAACATATAGCGACGTAGAGCCACGCCCGACCTGCAATATAGAACACAGAGGTAGAGCCACGCCCGACCTGCAAAATATAACATAACATATAGCGAGGTAGAGCCACGCCCGACCTGCAATATAGAACACAGAGGTAGAGCCACGCCCGACCTGCAATATATAACATAACATATAGCGAGGTAGAGCCACGCCCGACCTGCAATATATAACATAACATATAGCGAGGTAGAGCCACGCCCGACCTGCAATATATAACATAACATATAGCGACGTAGAGCCACGCCCGACCTGCAATATATAACATAACATATAGCGAGGTAGAGCCACGCCCGACCTGCAATATATAACATAACATATAGCGACGTAGAGCCACGCCCGACCTGCAATATATAACATAACATATAGCGAGGTAGAGCCACGCCCGACCTGCAATATATAACATAACATATAGCGACGTAGAGCCACGCCCGACCTGCAATATATAACATAACATATAGCGAGGTAGAGCCACGCCCGACCTGCAATATAGAACACAGAGGTAGAGCCACACCCGACCTGCAATATAGAACACAGAGGTAGAGCCACACCCGACCTGCAATATATAACATAACATATAGCGAGGTAGAGCCACGCCCAACCTGCAATATATAACACAGAGGTAGAGCCACGCCCGACCTGCAATATATAACACAGAGGTAGAGCCACGCCCGACCTGCAATATATAACACAGAGGTAGAGCCACGCCCGACCTGCAATATATAACATAACATATAGCGAGGTAGAGCCACGCCCGACCTGCAATATATAACACAGAGGTAGAGCCACGCCCGACCTGGAATATATAACATAACATATAGCGAGGTAGAGCCACGCCCGACCTGCAATATATAACATAACATATAGCGAAGTAGAGCCACGCCCGACCTGCAATATATAACATAACATATAGCGAGGTAGAGCCACGCCCGACCTGCAATATATAACATAACATATAGCGAGGTAGAGCCACGCCCGACCTGCAATATATAACATAACATATAGCGAGGTAGAGCCACGCCCAACCTGCAATATATAACATAACATATAGCGAGGTAGAGCCACGCCCAACCTGCAATATATAACATAACATATAGCGAGGTAGAGCCACGCCCGACCTGCAATATAGAACAGAGGTAGAGCCACGCCCGACCTGCAATATATAACATAACATATAGCGAAGTAGAGCCACGCCCGACCTGCAATATATAACATAACATATAGCGAGGTAGAGCCACGCCCGACCTGCAATATATAACATAACATATAGCGAGGTAGAGCCACGCCCGACCTGCAATATATAACATAACATAAAGCGAGGTAGAGCCACGCCCAACCTGCAATATATAACATAACATATAGCGAGGTAGAGCCACGCCCGACCTGCAATATATAACATAACATATAGCGAGGTAGAGCCACGCCCGACCTGCAATATATAACATAACATATAGCGAGGTAGAGCCACGCCCGACCTGCAATATATAACATAACATATAGCGAGGTAGAGCCACGCCCGACCTACAATATATAACACAGAGGTAGAGCCACGCCCGACCTGCAATATATAACATAACATATAGCGAGGTAGAGTCACGCCCGACCTGCAATATATAACATAACATATAGCGAGGTAGAGCCACGCCCGACCTGCAATATATAACATAGAGGTAGAGCCACGCCCGACCTGCAATATATAACATAGAGGTAGAGCCACGCCCGACCTGCAATATATAACATAACATATAGCGAGGTAGAGCCACGCCCGACCTGCAATATATAATATAACATATAGCGAAGTAGAGCCACGCCCGACCTGCAATATATAACATAACATACAGCGAGGTAGAGCCATGCCCGACCTGCAATATATAACATAACATATAGCGACGTAGAGCCACGCCCGACCTGCAATATAGAACACAGAGGTAGAGCCACGCCCGACCTGCAAAATATAACATAACATATAGCGAGGTAGAGCCACGCCCGACCTGCAATATAGAACACAGAGGTAGAGCCACGCCCGACCTGCAATATATAACATAACATATAGCGACGTAGAGCCACGCCCGACCTGCAATATATAACATAACATATAGCGAGGTAGAGCCACGCCCGACCTGCAATATATAACATAACATATAGCGACGTAGAGCCACGCCCGACCTGCAATATATAACATAACATATAGCGACGTAGAGCCACGCCCGACCTGCAATATATAACATAACATATAGCGACGTAGAGCCACGCCCGACCTGCAATATATAACATAACATATAGCGAGGTAGAGCCACGCCCGACCTGCAATATAGAACACAGAGGTAGAGCCACACCCGACCTGCAATATAGAACACAGAGGTAGAGCCACACCCGACCTGCAATATATAACATAACATATAGCGAGGTAGAGCCACGCCCAACCTGCAATATATAACACAGAGGTAGAGCCACGCCCGACCTGCAATATATAACACAGAGGTAGAGCCACGCCCGACCTGCAATATATAACACAGAGGTAGAGCCACGCCCGACCTGCAATATATAACATAACATATAGCGAGGTAGAGCCACTCCCGACCTGCAATATATAACACAGAGGTAGAGCCACGCCCGACCTGGAATATATAACATAACATATAGCGAGGTAGAGCCACGCCCGACCTGCAATATATAACATAACATATAGCGAAGTAGAGCCACGCCCGACCTGCAATATATAACATAACATATAGCGAGGTAGAGCCACGCCCGACCTGCAATATATAACATAACATATAGCGAGGTAGAGCCACGCCCGACCTGCAATATATAACATAACATATAGCGAGGTAGAGCCACGCCCAACCTGCAATATATAACATAACATATAGCGAGGTAGAGCCACGCCCAACCTGCAATATATAACATAACATATAGCGAGGTAGAGCCACGCCCGACCTGCAATATAGAACAGAGGTAGAGCCACGCCCGACCTGCAATATATAACATAACATATAGCGAAGTAGAGCCACGCCCGACCTGCAATATATAACATAACATATAGCGAGGTAGAGCCACGCCCGACCTGCAATATATAACATAACATATAGCGAGGTAGAGCCACGCCCGACCTGCAATATATAACATAACATATAGCGAGGTAGAGCCACGCCAGACCTGCAATATATAACATAACATACAGCGAGGTAGAGCCACGCCCAACCTGCAATATATAACATAACATATAGCGAGGTAGAGCCACGCCCAACCTGCAATATATAACATAACATATAGCGAGGTAGAGCCACGCCCAACCTGCAATATATAACATAACATATAGCGAGGTAGAGCCACGCCAGACCTGCAATATAGAACACAGAGGTAGAGCCACGCCCGACCTGCAATATAGAACACAGAGGTAGAGCCACACCCGACCTG
Source organism: Amphiduros pacificus (assembly GCA_949316495.1). Classification (NCBI taxonomy): domain Eukaryota; kingdom Metazoa; phylum Annelida; class Polychaeta; order Phyllodocida; family Hesionidae; genus Amphiduros; species Amphiduros pacificus. The sequence goes on along the minus strand of OX439012.1, from coordinate 33,967,649 downwards.
CAATATATAACATATAGCGAGGTAGAGCTACGCCCGACCTGCAATATATAACATAACATATAGCGAGGTAGAGCCACGCCCGACCTACAATATATAACATAACATATAGCGAGGTAGAGCCACGCCCGACCTGCAATATATAACATAACATATAGCGAGGTAGAGCCACGCCCGACCTGCAATATATAACATAACATATAGCGAGGTAGAGCCACGCCCGACCTGCAATATAGAACACAGAGGTAGAGCCACGCCCGACCTGCAATATAAAACATAGAGATAGAGCCACACCCGACCTGCAATATATAACATAACATATAGCGAGGTAGAGCCACGCCCGACCTGCAATATAGAACACAGAGGTAGAGCCACGCCCGACCTGCAATATAAAACATAGAGATAGAGCCACGCCTGACCTGAAATATAAAACATAGAGGTAGAGCCACGGCCGACCTGAAATATAAAACACAGCATATAGCGAGGTAGATGCTTTATAGCGAGGTACAGTCACGCCCGAGTATAAAGTATAAAGCACATGACTGTGACATTTTGATAATATTTAACTTACCTCTGCCGAGGTTGGTGGTAACATTCTGGAGTCTCTTGATTTCTTTGATGGTGGCTTTGTGTGTAAACTCCTGTACCACTACCCAATACCCGTTGGTGATGTGACGTAACCTGCAACAAACCAACCACGGACTCCATTACAGTAAACAAACCAACGACTCCATTACAGTAAACCAACCAACGACTCCATTACAGAAAACCAACCAATCCCTCCATTACAGTAAACCAACCAATCCCTCCATTACAGTAAACCAACCTATCCCTCCATTACAGTAAACCAACCAATCCCTCCATTACAGTAAACCAACCGATCCCTCCTTTACAGTAAACCAACCGATCACTCCTTTACAGTAAACCAACCAATCCCTCCATTACAGTAAACCAACCAATCCCTCCATTACAGTAAACCAACCAATCTCTCCTTTACAGTAAACCAACCAATCCCTCCATTACAGTAAACCAACCAATCCCTCCATTACAGTAAACCAACCAATCCCTCCATTACAGTAAACCAACCAATCCCTCCACTACAGTAAACCAACCAATCCCTCCATTACAGTAAACCAACCAATCCCTCCATTACAGTAAACCAACCAATCCCTCCATTACAGTAAACCAACCAATCCCTCCACTACAGTAAACCAACCAATCCCTCCATTACAGTAAACCAACCAATCCCTCCATTACAGTAAACCAACCAATCCCTCCATTACAGTAAACCAACCAATCACTCCATCACAGTAAACCAATCAATCCCTCCATAACAGTAAACCAACCAATCCCTCCATTACAGTAAACCAATCAATCCCTCCATTACAGTAAACCAACCAATCCCTCCATTACAGTAAACCAACCAATCCCTCCACTACAGTAAACCAACCAATCACTCCATCACAGTAAACCAATCAATCCCTCCATAACAGTAAACCAACCAATCCCTCCATTACAGTAAACCAACCAATCCCTCCATTACAGTAAACCAACCAATCCCTCCATTACAGTAAACCAACCAATCCCTCCATTACAGTAAACTTCCATGTCGCACATGACCATGGCATGGCATTACTACATTTGGCCATGTCTAGCTGCATTATTTTGATTCATGTAGTCATGCATGTAGTCATGTATGTAGTCATGTATTTTTATTTTGATTGTTTTACATTATGGATCAGTATTTTCATTGTTTATGAACCTAAGATCTCAGCCTGATGGAAAATACATAGAATTGGTTCCTGGAAAATACAACATCTTTCCTCCTAGTAGCTAAGAACTCCACTCAGTACTCAAAAGATCAAAGATGACGTACAGAATGACAAAACATAGTCAGCATGGCTAAAAAGCTCAGAATGTTGGACAATTTGACATTAAATGTCTGATGCAGAATTATGATCTAATATAACACCATTTCATTTGACCTATGTTCATAAATACTACTTGTGGGGAATGAAATTGCTTCAAAGTTCCATATGAATTGATAAAAGCCTCTTACCATTTTTGGGTAGTTTCCAAAATTTGTTAATATAAAGCAGAATACTGGACAATTTGCCAAGAGCCAAAATAGTGATATTCTGTATTTACCATATCTCTGGGGGAGCAAGTATTGGGACCAGCATTGGTCTTATCTGTCCCTGTATATTCTGTATTTACCATATCTATGGGGGAGCAAGTATTGGGACCAGCATTGGTCTTATCGCTCCCTGTATAACAGGGCCATAATCAACACGGCCAGTCAAGGCAATCAAATCTACAGAAATCCAGAATTTGGTTGCAAATGGGCATCAAAATGTTGAAAAATGGGCATATTATTGATGGCTGTTATTGATGGCTGTTATTGATGGCTGTTATTGATGGCTGTTATTGATGGCTGTTATTGATGGCTGTTATTGATGGCTGTTATTGATGGCTGTTACTGATGGCTGTTGGACTTGGATCACCTCAATTGAAAATCTGCCAAACTTGATACAATGCAGTGAGGTCCAGAACTCTATCTGGTCAGGAACTATCAGGACAGTAAGGTGAGAAATTACTGATAACAATGTACGAGTGAACAGACCTGGATAAGGTTGACTAATGGAGCCAGGATCATGGGTAGGGACCTGGATAAGGTTGACTAATGGAGCTGGGATCACAGGTAGAGACCTGGATAAGGTTGACTAATGGAGCTGGGATCACGGGTAGGGACCTGGATAAGGTTGACTAATGGAGCCGGGATCATGGGTAGGGACCTGGATAAGGTTGCCTAATGGAGCTGGGATCACGGGTAGGGACCTGGATAAGGTTGCCTAATGGAGCTGGGATCACAGGTAGAGACCTGGATAAGGTTGACTAATGGAGCTGGGATCACGGGTAGGGACCTGGATAAGGTTGACTAATGAAGACGGGATCATGGGTAGGGACCTGGATAAGGTTGACTAATGGAGCTGGGATCATGGGTAGGGACCTGGATAAGGTTGACTAATGGAGCCGGGATCATGGGTAGGGACCTGGATAAGGTTGACTAATGGAGACGGGATCATGGGTAGGGACCTGGATAAGGTTGACTAATGGAGCTGGGATCATGGGTAGGGACCTGGATAAGGTTGACTAATGGAGCTGGGATCACGAGTAGAGACCTGGATAAGGTTGACTAATGGAGCTGGGATCACAGGTAGAGGCCTGGATAAGGTTGACTAATGGAGCTGGGATCGTGGGTAGGGACCTGGATAAGGTTGACTAATAGAGCTGGGATCATGAGTAGGGACCTGGATAAGGTTGACTAATGGAGCCGGGATCATGGGTAGGGACCTGGATAAGGTTGACTAATGGAGACGGGATCATGGGTAGGGACCTGGATAAGGTTGACTAATGGAGCTGGGATCATGGGTAGGGACCTGGATAAGGTTGACTAATGGAGCCGGGATCATGGGTAGGGACCAGGATAAGGTTGACTAATGGAGCCGGGATCACGAGTAGAGACCTGGATAAGGTTGACTAATGGAGCTGGGATCACGGGTAGGGACCTGGATAAGGTTGCCTAATGGAGCTGGGATCACAGGTAGAGGCCTGGATAAGGTTGACTAATGGAGCTGGGATCGTGGGTAGGGACCTGGATAAGGTTGACTAATAGAGCCGGGATCATGAGTAGGGACCTGGATAAGGTTGACTAATGGAGCTGGGATCACGGGTAGGGACCAGGATAAGGTTGACTAATGGAGCCGGGATTGTGGGTAGGGACCTGGATAAGGTTGACTAATGGAGCTGGGATCAAGAGTAGAGACCTGGATAAGGTTGACTAATGGAGCTGGGATCTCGGGTAGGGACCTGGATAAGGTTGACTAATGGAGCTGGGATCACAGGTAGGGACCTGGATAAGGTTGACTAATGGAGCTGGGATCATGAGTAGGGACCTGGATAAGGTTGACTAATGGAGCCGGGATCATGGGTAGGGACCCGGATAAGGTTGACTAATGGAGCCGGGATCATGGGTAGGGACCTGGATAAGGTATACTAATGGAGCCGGGATCATGGGTAGGGACCTGGATAAGGTTGACTAATGGAGCCGGGATCATGGGTAGGGACCTGGATAAGGTTGACTAATGGAGACGGGATCATGGGTAGGGACCTGGATAAGGTTGACTAATGGAGCTGGGATCATGGGTAGGGACCTGGATAAGGTTGACTAATGGAGCCGGGATCATGGGTAGGGACCTGGATAAGGTTGACTAATGGAGCTGGGATCATGAGTAGGGACCTGGATAAGGTTTACTAATGGAGCCGGGATCATGGGTAGGGACCTGGATAAGGTTGACTAATGGAGCCGAAATCATGGGTAGGGACCTGGATAAGGTTGACTAATGGAGACGGGATCATGGGTAGGGACCTGGATAAGGTTGACTAATGGAGCTGGGATCATGGGTAGGGACCTGGATAAGGTTGACTAATGGAGCCGGGATCATGGGTAGGGACCTGGATAAGGTTGACTAATGGAGCCGGGATCATGGGTAGGGACCTGGATAAGGTTGACTAATGGAGCTGGGATCATGAGTAGGGACCTGGATAAGGTTTACTAATGGAGCCGGGATCATGGGTAGGGACCTGGATAAGGTTGACTAATGGAGCCGAAATCATGGGTAGGGACCTGGATAAGGTTGACTAATGGAGACGGGATCATGGGTAGGGACCTGGATAAGGTTGACTAATGGAGCCGGGATCATGGGTAGGGACCTGGATAAGGTTGACTAATGGAGCCGGGATCATGGGTAGGGACCTGGATAAGGTTGACTAATGGAGCCGGGATCATGGGTAGGGACCTGGATAAGGTTGACTAATGGAGCCGGGATCATGGGTAGGGACCTGGATAAGGTTGACTAATGGAGCCGGGATCATGGGTAGGGACCTGGATAAGGTTGACTAATGGAGCTGGGATCATGGGTAGGGACCTGGATAAGGTTGACTAATGGAGCCGGGATCATGGGTAGGGACCTGGATAAGGTTGACTAATGGAGCTGGGATCATGGGTAGGGACCTGGATAAGGTTGACTAATGGAGCCAGGATCGTGGGAAGTTAATAAAGATTGTAGGAGAGATCAAAGAGAGAATACTTGATTGCCCAAATGTTGCACAAAATAATATTCCTGACCAATGTCTTGACCAGACTTGACTGTTACCACTACAATATACAGTGACCATGTTAATAGACCGCAGGAAGGAAGTCATTTTCACAGAAAAATTAAAATAGTCTTTTAATATGCCATAAATATTTCCACTACCAATAGATTCCTACTCAATAAATCATGATGATAAAGAAGGCATGAAGATCAATAATGTATGAATACAAACACACACCAACATGGAGATCCCAGTCCCTGTTTAGCACTCACTAACATGGAGATCCCAGTCCCTGTTTTAACCCTTGAGGACTGGCATGCTCATATTGTCACAGTGTTTATCAGCAGGACTAACCATTCATGTGCAAGTGTCTTCATGCTTTAGTTACTATCATTTATGTTCATTATGACCAAAGAAATACTGAGGTCAAAATATCCAGATCCAAGCAGCCTGATGGCATTAACATGTTTACTTTGCAACAAGTCATCGCCCTGGAGAATGTCACAAAATAGTGGCATTTACTTGTAGTGAGAGCAATGATGGGGATGTAAACGTCCTTCCCGTCTGTTAAGAGTTAAATCCTCCCTTCCCACTATGGTGGTTTACTGAGAGTTCTGCCACGCCCATCTATGGCATTCAGTTCATCATTCTAGTTTATTGATATTTTTTTTCCTCATTATACTGTGCACATTTATTAGTGTTTATTTTGGGTGACATCAGCTTTCTGTGATGACCTTTCCCACAGTGATCTAACCACAACTATTTGATCACAAGTGTGTGGGCAACATTCAACACTGACTCATCAATCAGGTGACAATAATATGCCTCAAAGAAAATCTCCTCTCCTAAATAATCTGAAACAATAAAAGGTTTTTAAGTGTTTTTGATAATTTTATAAATGTGACAGAGGTTTACTTGTATGCATCACTCATTCATTCTGTCCCCATGATGTCACCCGTCCAGTCCCCATGTTGTCATCCATCCAGTCCCCATGATGTCACCCATCCTGTGCCCATGTCACTCATCCTGTCCTCATGATGTCACACTCATCCTGTCCTCATGATGTCACACCCATTCTGTCCCTATGATGTCACACTCATCCTGTCCCCATAATGTCACACTCATCCTGTCCCCATGATGTCACACCCATTCTGTTCCTATGATGTCACACTCATCCTGTCCCCATGATGTCACACTCATCCTGTCCCCATGATGTCACCCATTCTGTCCCCATGATGTCACCCATTCTGCCCCTATGATGTCACACCCATTCTCTCCCCATGATGTCACACATTCTTTCATCATGATGTCATTACCACCTTCGCAGGGTGGAGTAGGAGCTGGAGCAGTGAGTACTGATTCCCGGGATCAATAGAGCAGCGTGTCTCACCTGTGAGTACTGATTACTCACCCGTGAGTACTGATTACTTACCCTTGAGTACTGATTACTCGCCCGTGATTACTGATTACTCGCCCGTGAGTACTGATTACTCACCCGTGAGTACTGATTACTCACCCGTGAGTACTGATTACTCACCCGTGAGTACTGATTACCTGTCCTGTCCCCATGTCACCCATCCTGTCCCCATGTCACCCATCCTGTCCCCATGATGTCACACCCATCCTGTCCCCATGCTGTCACACCCATCCTGTCCCCATGATGTCACCCATTCTGTCCCCATGATGTCACCCATTCTGCCCCTATGATGTCACACCCATTCTCTCCCCATGATGTCACACATTCTTTCATCATGATGTCATTACCACCTTCGCAGGGTGGAGTAGGAGCTGGAGCAGTGAGTACTGATTCCCGGGATCAATAGAGCAGCGTGTCTCACCTGTGAGTACTGATTACTCGCCCGTGAGTACTGATTACTCACCCGTGAGTACTGATTACCCTCCCGCGAGTACTGATTACCCACCCGTGAGTACTGATTACCCACCCGTGAGTACTGATTTCTCGCCCGTGATTACTGATTACTCACCCATGAGTACTGATTACTCACCTGTGAGTACTGATTACCCTCCCGTGAATACTGATTACCCTCCCGCGAGTAATGATTACCCTCCCATGAGTACTGATTACCCTCCCGCAAGTACTGATTACTCGCCCGTGAGTACTGATTACTCGCCCATGAGTACCGATTACTCACCCGTGGAGGAAGGCGTGGTCGAGGTGCTCCACCAGCTTACAGAAGTACCAGTCCTGATTGGTGAAGATAATGTCCGGCCCGGCCACGCCATGCTGGAACTCCTGGATCTGAAATATTACAAGGTCCCCATCAAATATCCAGCTAATAATTAGGTAAACATTTGCCATAATTATTTTTGACTGAACCATATTTATCTTGAACAGGAATATATTAGGAATTTGTGGGCATATTCTGAGATTATTACAGCATCCAATACACATGGCAACTAACTGTCACTAGAGGCATTGTGGCTCAGGTTGATATCTGGCTTAGCAGGGCTGTGGGCTCGGAATATTACATTATTACCCTGCAGATTTCCAACTTGGCATTCATATTGAACATGAATAAAGTTGGTAATAAAAAACAGAATAACTGAAAAGGCAGCTCTATGAGCAACTAACATTCTTTTGTATTAATATTGGGACATTTATAAATGAAACATTGAAATTCATATATATTAAATCTGTCATTTTGAATTTTTGTCCCTCGCAGAGACAGAAAATACGACATCACAACATCCTCTGCCATGTTTCCAAGATAAAAGAGATAGCAGTGAACCTGAGCAACAATCCTCTACAACATAAACCACACAGGACCCAGCAATATACAGCAGTGAACCTGAGCAGCAAACCTCTACAACATAAACCACACAGGACCCAGAAATATACAGCAGCGAACCTGGGCAACAATCCTCTACAACATAAACCACACAGGACCCAGCAATATACAGCAGCGAACCTGGGCAACAATCCTCTACAACATAAACCACACAGGACCCAGCAATATACAGCAGTGAACCTGGGCACCAAACCTCTACAACATAAACCACACAGGACCCAGCAATATACAGCAGTGAACCTGGGCACCAAACCTCTACAACATAAACCACACAGGACCCAGAAATATACAGCAGCGAACCTGAGCAGCAAACCTCTACAACATAAACCCCACAGGACCCAGAAATATACAGCAGCGAACCTGGGCAACAATCCTCTACAACATAAACCACACAGGACCCAGCAATATACAGCAGCGAACCTGAGCAGCAAACCTCTACAACATAAACCACACCGGACCCAGCAATATACAGCAGCGAACCTGGGCACCAAACCTCTACAACATAAACCACACCGGACCCAGCAATATACAGCAGCAGTCTGACGAGAGAAATGAACGAATTACTGATCCGGATGTGGTCAGCAATTTTCTCAATTTTGCAATTGACATTCATGAGTAATGCACACCAGAGACATCTATATAATTAGGTCAATGTATGACCTGACATGACCTCATTTGCTTGTGTTTATGCATGCTTGAAATGCTTTGACAACATATCTGACGAAAGCTTAATGTAAAAATAAATAATAATTTCAATTTGTAAAAGCACAATACCAGACTCTGTCTTCCTGAGGTATGTGTATTAACTTATCTCTACAATGAACATAATTTTAAAAAGTGATGATTTAAAAAAAATCAATCCAGCACATGTTTGTAAATTAATGTGATAGGCAACAAAACAAAATAAGATGTTCTGATTATAGGCTAACTATACACATGCTGAGTCACTGCCGACGACTTGCTTCTTGTCTGTTCTCATCTCCATGCATCAAGTCATCAAGGGGCAGACTAGTTTAAAGATGGCCACCAAATCAATGACATGGGACGATAATACATTAAACACCTAGAGCCCCAAAGACAAAGCCACAGCAAGGACATGATGGCCGCCATCTTTCCACACTGACAGAAGCTGTGACACGATACACGGAAGGCAGATGTGGCAAATCACTGCACATAGCACTGCAAGCATCTCAAAACTTAGAAAATGTTTTTGTTTTTTTGCATAACCTACATTGAATATAGGCATAAAAACGTGTTAAATTTTTCAACTCTGTAAATTTATTAAACTATTTTACCAAATATCTCAAATATCATAATTTGATAGTGGGTTTGTTTTATAATTGACATGCAATATGATTATAAACGTAAAATAAATATCAACTGAAATGAAAAGTTTTTAGCAGAAGCTTTTTTTTTCTTTGCTTTTTTAATTTTTTTTTTTTTTTTTTTTTTTGCTTTTTAAAATTTTTTTACTATTTTTTTTTAAGCACATTCATCGCAATAATAGAACAATAATATGACAAACAAAAGTTGAAATAGCTGTGTAAGATTTGGATGGAGGCGAGTCACATGACCTACCTGGGTCAGTCCGGGATAACTTTCATACATTTTAGTGGCCAGTGAGTTCCCACATCTTAACTGAAGCTTTGGAAGGAACAAATCATACTTTAATAAACACCTGGAGACTATCACGCATAAATGTGACCAAATAGAGTCACACATGAACACTGCATGAATTTTCCTTGTCACATGTGATTATTGCAAGGAATTTTGGGGTAATGTATATTTTGTGATACTCTGCAAAACAAAGGTAGTTGATCCTCAAATAGGTTGAGAACTGATTACCTCTGTTTAGCAGAGTAATTTTGTATGATTCATTATCATATTCTTGGCTACACAAAGGCTCAGTATGATCTCCTGGTCACGTTTATGATGACTGAACAAATCAGTGTTTTCTCTTAAATAACACATTTGACTTCATATCAACATCAGTAATGTTACCTATTAACTCTAAGTTTAATTCATTTTGTGTTGTTCAAATGTGGAATATATATTGACATGAACCAGTGAAGAAAAACAGGCAAATTGGAAAAGAAAAGGACATTATATAATCTCAACATGGTTAATAATTGCTCATTTCTACTTATTCTGGTCTTGCTATATATATATATATATATATATATATATATATAGTCTTATTATATACTGGGAGTACATCACCTCAAATTGTCTAAATTTTAATGAATATTAATTTTTAGAGTTTAATCATCACATTATTGAAGATATTAATAATATATTATAATTATACTTGTTAGTCCTAAGAATTAAGGTTCGAGGCTTCAGATAACCTTGTCTAACACATTACACAGCCATTATATTAATAATATGAACTAATGGCATCAAAACTTCATTAACCAAAGATCTTGTTATTGTATTTGAACTTGCAACACAAAGAAATGTGATGGAATGATGTCAAAACATTGAGCATTGCAATAAAAGCTTACATTTATTTCTATCCAGACCACCTCAAACTTTGTTCTTTCTTGTGCAAAAATAAATCAGTGTACAGTTTCGAGAGCAATTTTAATATTGGACTAATTTTGGCATAAATTACCATGATGACAACTGCGAATTTTATTTTCTTTACTTGTTGTGAAGAGGTGTAAAATCACACCAGCCAATTAAATTTAATTTTCAAATATTATTCAGAGAAATTAATTCATTATTTTAAAAAATAAATAAATTAAAATAATTAGTTTTAAAATACCAAATCGGCCAGTCCAAACAGTTTTGTTTAATTAATTTTCATTATTTATGACTGTTCTTAATTTCGATCTATACAAACACAAAATCATGTGCATGAAAATATTTGAATAACTGAATAAACAGATTTTTTCAGATGATATTTTTTGTTTCCTTTTCTTGCCATTCACATTGTTATTGCTCCATGTTGGTGAGTGATCCTACCTGCTTCACAGCCTTTGACACACTTTCCACGATTCTGTCCTTGAGTCTGCGCCTGTCCACGAGACTAGGCATCGTCTGCATCCCTCACCGTCTCATTAATCGTTTACCTCACCCACTTTAATTGGAAAAAATGTTATATCTCTGATTAGACGTACAGATCATCTGACCAAAGGCAGCCATTATTATTTTGAGTCAGGATATGGGACCCGTTAAAACGGGTAAGTTTTGTGCACTGACATCTGGTGGCAGAATAGATTTGTATCGATCTTTCTTCGTCAATAAAAGATTTTGAATCAAGTTAAGGCAGCTTGATTTTGTTTCACAGAACTTAATTTTTCTAATTTGCCAACAATACTCAAACTTATCAAAGCAATCATTTATGCTTTTATAAAAGTATATTCTTGTCAAATGTTATAATTGGCTTACCTTTTGCTTTGATGAGAAGAACCGAGAGGCTTGAATAAATAAAGACTTCCATTTACTTTCAAGTAGTGATCCAAGTTACCTTTGGTTAGGAATTACACAGTATATTGTTGCTAAATAGGCTGGAAACATGATTTCAAGAATTTGATGGATTTCTATACCACAAACAATTTTGTGTTTGTACAAACGACAGTTTTTTCTTTTAGGTTTTATGTAAACTTTCAAAATCTGATGTAATTTTATTTTAAAACAATCTATGATGGTGACCACTATATTTTTAGTCCATACTTGTTTATATTATTGCCAGACAGTTTAGGGACATAATATCTGAAAATTGATAGAATGTTATGGATTTCTATATTTTTATTCAAAATGTATTTGAATGAATGAGTTTTTTTCTCTAAAATATACATGTAATGTACAATCGCAACACTCTAAGCACCATATCTGAATATTGTGGCCCATTTCTTCTCTTTTTTCTCTTTTTTTCTGTATGTAATGAAAGAAAATATACTTTTATTAAGTTATTTTGGATGTTAAGAGATTTTGGTATGTATTTCAATGACAATGTTTTGGACTTGTTGGAGTAAGTAATCAACTTTCATCAAAATACACCTTTAAGTATATTTCAATATACACTTTTAGAATATCGGACAAATCATCAAATAAAAAGATATATGAAGCCTTCAAAAAGTAATGTCCCTTTTCCTGTGACATACCACATTTTAAACGATTAATGTCATCGATACGACAGGAAATCAGACCCGGGAAATACAACCCATGTCCTCTGGTAGAATGGATAATGATGTGATGTTCCTGAATAACAATATCATAAGTGAGTGACAGATCCTAACTGGTCCTGTAAGTATTACTTTAAGTACTACTGCTAAGGTTTGCGAGATAGTTCTTTCAAACAGAGATATCAACTTTGACAATATCAACTTTGACAATATCAACTTTGACAATATCAACTTTGACAATATCAATATCATTCATTTATTTACCTTCTTCACAATCACTTTGTTCAATGTTATTTTAAGAAAATATGATTTTAATTTCCAAAGCAGTAGTATTGATATGTTACATATTGTTTCAGGTTTTAAAGTCATTATGTCACAAAATATTGCTCATATCATGAAGTAAGGACTTTTACTTGTCAAATCCATGCTGTCACCTGAAATGAGGGTAATGAGGGTCGAATGAGGGTAATCTGAATTACCCTCATTGTACTGCCACCATGGAAACACGATTTCCATGGCTTTTATGCATAGAAAATGAATTCACCATCAGTACCCCATTGTTTCTTACAACATACATGTATATATATGGGTTAATACAATGGTGGCACTGAATAAATGAACGAGGGGCCACGGGTCGTGGCGCAGTTGGTTGGAGCGCCAGCTTATTAGCACCAGTTCCTCTATGGTGATCCAAAGGTTGTGGGTTCGATCCCCGGCCATGCTGAGTTTGAATTCATGATACAAGCTGAGGCCGGCCTGTTAACCCGTTGTCTTTGTAAATCTGTGACCTGGTGGATTGTCATATCAAGGACTCGTGGCTTGACAATTCAGTGAGGCAGCACTATATCTGTTACAAGTAGGTATCATCACGAAATGACTGAAATAATGTTGAAAGTGATGACCACAAACAAATGAATGAACGGACAAACAAATGAATGAAAGAATGACATTTGGTGCATTATGTGTTCTCATTTCGTATGACGTGAAGCAGATTGTGTGTGTATGGTACATGCAGCTGCTATGTTCATTCTGTCTCTTAATCAGTCGTCATTACTTAAGGTTAGCTTTGCAGACCGAAACATTCCTTGTGAGCTTGTAACTGTTGACACCATCACAGACAGTACACAAGGGCGCCATAACCAAATCCCTTTGGAACCTACAGAATATAGTATAGCTTTCATGGAATATAATAAATGGCCCCCATGTATATAATGGCCCACATGTATATAATGGCCCACATGTATATAATGGCCCACATGTATATAATGGCCCACATGTATGTAATGGCTCCCATGTATATAATGGCCCACATGTATATAATGAACCATATGTATATAATGGCCCACATGTATATAATGACCCATATGTATAAAATGGTCCACGTGTATATAATGGCCCACATGTATATAATGGCCCATATGTATATAATGGCCCACATGTATATAATGACCAACATGTAAATAACGACCCACATGTATATATATGTGGGTCGTTATATATAATGACCCACATGTATATAATGGCCCACATGTATATAATGACCCACATGTATATAATGGCCCACATGTATATAATGACCCACATGTATATAACGACCCACATGTATATAATAACCGACTTAACTGTTTACAGGGTTAATATTTCAAGTACAAAAAGAATTGTAATACACATCTAAAAAGCATTGCGTATAAATATATATATTGCATATTGCATTGCATTAAACCGGACACTGAAAACCACAACTTCAGACCAATGCATAAAATGTTTCCTTCATCTTTCCTTTTAACTTCAAACCTTATTTGGCTTTCAAGCATGTTGTTTATGAATAAAAATCCGACATGAAAAGTTATCATGAAACTTAACCATCTTAATACTATCATAATCTGATGTTAGTGTTTGCCTCACATCACAGGGAAAGTATGAGACTATTATTTGTCAATACGCACATCGAGGTCTAACTTTAGATTAGTTCTATCTCACAGACAGGTCCTCACCCATTGGACCTATCACTCCACACAGACAGGTCCTCACCCATAGGACCTATCACCCCACACAGACAGGTCCTCACCCATTGGACCTATCACCCCACACAGACAGGTCCTCACCTATAGGACATATCACCCCACACAGACAGGTCCTCACACACAGGACCTATCACCCCACACAGACAGGTCCTCACCCACAGGACCTATCACCCCACACAGACAGGTTCTCACCCACAGGACCGATCACCCCACATAGACAGGTCCTCACCCACAGGACCTATCACCCCACACAGACAGGTCCTCACCCACAGGACCTATCACTTCGCACAGACAGTTCCTCACCCGTAGGACCTATCATCCCACACAAACAGGTCCTCACCCACAGCACCTATCACCCCACACAGACAGGTCCTCACCCATTGGACCTATCACCCCACACAGACAGGTCCTCAACTATAGGACATATCACCCCACACAGACAGGTCCTCACACACAGGACCTATCACCCCACACAGACAGGTCCTCACCCACAGGACCTATCACCCCACACAGACAGGTTCTCACCCACAGGACCAATCACCCCACATAGACAGGTCCTCACCCACAGGACCTATCACCCCACACAGACAGGTCCTCACCCACAGGACCTATCACTCCACACAGACAGGTCCTCACCCATAGGACCTATCACCCCACACAGACAGGTCCTCACCCATAGGACCTATCACCCCACATAGAAGGTCCTCACCCACAGGACGTATCACCCCAGACAGACAGGTCCTCACCCGTAGGACCTATCATCCCACACAGACAGGTCCTCACCCACAGCACCTATCACCCCACACAGACAGGTCCTCACCCATAGGACATATCACCCCACACAGACAGGTCCTCACCCATAGGACCTATCACCCCACACAGACAGGCCCTCACCCATTGGACCTATCACCCCACACAGATAGAGAGGTCCTCACACATAGGACCTATCACCCCACACAGACAGGTCCTCACTCATAGGACCTATCACCCCACACAGACAGGTCCTCACTCATAGGACCTATCACCCCACACAGACAGGTCCTCACCCATAGGACCTATCACCCCACACAGAGAGGTCCTCACACATAGGACCTATCACCCCACACAGACAGGCCCTCACCCATTGGACCTATCAACCCACACAGACAGGTCCTCACTCATAGGACCCATCACCCCACACAGACAGGTCCTCACTCATAGGACCCATCACCCCGCACAGACTGGTCTTCGCCAATAAGACCTGGTTAAGAAAAACCCCAACCAACCAAACAAAAATCTATCTCGCTTTTCAGAATAACTGTTCACACAGTGTAGAAAAATGTCAAATGATATTTTTAATAACAAATCTCACCAAGCAGGAAAAGTGAATATCCCCCATAATATTTGGAACCATTATGCAGTGTTGTGTAACTATGAGAAAATGAACACATTGATTGGGAAATATAATATCCTTGATAGTGACTCAATGAGAAATGAAATGTATACTCTTGACTGTGAATTTCTTAGAAATAAATACACACCCTTTAATGTGAACATTTTGAAATATATACCAATTATTATCTTACATGGAATCTTACATGGAATCCACCGTCGACTACCAATTGTTATGGAGTTTAGTGTCCAATAACATTGAAAAGAAATTATAAAGTTTGCTGCACCTAATTTCTTAACTGTCACATATTGCTATATGTTTACATACAAATATACAATTGCAGTGATATTACACAATCTACAAACTCAGTCACGTGGAAAGAAACAAATAACTAGAATGTTTGTCACGTGACTGGGGGACCAAATCGTCTTTTGGTGTCCGAAGTAATATGATCAATGTTTTGATTCAGGTACATATTAATTAGCAGTTACGGTGCAATATGGCTGACATCTTAGCTTGCTAATTGTCTTGGTACATTATATAATTGTTCCGGTTAAAAGTCTGGCAAAACATCTGATAATGTGATAACTTCATACAGCATTGAGGCGCTGCAGGACCTAAGTAATTGATGTTGTCCCTGCCAATATCTAGAGATAGGTTAATCCTATAGCATTCCCCAGGAATGACCAGGCGTATAATGGCATAATACTGCCCCCAGCCCGGGGATTATGTGGCAGCCAGAGGGTTATTCAGGTGGCAATGTGTACAGACCTGCAGACAATCACACACATATACTTCACAGTTTATATTTATATACTGGCTGTAATGACGTCTTACGCCTGGTGAACATAAGAGTCGACACAGTGCACCGGTTCTGATCACAGAGTTGTCATATTCGGGACATCAGCAATCACAGCCATGACAGACCCCCGTCTGCTGCTATGGATACCTATTGTCTACATTATAACAGGTAAGGCGTGAATAACAACTTGAGATTGACTTATATAGAACATGTAATCTGAAAGTGCTCAATTTCTATCTTAACTATTTTACCTGTCAATCAACAAGAGAATTATTTCCTAGAGTTGTAATGCATAGTGACAACCACTTTATTCACATTAAAAATCGTTTAAAAATCAATACAAGCAAAACTCAGATCCCAGAAGAGTGACCCACAGCTAATACTGCAGCCGCAGGATATAAAGGGGTCTGCTCTCCACCCCACAAAATCCAACCAATCTAAAACAGAACAAAAAATAGTTGAACCGGATTACAGCAAAATTGAGTCCCCTCAGCTTAAAGTTTACTCCGCAGGGCGAGGTATAAATTATGGATCTGCTCTGGAGAGTACCTAAAGTTAAAAACACTGAAGATTTCTTTAAGAATTTATAATTAAAAAGATAAAATTTAACCCAAATCACTACGAGGCAGTAGCAAATGTAAAATCTTACTATTCCTAAGACCAAAGCTGACATGAAACCTGTCAGGAAATAATTAGTTTTTTTTAGGTTCATTACTATGCTATACAGAGGTAGTTTAGTCAAGGTTGAGGATCGGCTCCTCTATAGAGCAGAGCGGTTCATACTCATAATCAACACATCTATATCATTAAATGCTGATTGTGTGGCAGTGTACAGTACAACACTCTGCACAGAGCACCTTTATCACGTGACCTTTACTCACACTCTATATATATATATTTACTCACACTCTATATATATATATATATATATATATATATATATAATGAGAGAGTTCTCTACAGTGGAACTTAACATGATGGAAATAATTGCACCTTAAGGGAGAGACTATTCTAAGACCTCAGCTGATTACTGATCATTAAACCAGAATAACATCAAGACACCGAGACTTGCACACCACCAGGGGGCCTGTGAGGTACAAGTGAACAAAGAGAAAACACAAATCAATTAGAAATCAGAAACGCTTCAGAGAAATGATTAAATGCACCACCTCTCCTACCCTCTATCATATCAGTCCCTGCCTACCCTCCATAGCAGGACTTCTCTATCATATCAGTCCCTGCCTACCCTCCATAGCAGGACTTCTCTATCATATCAGTCCCTGCCTACCCTCCATAGCAGGACTTCTCTATCATATCAGTCCCAGCCTACCCTCCATAGCAGGACTTCTCTATCATATCAGTCTCTGCCTACCCTCCATAGCAGGACTTCTCTATCATATCAGTCCCTGCCTACCCTCCATAGCAGGACTTCTCTCTCATATCAGTCCTGCCTACCCTCCATAACAGGACGTCTCTATCATATCAGTCCTGCCTACCCTCCATAGCAGGACTTCTCTCTCATATCAGTCCCTGCCTACCCTCCATAGCAGGACGTCTCTATCATATCAGTCCCTGCCTACCCTCCATAGCAGGACTTCTCTTTCATATCAGTCCCTGCCTACCCTCCATAACAGGACTTCTCTATCATATCAGTCCCTGCCTACCCTCCATAGCAGGACTTCTCTCTCATATCAGTCCCTGCCTACCCTCCATAACAGGACGTCTCTATCATATCAGTCCCTGCCTACCCTCCATAGCAGGACTTCTCTATCATATCAGTCCCTGCCTACCCTCCATAGCAGGACTTCTCTATCATATCAGTCCCTGCCTACCCTCCATAGCAGGACTGCCACCAAACCTATAAATGTATGCACGGAATTGAGTGCAAGTCATCTGTATTCAGAAAAAACATGGCTGTCAACTCATTGGTGAAAGAATATCACATTGTATATGTGACAGACACCTGGTTACATTTTATGACCTAATGTTGGTCAATTCAGATTTGATGATAATTTTGTGAGCAAGGCAAGTATTTATGACTTGGGGATTTCCAAACTTTGAATGAGATCAAAAACAGGCAATGACTGCAGAGGTAGCAGTTGAATACCGCTACCTGTGTAATGCAGAGTAGGTTTAAAAATGAAGACATATAAACACATCCATGAAAAATAGACGTCTTTGAGATGTACAATTCAGTGTGTATTGGTTGATTCCCCTTCCAGAGTATTAGGTACATTATATCATCGTGTTACATGCTCAAATTATACACCTCAAATGTCTTCTTTGATACATTGATTGTGGAACTTTGCCAGGCTTATTAAGTCAAATTAAGATTCAAATTTCAAATGTTGATAAAAAAAAATAAAAAAATAAATTAATTAATTTCAGATGTGTTTGCCATGATATATGTCTGACATGATATATTCGTGCAAACTTAAATTAATTGAACTCCTATTCTGAAAAGAAAATTACCACGTAAATGCGACGATGCCACTTCATGCAATATTATACAAAATATTAGTTAAAATTAATAAATACTCAAGTCCCCCCACCCCATAAATACTCCACTTCTGCAGGCTGATAATATTGTCGGTCTTCAGTGAATATGGGAATAATTGCGTCACACTGTTGACAAACTGAAGCCTTCACACCTCAGTTGTTTACTATGAGCATGTTACCTTACAAACCTCCAGAGTGGGTCTGTTCAAGGTAATCGTATAACATTGCCATATTGTCAATGGCACTGGGTCTACAAGCATTTACTACAAGACGTATAACATTAGCCTAGTTGTACAGAGCTTTGTCAGAATAGACACTTGAGGTCAGTATAAAGTCTGAGTTGTACAGGGCTTTGCTAGTATAGACACTTGAGGTCAGTATAAAGTCTGAGTTGTACAGGGCTTTGCTAGTATAGACACTTGAGGTCAGTATAAAGTCTGAGTTGTACAGGGCTTTGCCAGTATAGACACTTGAGGTCAGTATAAAGTCTGAGTTGTACAGAGCTTTGCCAGTATAGACACTTGAGGTCAGTATAAAGTCTGAGTTGTACAGAGCTTTGCCAGTATAGACACTTGAGGTCAGTATAAAGTCTGAGTTGTACAGAGCTTTGCCAGTATAGACACTTGAGGTCAGTATAAAGTCTGAGTTGTACAGAGCTTTGCCAGTATAGACACTTGAGGTCAGTATAAAGTCTGAGTTGTACAGAGCTTTGCGAGTATAGACACTTGAGGTCAGTATAAAGTCTGAGTTGTACAGAGCTTTGCCAGTATAGACACTTGAGGTCAGTATAAAGTCTGAGTTGTACAGAGCCTTGCCAGTATAGACACTTGAGGTCAGTATAAAGTCTGAGTTGTAGAGCTTTGTTAGTATAAACACTTGAGGTCAGTATAAAGTCTGAGTTGTAGAGCTTTGCTAGTATAAACACTTGAAGTCAGTATAAAGTCTAGACCAAATAAATAAATAAATAATGAATAAATATATAAATAAGTCAATTAATGCTGAAATAAATTAACAATTAAATAGATTAATAAATAAATAAAGTCACGTAAATACAGACCAAATTGTACAATACTTTTACTTGTTCCAAATGTTGATTACTCTGATAAATAGGGTTCTCTGTTCAGGGGAGTAAATGTTCCTGATATTATAGACTTCCCCTGTATTTGTGCTTGTCAGGCGTGCAGAGTGAGGGCAGCACCGTCTGTATCGGGACCCCGGCCAGCCCAGAGCCTGGAGCAACCTTAGTGGTGGACATCGATAATGATACTGGCAACTACAGCGAAGGTTACCCAGTGGTCTACAGCTGTGATTCCAGCGGGTACGGCCATATTGTCATCAAGTGCCAGAACAATGGAACATTCTCGTCTCCTGACCGATCGTGCAGTGGTAATATTATTTGTACATCGTCTCTTGCTTGATGCATTGCTACATTTCTTCACACTATGTTTTATCAATTTGCCAAGTCTTGTCCATCCATCAAATATGAATATGTTATTAAATTACCTGAATAGTGTCAACACGTTCTGTTTAAAATTAACGGTTTACTTACAATGTACAACATCATAATTAATCGAAGATCCTTTATTCGATAATTGCAAGCCAATGATCTGCAAGATATATATTTACTGCTGTAACTTTGGTCAGAACATTATGTTCTTCAACTACTACTCCCCAGCCAAATCCAGATAATCTGCTGGGTTGGTGCTTTGGAACACTAAAACCAGATTGATGAGTCTATATTTGGCACAAAATTACAAAATATTCAACAAAATATGAATAAATTTGACATTTCACAGCTATCGGAATTTTGCCGTTTAGTTCCCACTGAAGCTCTTCAGGGGAGATGTATGCGTGAGTCAGTGTTGAGGGGTCAAGTCGGATAGCTCGATTCCTGCCATCTGATGTGACAATGTCATTGTCACTTAAGAACCCTATTAGTGATTTAGTGTTTTGTGATTTTACAGCACTTTCAACATTATTTCAGTCATTTCGTCATGAGACCTACTTGTAGCAGATATAGTGCTGCCTCACTGAATTGTCATGTCGCAGGTCCATGACATGACAACCCACCCGGTCACAGATTTACAAGGACAACGGGTCAACCCTTTAGGCACGAGCCTCAGCTCATGTGGGAAATTGTATCATGAATTTAATCTGGGCACGGCCGGGGTTCGAACCCACGACCTTTGAATCACCACAGAGGAACTGGTGCTAATAAGGTGGCGCTCTAACCAACTGCGCCACGGCCCGTGGCCTTATTAGTGATTTAGTGTTCCATATAGCACCAATTTATCTAAGCATGTTGAGTTTCACTGGGAAGTGGTGGATGAAGATCACAATGTTTTGTGAAAGTACTCATTGCAGAACATTGCCTACTTACAGGCAAATTTCCAATTACTCATTCATCAATTTTCAATTAATCATTGATTTATTTTATTTCTATTTTTTGTAGATGCGATTCCTGTAGATTCGGGTTCAATAGCCGGGATCTTTTTTGCCACTTTCTCTTTTATCCTGGCGACCACAGTCGTGACGATATCATACCGAGTGATGCCAGCCCGGACTCCCAGTAACATGGTACTGTCCCTGCCAATGTCCTCCTCAGATCCTCCTGTCAGCTCCAGCCCGGCAAGCTATAGTGTATTATCTGGTTACAGTTCTGAGTTATAAACACCTGAGCACCGGGATATTGCTTCATTGCTTTCCAAATTTCTTACACTGTTTGCCTTCCACGCGAGATTTGACTTGCACACGAGATTTGACTTGCGCACGAGATTTGACCTGCACACGAGATTTGCCTTGCACACGAAATTTGACTTGCACACGAGATTTGACTTGCACACGAGATTTGACTTGCACATGAATAGGTTAATTAAGTTCCTAGTTATATTGCCTTTTCGGACAACCATTAAATAAACAACCATTAGATAAGCATAATTAT
The DNA here is from genome assembly GCA_949316495.1 of Amphiduros pacificus. Classification (NCBI taxonomy): domain Eukaryota; kingdom Metazoa; phylum Annelida; class Polychaeta; order Phyllodocida; family Hesionidae; genus Amphiduros; species Amphiduros pacificus. Next base: position 33,945,917 of record OX439012.1, on the reverse strand, counting down.
TAGATATACACAACCATTAGATACACACAACCAATAAACACAACCATTAGATACACACAACCATTAGAGAAACACAACCATTAGATAACCACAAACAGGTGGTTTCTCCCCTGTATTTTGGTTTGTCATTAATTTCCTCACAATAATTATCTTATTATTGGTTGTCGAATATTTCTTTTTTATTTTATTAATTTTCCCTCATGACCCTCGAATTATTAATCTAAAAAGCCGGGCTTCAATTACATCTAAGAATAAAACAATATGGAAATGTTCCTTGGATCAAAATAATGGCATTTATATTGATATCAGCTTAATGCATTCTCTGTACAGTTTGCTTCATGAGTGATTGCACGAAGTCTTGAAAGTATGAATATATATAGAGAGTAGAACAATACAAGTATAAATAAGAACACTTATATATTAAAAAAAAATGACATAAAACTTTAAATGTACATTACATTCCCAGTTATTTAATTTTCACGGCAGACTGAGCTGACGACAGACACCGGAAACAACAACAAGAGTGATGCGTACGCAATAAATCATGATGGCGAGAATGGCACATCCCGTCACTTACCGCCAGTGGCTGTGGTTCCCCCAATGAAGGTAAGTTACTCCCCCAGAGGGATCCTCAGAGAGATCCCCTGAGGGGTAAAGGTCTCCAGCTTCCTGTCTATCTTTACATTAATTTCACTTATTTTACATTACGTCCAGGTAAATCCTGGCAGGCAGCCATGTTGCAAGATCAAATAGTTCATAAAAACTGAGCAAAATGAAAAGCTAAAAATTGGGCTAAGTTGTGAAATGTTTAAAGCATTCATGAAATGAGGTTTTCAATCACTTTTTCCTTGCATAATACAAATGTTTGTACCCCACACTTTGTGATCAAATGTTATTACCCATCATATTTCCCCTACATAAATTTCTGTGCCATTTTAAAGTAGATGAGTCTTCTGCTTAAATCTAAATCATCCATTGGACACTTTGTCAACAAATTTTGTTTAGATGACCAGTGACTGAGTGCAAACACCTGCTTAGTAAAGTTTTGCCAACAATGGGCACCTCCAGATTGGAACAATGGAATGATTTGGCTTGTTTGTTCATTAATGTTTGTACATTGGTACAGGCCTAACACCCCAACAGACCACAATAGAGGTCACATGCTTGCGTTCATGTGACCACCTGGGCTGTATTGTATCAACAGGTTCAAAATTATGAACCCAATATATTGGGTTCCAAATCGGTGTTAAACACCAAATTTGAACCAAAAGTATTGTATGAACACCTATTTCGGGTTCATGTTTTTGAACCCATTATGCAACACCAATATTTCAGGGTCAAAATTGGTGTTCAACACCAATATTGGGTTCAAACCAGGGTTTTTTGTTCAGATTTCAAGTGTGTGCTAGAGTCAAATCATGCCCAAATCTGTTTTTCAGGAACAATTTCAATCAAAAATATTTTACTTACATAAAAAATTTGTGCTTTGATCGCAAGCAAGGTCCGTAGCTTGTTTGGATGCAAGTTTTTTCTTGCTTAAATATTGCATTGAACATTTTTATAACCCCTGCAAAAATGCTTTATTGCCTGTGAAATGTATCACAATGCGAAAATATGTGACGTCACATGAGCGCCAAGAACATTGGACAAATGTTACAAAATGCCCACTGTGGCCTCATGACATTGCAAAGTAAATCCCATCAGAACCCCAGTGTAACGAGTTCAGAAAGGTCAAATATCGGAGTAATGTAAACAAACTTGCAATTCAGTGATCGGAGCAAATGTAAGAACATAGCTGCCAAAATATTGTTTGACTTAAAATTGAATGTTAAATCATGCAAAAATCGTATAAACCAACAATATAAAACTGACGTGCAGGAGATTTTTGGTTCAAAATGAACCTGATTTTGGGTTCAAATGAACCAGAACCTGAAATCGGGTTCACGGACCTGGAACTGCTTGATACAATACTTTTGGCTCAAAAATATTTTGAACCAATTATTTGGTTCATTTGAACCTGATTTTGAACCCGATTTTGGTGTCATTTTGAACCTGTTGATACAATGCATCACTGGTGGTCAATAGAGTACAGCCAGTACTTGGCACTTTCAGCAAAACACAATAACTGTGGTCAGTGTATTTTGGATGATCTTAGGGAGATAGATTGCTCGTAACACAGTTTCATGGCCACATATCATTTAAGCATACCCCAAACTTCTAACAAATTGCCTTTGACCTCTGTGATTGTGATTTCATGAATGCTTTATGAGAAGGTCTGATGAGTAAAAGTGACCCCTTAAATATTGCAATATTGTCAGAGTTCATTGTTGAACAACTGCTTTAAGCTAGGATACAATAAATCTACTTTTTGTTTTGTAAAATACAATTTTGAACCTTCGGGTAGGCTGTTATTTATGATTAAATCCGATAAATGTTTAAGGTAAATGATGAGACAGCCGTCCTCGGAAGCAGCAACTTTTCTTATGAACAAGAGAAAAGCAGTATCAAAGATGAGGCGGAGAGCAATGCATAGCCAAATGCTATCCGAACAATGGAAAAAATTAAGATGAGGTGGAGAGCACTGCATAGCAAATGCTATCAGAACAATTGTAAAGAATAAGATGAGGTGGAGAGCACTGTATAGCCAAATGCTATCCAAACAATTGTAAAAATAATTCGTTGAAAAAGATGAGAACACTATTTTATGGAGAGAACGATTATAATGATAGCCAACCAAACAATTAGCTTGTTTTGATTCTTGTTTTATATCGAATTTTTGATACAATTAAAATGTAATAATAGTGAGATATTTATTAAATATTTTATTTTGGTGCGACTTGATTTTTAACATTCAAAGTCGATGAATTTGATATTTTTTTGCAAGTAAGGTCAACAATGCTGTGCCCAATTGCCGTCACGGTCCGAAAGCTGTCAATAACCACAACTTTGTCGTAGATTGGGCACGTGACAGCTTTGGGGCGACTATTGACAGTCCCGGGACCGTCGTGGAAATATCTACTGGAGAATGACTGACTTTTCACTACTGTGACATCTGGCGGTTGACTATTGACACCGATTGGGCAAGGGGTCCCATAGCTGTCAATATCTATCAACTGGTCCCCTATCATTTGAAAATAAGAAAAGGATGGGGTACCAGTCATATATTATTATTTTCATTTCAGCGGGAGGTGGAAAGAATAGCCCTTTATATGAACAAAGTGTTCTGCCAAAATTGCAAATGTTAAAATGATTGTTTTAAAACATTAATATCTCGGCTAAAAATATACATACAGGCGACAACAACAGACGACAACAGAGCTGCGGGCGACGACAAAGCTGCAATGTGGTTTATCAATCTTTTGCTGTGTTGATGAGACCATTCGACCTTGTTTGTAGGCACACGTACGTGTCAGACATGGAACCGCAGCTCTGTTGTCGTCCGCAGCTCTATTGCCGTCGCCTGTACAAAAATTATTTTTAAAATAATAATAATAATAATAATAATAATAATAATAATAATAATAATAATAATAATAATAATAATAATAATAATAATAGTAATAAACTTATATAGTGCCATTCCAGACTAGGTCTGCTCATGGCGCTCAAGTTGGTAGTGTTTCTTGTATAAATGTGTCTTTAGATATTTTTTAAAACTTTCAATCGATTTACAGTTTTTCATTACAAGGGGCAGGGCATTCCATGTTTTTGGCACATACAAGGCAAATGCACGATCCCCATACATTCTTGAATTAGTTTTTACTAATTAAATATTCATTTTTATCATTTGACCTTAGACTTTTTCCACTTGTTCCACTTTTTCCACTTGCCCCAGATTATTTGGACAGATAATCTGGGGCAAGGCCATTCTGTATCTTCCATGTCAGCAGAGCAATCTTAAAGTCTATCCTTGCAGCAACTGGTAACCAGTGTAGGTCCATTAGTTTTGGAGTAATATGGTCTCGTTTACTCAATTTTTCCATAAATCTGGCAGCAGAGTTTTGTAATCTCTGTAGTTTTACCAGTTCACATTTGGGCATGCCTGCCAGTAGAGAATTTCCGTAGTCCAGTGTGGAAGTAATGAATGCATGTGCAAGTGTGTTTGCTGTTTTCTCATTCAAACAGCTCCTTATTCTGGCCAGAATTTTGACATGGAAATATCCAGTCTTGCATATCTTCTTAATTTGATGTTTCATGGTTAACTCCTGATCGATAATTATACCCAGAACTTTGCAAGATCTTGGAATTTCAGAGTGTCCCACTGTAATTTTCTCAGGAATACTTTCAGTTTTTAGACCGTGATTTTTTTCAACAGATAATCATTTCAGTTTTTCTGAAAGGTAAATCACCACTTTCCCAAATGCAATTAAGAATATCTAAAAGGTGCCTAAGTGATTGGTCAGGGGGGTGTTTAAGGATTTGGTAGTAGTGAATTCGATCAGGCCCAGGAGTGGTATCATGAGATTTATACAAAGCAGGTTTCAAATCTTCCATTGTAAATGATTTATTATATTATTTCAAGATATGAGATATGACATTTAATTTCTTTCTTTTCTATTTTTTCTTTGTTGAAATTTTGCAGAATAATTATATGATGAGGAATTCTTGTAGATTGTGTTATCTATATATTGGCTATCTATGGGGACTTGGGGATATGTATCTGAGATACATATCAGAGCTTTTCTGCACTCCTTGACAACTTTTTTGCACTCATCATTAAACCAGGGTTTTTCTGTAATTATAGAATATGGCTTTCATTTGGGAATACACTGATCAGCAATATCATACGTGTCCGTAAATCTTATTTAAACAGGATGTTTGAGATTTTGCCCAATCGGCTTTATGAAATTTCCACTTTTGGATTCGTTCGTCTGGTGGAGGAAAATGGTTATAATGGGGTAATGATCACTACCCGATTGTTCTTCCTCTACTTCCCAGGAAGAGTCATAGAAATAAATTTGGAGTGTACATGGAAAGATCTATTGAAGATAAAGAGCCTGTAGCAGGATGTAAATAGCACCAGTTCCTCTGTGGTGATCCAAAGGTCGTGGGTTTGATCCCCGGCTGTGCCGATATTCAATTCTTGATACAATTTCACACATGAGCTGAGGCCCATGCCAAAGGGTTAACCTGTTGTCCTTGAAAATCTGTGACCGGGCGGGTTAACTGCGACATGACAATTCAGTGAGGCAGCACTATATCTGCTAAAAGTAGGTCTTATCACGAAATGACTGAAATTACGTTGAAAGTGATGTAAAACCCCAAACAAACAAAACAAATTAACGCTCTATAAATTATATTATTATTATCACATAAGTCACATTATGATAACTCTTTCATTGTAAAATAATCCCCCAAATACATGTCAAGATGTCAGTAATTAATTCATGAAATGATACAATTCCCAAGAAATCTTCACGTTTTCCAAGCAAGAATAAAAGAAAATCTTTGCCTTTTCAGAGACAAGGTCAATAATTCACATTGTTAATATTTTAATAATTGAAAGTTAGATTCTTTTGATATTAACTTTATTAACTTAACATGAATTAATAGATAACAGTGCACAAATGGCTCAACCACCATCAATTAATGGTACATATTATTATGATAATATTTATAAAGCGCTGATACTAGACAGTGTCTATTCATGGCGCTCCATTCAAACATGTATTATCATTTATCATTTCCAACACATAAGTGGCAGTTGAACATATTGTCAGGATCATATTTATTCTTAGTGAGGAGGAGTCTGTCATAATTCTCCTGCGATCCCCAGTATTCCTGCTTCCAGTTCGCATAGTAGTAATCCGGTTCATTCACATACTGGCCTTTACCTGTCAACAATACAATCAGAATTCTTGAAATTATCAAATGGAAATAACGATTTATAACAGAACGTTAGGTCAGGTTAGGTTTAAAATAAAATGCCCTTTACTTGAAATTAAATGTATAAAATGCGAATCTTACCAATAGTGTAGAGATGTTTATCAAACCAGTCCCTGAGTAGGCTAACGTAGAGGTCCTCCCAGATATCAGGCTCCCACCCAGTACCGCACGCCAGGGACATCAGTCCATTCCGGAAGTCCTCACTCACGGCGGAAGCGGAAGTGTCTACTGCACCAGTGGCTCCTGCACATATACAACACTTCTCATGAATATTTACATTCAAACATCCACTAAAGAAATATTATGGCAACTATTTATTTCATTTTATTTGTGATAACAAATTGCTACAGGCGCTATGGTCCTTGATGAGATAAAGATCTGACTGTGTCAGTATCATTTGTATCGCTTATATATATACAAATCAAATTGGGGTTAATATGCATGTTTCTGATAGATAGGCGGGATCATCTCGCTAATCTTTGAATCAAATAGTCATCAGTAGAAATGACAGACATAGATATATAACGTTATTACTGTGCGGGACACCTCCAGAAATGATACCTAACTTAATGTGGACACAGCCCTGGTGAAATTGATGAAATACAATTTTGAAAGGAAAACAGTCTTCAAATGAAAGTGCCACTGTTACAATAGAAGATCTTGTACATCACCTCCTAGCAGGACACCCGTGCATGCCATGTATGTAGCATGGTCCATCATACTCATCACCGTGCTCCGGAAGCGACTGCTGTCAGCAAAATCCTCAGCTTGCATAAAGCGGGTCCCTGAGACATATACACATAACACAACATTTTTGAATATATTTGTGTATAATATATATATATATATTATATATACATATTATATATTATACACATATATATTCAAAAATGTATGTTGTGCTATGTATAGATTATGTATTGTATGTTGTGTTATGTATACAATATATATATATATATATATATATATATATATATATATATATATATATATATATATATATATATATATATATATATATATATATATATATATATTATATATATACATATTATATATCATACACCTATATATTAAAATATGCTTTTCAGCTAACGTTTCATCATTACTGGTCATATTTGTTGCGATTCTATAATCTATAAAAGTCTACAGTTATCAATAAGAACCAATAATTTCAGTGAATTCTGAGTGATACATTACATACCAATATAAAGATTGTCCCCAATAGGGTCCACAATGGTCTTCTGATATTCCCAGAAGGTGGAATAGTTGGTAGCGGCCCGGAAGAGAGACCATTCAGGGTGGAAGTCATACAAGGGCTGGATGGACGGCCAACCTTCTTCCTGAGGTCCATAGTGCAGCATGCTCACCATTATATATCCTCCATAATTTATATCTGGAATTCCAGTTGGATATTCCACATTTCCCATGATTAGAAATCCTCCCCATGTGTCTGGCCACTCCAGTAGTTGTTTTGAGTAGTGGTCAAGGATCTGGTCTCCGACCCAACCAAACAATGGATGGCTGACAAATACAAAAATATATAAATTTATTCTCATAAAGAGACCTCTGGTGAGGCACGGGGGAAATAGACTGGTGGTGATAGGATAGTTACATTCTATCCACCAGATACATATTATATTAAACATTACATCATAAAATTATGTAAATCCAGTCTTCAATAAGCTAATTAACAGGATTAATACAGGTAAATCACGGGTGAACAGCCTGACATGCTGTTAAGCAGGTTTAAATTCAAATACATGATTTGAGAAGTTGGCCGCCCCACTTATGTCTCGTGGGCACTCAGAGCCTACGCAGTATGACTACACAGCTAGAGTATATGTGGTCCCTCAGATTGATCATATAACCAAAAGAATGGTAGAACATGGAAACTGGTACTCAGTCTAAAGGAAATATTACATACTTTGGTATGCTGTGGTCGAGCAACTTATGAGAACATTTATTGCATATATATGGTTTGTTTAATCTATGTTAAAATCCATGCTACCCAAATGTTTACTCTTTTGTACTTAGACCCACTAAATATAATGTGGACACTATTACATTTTAATAAACAATAACATTTATTTCAAATTTAAGAAATTCTGAAAATCGAGCCAAATTAGATTAATATTCAATCATGGCTTTGAGTATAAAGTTAAAACTTACAAATAAAAATTTCGTGAATCAAGAGTTTTTTTAGACATGCCCGATATCAGATTTTTTAAAAAAATTTCAGCAAGCAGAAATTATGCAAGCAGAAATTCTGGCACTGAGAGTAGCTCCTAAAGGAATACAGATAAATGTCATTACAGTGTCCATCCGGTTTATGCTGCAGTTTACTAATGGAGCCAGCATGAACCTCTCGGAAACTCAGCCATATCGCCACCCCAACCCAACCACTGAATGTAACATTTATTATATGCATGTTTGATGTTGCTTCATGAAGAGTGATGTGGAGCACAAGACGGTGAATATGGTATCCCTGGATTTAACTAAGAAATCACGGAAATGATTGAATTTATACGTTGTGCCTGATATTATTATGTGATTTTATCTGAATATAAACTATCCTAATTATTATCAATATATTTAGCATAAACTAATTGTACCACAATGGTGAGATTTAAGAAATACATCTGAATGAATGAGCACATTCATTTAAGTGTAGAAACTTGAGAATCTGGTGACCTGATTAGGTCTTATTCTTGTGTTCAAATGTACAGTTCATACAGAATGCCTATGTTGGAGAGGTGTAGATGTCACTGGGGTATCAAAGGTATTTATAGGTCTTTTGGATGAGAGGCCCCTAGTGGCAGATGTCAAACTGGTCGCAGTGTAAAAGATTTCCTGGTATAAATCAATGTAGTAAATAAAACACTGCTTTATTTGATATATCAGTAGACAATTTTGTCTTGATGTCCTTGAAAATGGTTTAAGAAATGAAGAAAGCAATCATCTCTGGAAAGTATAAATAAGAAGTTGTCTATTTTCAGCGGTTGAGCCATTTTCCTTAACTTTATTGAAAATGTTTTATCTGCACCAGAGGACACTCCTGCCTTAAATTATGGCTCGTGCCATTTTTTTGCTATGCATAGTCTCTGCGGTGATGGGGTCAAATATTGAAATAAATGTATTTCTCTGTCATGATGTCCGTCAACCTTGATCTTCGCCTCTGAATTTACTTGTTGCAGTTCTAAGAAGGCGCGATATTGTGTTTTCAGGGGACCAATTCTATCTATTTTCCATTGGGCTCAGAATTTTCTCCATCTTATGTTTTCTTTTTTCAAAAATCTATTAGCTATCACGGAGTTGTCAGAGAGGCTGCCATTTTAAATAACATGAGAAATATTAGCCAATGAGAATTGAAACAACAAAATGGGGCCAAATTCCATATGTAACATGGCTTTTGATTGGCTAGATTATAATCTGTCCAAGTCTGCTCTGGGAAAGGATTTGAATGATCATCTATGAAGAAGTTTCCAGAAAAATGTCCGGAACATTACAGAAAAGCATTGTTCGGCCTTGCTCTAAGGCCATTGACCTATGCTAGTCGTGTGGGGGTCATCATACCCGTTTTAGATTTTGTATGTCAACAACAATTTCAACATATTTTTCTCAGATTTCATTGTTTGAATGAGGAGAGTCAATCACTCACCGAATTGGATACATCATAGAAATGTGAAAGAAGGACTCTGGCGCATCATGCATCATATATCTATATGACGTCACAATACCCATACCATGACCTCCACCCCTCAGCGACCACCAGAGGTCACTCTCTTCGTCTGGGGTCAGTGATCCATCACCATTAATTATATTCACAGCTGCAACATTAATGTGATCAGGTTTATTTGGGGTCTTATATCATTCTCAACATTATTTCAGTTATTTTATGACGAGACCAACTTGTAGCAGATGTAGTCTTACTTCACTAAATTGTCATGCTGGTCCTTGACATGATCATCCACTCAGTCACAATACAAGGACAAAGGTTCACCCTTCAGGACGGGCCTTATCTCACTACCAAGGGGAAATTGTAACATGAATGCAATGGCTGAACCGCTGGAAATCAAACTTATGGCGTTTTGCTCACAGCTCCTTTATCGGTGTGAGGAGAATGAACTGTCGGAAATGTAAGGAGAAAGTTGCCCTCAATCACCGAAATGTATTCCCATTTTATTTGTGATAACTGGGGATGCAGCACCTTTATCTTATTAGTATCACATTGGTTCAGATATGTCAGGAGAGTTTGGAGGAAATCTCCTGAAGATATGACATCAAGTAGATGCACCTTTTCCATGTGATTGTACTTTTGCAAAAACCTGATATTATATCAATCATTAATTCAGGAAATTAACATATCAGCATTACTGCAGAAGGCATGCAGAAAAAACCTGATTGAGACATTATTTCTTAACCTTTTTTTGTTTACTTACAGTCATTTTTCACAGATCTGAGCTTGCCATCTGTTGTGACAATGACAATTTCTATCAGGCTGTCCACGCCTAGACCTAGGGCACGTGACAGTGGGCTGTGTCCTCCTCCAACCAGGTAGCCCCCTGGTGACACACTCGGGGAACTCCCCCCAACCACTACCTTACCGTACCTGTCTACCTAGAAAACAACAATACACATAGGGTTTGCTTTGAGGGTTTTACATCACTTTCAACATTATTTCAGTCATATCATGATGAGACCTACTTGTGGCAGATGAAGAGCTGCCTCACTGAATATGACAATCCACCCGGTCACAGATTTACAAGGACAATGGGTTAACTCTTTAGGCATGAATTGAACCCTCATGAATTGAACTCTTTAGTCGTGAATTGAACCCTCTTTAAATCATGACACAGGAACTGACGCCAATAGGCATGCACTCTAACTGACCACGGCCCCCACGGCCCCTGGTAATATTGATACGTTCAGAGACCTGAGGCAACAATGACTGTAAGAAGCCCTGCAGGACACTATAATTATACAACTATTTGATCTATTTTAGTTTCACCTCACGTTAGATTTTTATGTTAGTAAAGGCTTGGTCTCCCTGTGGAAAATTTCCAAAGTTTTGCACTTTCGTTTTTGTGTGCTTTGAAGATATGAGATACACACAAGTCGAAAAAAGCAAGTGAACAAGACAAAAGCAAACAACGCGGATGAACACTGATATAGAACGAAAGCATTCAGAAAACACACAGAAAGCGTACACATACAGATATACATGGACAAGACGGATGTATTGCAGACAGCACACGAATGAGAAGCTGACCAATACGGACGTTCTTTTTCTGTTCGCATCTTATTCTGACCAACTCCGCTCCTTGTTCAGGTCTTCTCCGTACCTGTTCGTGTCTTCTCCATACCTTTTCATGTCTTCTCCGTACCTGTTCGTGTCTTCTCTATACCTTTTCATGTCTTCTCCGTACCTTGTTTGCATAAATGCAGGATTGAGCGAATATCACCAAACACAGTCAGAACACATTTAGGATGAGATACTGCATTCGCATTCCTGACGCAATCAGCATGTGCAACGAAGACAGTGGCTGCACACGATTGGCCATTCACATCTCCTCCACACAAAATTTTCAACATTTTGAAAAAGTTTTGCAGACCAAAGATATATTCAGTGTTAAAAGAAATGTGCATCTCGTAGCCTCACGTAACTGTGTTTACCTTGCTTACAACGTCTGCTCCGAACTCTAAACGCAGGACTTTAGAATGAGATTCGAAAATACGGGCCGTGGCGCAGTTGGTTAGAGCGCCAGCTTACTAGCACCAGTTCCTCTGTGGTGTTCCAAAGGTCGTGGGTTCGAACCCCGGCCATGCCGAGATTGAATTCATAATACAATTTATCATATGAGCTGAGGTCCGTGCCGAAAGGGTTAACCTGTTGTCCTTGTAAATCTGTGACCGGGTGGGTTGTCATGTCAAGGACCTGCGACATGACAATTCAGTGAGGCAGCACTATATCTGCTACAAGTAGGTCTCATCACGAAATGACTGAAATAATATTGAAAACAAACAAACAAACAAAAAGGAGAGCTGAAGTGTGGTACCTCTTCATAGATATCACCCCAGGTGTTACCGGTCTGCACTGTGATGGAGCCCGAGGGCCAGTCCGGGTCCTCCAGGTCCACACTCATCGCCTTCATCCGGGACATGTTGATACGTAAGGTGTTATATCCAGCTGACCTCCCAATGAAGCAGTGAGCTGAGCTGAGCACCGACACCGGGAGGCCATTCTCCCTCGCAAAATCCACCGCTATCAAAACATCATCTGGTATAGAGGGAAACAGGACCAGCATATTTTATGCATTTGCAATATTTCTTCAAAAATATCAAATGTATCAACTCAGTTACTTCTTGATAATACTGACAAAGTACTAAATCTCAAGAATCTCAAGGCTGACGATTTACATAAATACCGCAAAACAGGTATAATATGATTCACCAATACTCTAAAAGTTATATGGCTCACCTATACTGTGAAATAGGTACATTACTAACCAACAACATTAAAAGGTACACGACTCACCTGCACTGTAAATAGGTACATGGTTCACCAATATTATAATGTAGGTACATGACTCATCAATATTGTAAAATATTTATGACTCACCAATACTATAATATAGGTGCATGAATCACCAATACTGTATTTATATGACTCACAAATAAGTATTTATATGACTCACCAATACTATAATATAGGTACATGACTCAACACTGTAAAATAGGTACACAACTCACCGATACTGTAAAATAGGTAAATGACTCACCAATACTTTAAAATAGGTACACGACTCACCAATACTGTAAAATAGGTACAAGACTCACCAATACTTTAAAATAGGTACACGACTTCTCAATACTGTAAAATAGGTACACGACTCACCAATACTTTAAAATAGGTACACGACTTCTCAATACTGTAAAATAGGTACATGACTCACCAATACTTTAAAATAGGTACATGACTCACCAATACTGTAAAATAGGCACATGGCTCATCAATACTATAATATAGGTACATGACTCACCAATACTTTAAAATAGGTACATGACTCAACACTCTAAAATAGGTACATGACTCATCAATACTGTAAAATAGGCACATGGCTCACCAACACTTTCAACAAAAATGACTCCTCCAAGGAAATCACTTGGGAAATTCTTCCACCCAATCAAAGTCTCATTTGTGTATTCCTCCGAGCCTGGCAGCACCACTTCTCCATCCAATACGTCATTTAATGCATATATTTCTGCCGGGGAGGGCCACTGACAGTCAGTTATCTGACCTACCACCAGGGGGAGCAGAATACAAGCCAATGTCCAAAATCTAGCAAGAAATAATAATAACATGTGCATGGGATCTTGCATAATAATAATAATAATAAAGTCATTCGCTGCACCAATCGGCTTGATCTTGGGCTCATTGGAAAGAAAAAGATGAGTTATAAAGAAGGTGGAGGGGACACAGCATACATTTCTTTTATTATTAGTCAAAATAGCCAAAACCTGGTATTACAAGCAAAACAGAGGCAGGAGCTTACAAAAGGTAACAGCAGTATTCTACATGATCATATTAACATAATTTATGATGTTACCATGACGTCACTATGTTTTGTGGTCAAATAATGGCTTCATATCGCCTTTAATATATTAATGTCATAAATATGCACGCAATTGTGTAAACAATTGCAAATGAAGTGTTAGGCCCTTAAGAGATTTTGCGGCATATCTTGGCCAAATTGCGGCCGCCATGTGTTTAATGTTTTCATAGCTTGGCTACCAGGAAAACCAATGAACACAATAAAGGTGAATGCCTTGGCCGCTATGGCACATTCATCTTACTACGCACCCACATTGACTTTTCTTTCAAAGGTTGGAATTTTCTCTTAAGAGAATAAAAACACATGAGAATAACACATGATATCTAGCCTTTCTCAAAGTTATAACAGGCTTCACACGAGTTAAATTCAATTCTGCATATTCATTACTTTCATTTGAAAAATCAACATTTTTCAAAAATCAATCAAAACTTTAATTTTGACCAATATATCATAATGAAATTTGGAGAGAAATAGAGAATAGAAAATAAAGCAGCAGATCTATATGAAACATGACCATATGATTTTTGGGCCAATAACATGTTTCATTTATTCTATAATTTGACTTGTTAATAGCGGTGCTGTTGTACTGGTCGAAAATATATTGGATATTTGTATTGTAAATTACAAGATAAGACCAACTCACCTGAACATATTGTCAGTGTTTGCTGCTTTAATACAATATATTTATACCCTTTTTAGTACATGACATATGGATTTATTCTCACTGAAATATAAGTTTACAGTTTACTTTATCGTGAGGACAAAGATATCAATATGGGCTTCCCATAGAGAATCTAAAGATGTCAGATAGTCAAAACATGATACAACGTGTGACAGATGGTTGAATAAATTGTTTATGGTACATTGACACACTTAAAACTAATGTGCTGATCTCATGAAACTTAAAAATAAGAATATTAAGAATAACTATATTTCAGATCGATTGGTGAAATACAGCTGAGAGACAATTATTGATTATGCACAAAAGGGTTCACAAAATATTTAAATTCATTGATATTTTTATAACCATTTGGCAGGAACCTCAGGACTCTCTCCGTGTGCTTGGCCCTGGGTTGACCACAGAAACTCCATACAATGGGGCAATTAAAATATGCCAGAACAAATGTTCTGTATATAATTGGATAAACCTTCTTAAAACAATTCAAAATATTTACCTGTCTTGATACCTTCTTGCATATACTATCTAGATTGATGTCAAACTTTAACTTGTCATCAATTATGACCTTAAAGATTAACGTGACTTTTGCTACTGTGGGCTCTAGGTTTAGTATAAGGCAGCTGAGTAATTATTCATACATTTTCTTGGGTTGAAATGGACTTCTACAATATGCCATCTTGACTTTGAAAGTGACCTGTTAATTAGCTTATGATAGGAATACACACTCATACTATATGCTTTCATTTTGCTGATATGAAGGGCATATGGTATACAATCAAATGCTTTTGACAGGTCTATCAATACATGTTTGCAACCATATTTCTTTCTGTACACCGACAGCATTGTGTTTAATATACCTTCAAACAAGGCATATAATTGGTCAACTTAAATTGTTTCGTATTCTATAAAGTTTGCTTTAGTATTTAGAACGCTGATTGGTTGATAGTTGTCTTTGATTAGGTCATTTTTCTTTTTATATACAGGTGATACTTCTACATTTTCTTTTTTATTCTAAATATTTACAAGACTAGTATTGCTCTGAAGAAATCATAAAATTGCATAGTATTCCAAATTTCCATTTTCATTATAGTCAAACTAATTAAAAAGGGCAAGTGAGTTGCAAAAGCGGCTTGAAATAAATTCCAAAATAAATCACAAATCAAGAGGTGTATCAAAGGCAGTGGAATTGTAAGATGAAACTGAACAAAAACATGATATAAGGAGCATGTTTGGAAGGTTTCATGATATCAGGAGCATGTTTGGAAGGTTTCATGATATCAGGAGCATGTTTGGAAGGTTTCATGATATCAGGAGCATGTTTGGAAGGTTCCATGATATCAGGAGCATGTTTGGAAGGTTTCACGATATCAGGAGCATGTTTGGAAGGTTTCATGATATCAGGAGCATGTTTGGAGCACACAAACCGAAGACGTTTTTCTCATCTTTAAGACAGCCATTCATGTAATGATGCAGATCTGATAGCAAATAAATATATTAGCAAACAAATAAAACGTGGCTTTAATTTTAAATTTTACAAATATGCAAAGCATATAGCAATATGAAAATATATTACAAAGGTGAATGAATTGTGTAAAAAACATAAAAAAAACTGCCACACCTGGTAAAACACTGGATCTGTGCCATTTTTTTCTATATCAGACGGGAGGTGGAGGGTTCGACTCCTACTGCAGACTCGAAAGTCGACCTGATATGGCGTTGTTGCACATGTAGATTTGTTTACTGTGACTGTCGGTGTGGGATGAGACATGTTTGGTTGATGGCATATGGTCTGATCACTAGTATCAGTTTGGAGGTCACTACAGTTCCCTGCTTGGTTCTATCTCTTATCGCTATGGCCAGTGTTTAAGATATCAAGAGGACGTCATGTGATCATATGGCATAAACAAGTGCAGATTCTTTTGTTAATTTGTTTTTTTGGGTTTTTACATCACTTTTAACATAATTTCTGTCATTTCGTGATGAGACCTACTTGTAGCAGATATAGTGCTGCCTCACTGAATTGTCATGTCGCAGGTTCTTGACATGACAACCCGCCCTGTCACAGATTTACAAGGACAACAGGTTAATCCTTTAGGCACGGGCCTCAGTTCATATGGGAAATTGTATCATGAGTTCAAGCTTGACACGGCCGGTGTTCGAACCCACAAGCTTTGGATCGCCACAGAGGAACTGGTGCTAATAAGCTGGGGCTCTAACCTACTGCGCCACTGCCTGTGGCCAGTACCCTCTGTTGCTATTGTGTTGCTATGATTGTAGACAGGTGGAACATGTCATTGTTACATATACCATAATTGCCAGTATAAAACCCCTAACAGTTCCTTATATGGCTGCATTTATTCATAAATGGATTGAACCTGTTTCCTTATAGATTAAAACTAAGCATACCAATAACTGGATGTTTTTATTTCTTGTGATAATGAGTATCATTCCTTGGCTTTGTTTTGATGGTAAAATTATTAAAAATGGATTGAATACATTTTGAGATATGAGTGTAAAAGTCTGAGAAGATCAAGGAGAAATTGACAATTTTGTGCACTGTGCAAAATCGGAACAAAGCACATTTTCGACCACTTTCTCTCACAAATTGGAAGATGACACTGTTCATGTTGGTAGAGACATTTCTTTGAAAACATTGATAATCCTGCTAAATGTTTCACCCCAAGTGCTCCCACATCAACTAGATCTGGTCGTGTGATCAAACCACCTACCAAGATGAAAGACTATGTGTGAATACATAACAGGTAGTCCACCTGGACCAAAAGGTCACAATAATGCCTTCCAGATCGGTGAGTTCATGTTGCACTCAGATATGTATATGGAATTGTGTATATACCATAATTAATGTTTGTTCGTATAATGTTAATTCAGTCAAATAAAACATAACCCCATGGGTTGATAGCTCTGCTGACTTGAATGAAAACACATGAACTGAGATAAAGTGCAATAAGCAACCAGGTTATGATTTTCCATACAAGATCCCAATTCAGTTTTGATGAGATATTCATTAATATTTTGCAAATCATTATCATGTTACCAATGCAATATTTCATGCACAAAATTTGTGATTTTTTCAAAAATCTAATAGCTATCACTAAGTTGTCAAGGGGGCTGCCATTTTGAATAACATAGCCAATGAGAATCGAGATAACAAGTTGGGGCCAAATTTGATATGTAACATTTATTTTGATTGGTCAAAATCACTATCTGCTCAATTCTGCTCTTGAAAAGGATTTAAATGATCATTTAGGAAGAAATGTTCAAAAACATTACAAACATAGGCATCAGAGATGCATCAACCCTCAGCCCTTGTAACTCATTGCACAACATTCGCTCCACACAATATTTGTGAACAAACGTCACTGCACCAAGGCAAATTGATGTAGGGGTAAAAAAACCCATAAAATCTACTTCCTTTGATAGCTTAGGTGTGTCAAGTATCATGAAACTGTCATTATTTACTCTAGAATTATTGAGATGATGGGCCGGTGACCTTGAAAAGCAGTATAAGGTCACCGTCCATCAAACTCATCTGGGGTCTTCACCAGATGCTTATGTGTGTCAATTCTCATGAAGCTGCCATTATTTGTTCTTGAGTTATAGCAATGTCGTGGATTTGACATAATTGTCCCTGTGACCTTGAAAAGTAGGTGAAGGTAACCATTCATCAAACTCTTTTGGGGTCTTTACTAGATGCTTATTTGTGTCAAATCTCATAAAGCTGCCATCATTTGTTCTCGAGTTATCGCAATGATGGGGATTTCATGGTACAATTGTCCCTGTGACCTTGAAAAGTAGGTGAAGGTCATGTTCGTTCAAAGGAAGTCTGAGATCTTCATCAGATGCTTATGTGTGTCAAGTCTCATAAAGCTGCCATCATTTGTTCTTGAGTTACTGTGATGACAAGGATGATTTCACATAATTGTCCCTGTGACCTTGAAAAGTAGGTGAAGGTCATGTTTCATAAAATTCTGAGGTTTTCACCAGATGCTTATGTGTGTCAAATCTCATAAAGCTGCCATCATTCGTTCTTGAGTTATTGTGATTCTTGGGATTTCACATAATTGTCCCTGTAACCTTGAAAAATAGGTCAAGGTCTCCGTCCATCAAACTCATCCGAGGTTTTCACCAGATGCTTATGTGTGGTAAGTTTCATGAAGCTACCATCATTTGTTCTCGAGTTATCGCAATGATAAGGATGATTTCACATAATTGTCCCTGTGACCATGAAAAGAAGGTACAGGTCATGTTCCATCAAAGGAAGTCGGAGGTCTTCACCAGATGCTTATGTGTGTCAAGTCTCATAAAGCTGCCATCATTTGTTCTTGAGTTATTGCAATGACAAGGATGATTTCACATAATTGTCGCTGTGACCTTGAAAAATAGGTCAAGGTCGCCATCCATCAAACTCCTCCAAGGTTTTCACCAGATGCTTATATGTGTCAAGTTTCATGAAGCTACCATCATTTGTTCTCGAGTTATCGCAATGATATGGATGATTTCTCATAATTGTCCCTGTGACCTTGAAAAGTAGGTGAAGGTCATGTTCCATCAAAGGAAGTCGGAGGTCTTCACCAGATGCTTATGTGTGTCAAGTCTCATAAAGCTGCCATCATTTGTTCTCGAGTTATTGCAATGACAAGGATGATTTCACATAATTGTCGCTGTGACCTTGAAAAATAGGTCAAGGTCGCCGTCCATCAAACTCCTCCAAGGTTTTCACCAGATGCTTATATGTGTCAAGTTTCATGAAGCTGCCATCATTTGTTCTCGAGTTATCACGATGACAAGCATGATTTCACATAATTGTCCCTGTGACCTTGAAAAGTAGGTGAAGGTCATGTTTCATAGAAAAATTCTGAGGTCTTCACCAGATGCTTATGTGTCTCATAAAGCTCATAAAGCTGCCATCATTTGTCCTTGAGTTATTGCGATTCTTGGGATTTCACATAATTGTCCCCGTGACCTTGAAAAATAGGTCAAGGTCGCTGTCCATAGTACTCGTCCAAGTTTTCACCAGATGCTTATGTGTGTCAAGTTTCATGAAGCTGCCATCATTTGTTCTCGAGTTATCGCGATGACAAGGATGTTCGCTACAGACATACATACATGTGATATGCTCAGTACAAAAAAGCACTGCACTAAGGTCAATGGTGACATCACTAAGATTTGAAGGAATCTGAATCTTCAACTCTCTATCTACCTTTGTATTAAATATGAAACAAATATTACTGGTAGTTTTGGAGGAGAAGATTTTTAAACATAGTGTTAGTATATAACAGATATGAAGTGTTTTTTATTCACTTCTGATGGTTGTGATGTGGCATGTTCACAAATTTTGAATTCAAGGTCAATGTGTCAAGGTCAAAGGTCACATGACTAAACTTGTATGACGAGGTACAGCTTTAACATAAGACATTCCTGTATACCAAGATTTAATTTCTTCTTGTAAGTGGTTGCTGAGATATGCTCCTTACAAAATTTGTGACATCAAGGTCACTGCACTAAGGTCAATGGTGACATCACTGATAATTGAAGGAATCTAAATCTTCAACTCTCTATCTAGCTCTGTATAAATTAGTGTTGGTATATAAAAGATATGAAGTGCATTTAATTCACTTCTAATGGTTATGATGTGGCATGTTCACAAATTTTGAATTCAAGGTCAATGTGTCAAGGTCAAAGGTCACATGACTAAGAAAGTATGATGAGGCACGGCTATGACCTAAGACATTTCTGTATACCAAGTTTTAATTTCTTCTTATAAGTAGTTGCTGAGATATACTCCTTACATAATTTGTGACATCAAGGTCATTGCATTAAGGTCAATGGTGACATCACTAAGATTTGAAGGAATCTGAATCTTCAACTCTCTATCTACCTTTGTATTAAATATGAAACAAATATTACTGGTAGTTTTGGAGGAGAAGATTTTTAAACATAGTGTTAGTATATAACAGATATGAAGTGTTTTTTATTCACTTCTGATGGTTGTGATGTGGCATGTTCACAAATTTTGAATTCAAGGTCAATGTGTCAAGGTCAAAGGTCACATGACTAAACTTGTATGACGAGGTACAGCTTTAACATAAGACATTCCTGTATACCAAGATTTAATTTCTTCTTGTAAGTGGTTGCTGAGATATGCTCCTTACAAAATTTGTGACATCAAGGTCACTGCACTAAGGTCAATGGTGACATCACTGATAATTGAAGGAATCTAAATCTTCAACTCTCTATCTAGCTCTGTATAAATTAGTGTTGGTATATAAAAGATATGAAGTGCATTTAATTCACTTCTAATGGTTATGATGTGGCATGTTCACAAATTTTGAATTCAAGGTCAATGTGTCAAGGTCAAAGGTCACATGACTAAGAAAGTATGATGAGGCACGGCTATGACCTAAGACATTTCTGTATACCAAGTTTTAATTTCTTCTTATAAGTAGTTGCTGAGATATACTCCTTACATAATTTGTGACATCAAGGTCATTGCATTAAGGTCAATGGTGACATCACTAAGATTTGAAGGAATCTGAATCTTCAACTCTCTATCTACCTTTGTATTAAATATGAAACAAATATTACTGGTAGTTTTGGAGGAGAAGATTTTTAAACATAGTGTTAGTATATAACAGATATGAAGTGTTTTTTATTCACTTCTGATGGTTGTGATGTGGCATGTTCACAAATTTTGAATTCAAGGTCAATGTGTCAAGGTCAAAGGTCACATGACTAAACTTGTATGACGAGGTACAGCTTTAACATAAGACATTCCTGTATACCAAGATTTAATTTCTTCTTGTAAGTGGTTGCTGAGATATGCTCCTTACAAAATTTGTGACATCAAGGTCACTGCACTAAGGTCAATGGTGACATCACTGATAATTGAAGGAATCTAAATCTTCAACTCTCTATCTAGCTCTGTATAAATTAGTGTTGGTATATAAAAGATATGAAGTGCATTTAATTCACTTCTAATGGTTATGATGTGGCATGTTCACAAATTTTGAATTCAAGGTCAATGTGTCAAGGTCAAAGGTCACATGACTAAGAAAGTATGATGAGGCACGGCTATGACCTAAGACATTTCTGTATACCAAGTTTTAATTTCTTCTTATAAGTAGTTGCTGAGATATACTCCTTACATAATTTGTGACATCAAGGTCATTGCATTAAGGTCAATGGTGACATCACTAAGATTTGAAGGAATCTGAATCTTCAACTCTCTATCTACCTTTGTATTAAATATGAAACAAATATTACTGGTAGTTTTGGAGGAGAAGATTTTTAAACATAGTGTTAGTATATAACAGATATGAAGTGTTTTTTATTCACTTCTGATGGTTGTGATGTGGCATGTTCACAAATTTTGAATTCAAGGTCAATGTGTCAAGGTCAAAGGTCACATGACTAAACTTGTATGACGAGGTACAGCTTTAACATAAGACATTCCTGTATACCAAGATTTAATTTCTTCTTGTAAGTGGTTGCTGAGATATGCTCCTTACAAAATTTGTGACATCAAGGTCACTGCACTAAGGTCAATGGTGACATCACTGATAATTGAAGGAATCTAAATCTTCAACTCTCTATCTAGCTCTGTATAAATTAGTGTTGGTATATAAAAGATATGAAGTGCATTTAATTCACTTCTAATGGTTATGATGTGGCATGTTCACAAATTTTGAATTCAAGGTCAATGTGTCAAGGTCAAAGGTCACATGACTAAGAAAGTATGATGAGGCACGGCTATGACCTAAGACATTTCTGTATACCAAGTTTTAATTTCTTCTTATAAGTAGTTGCTGAGATATACTCCTTACATAATTTGTGACATCAAGGTCATTGCATTAAGGTCAATGGTGACATCACTAAGATTTGAAGGAATCTGAATCTTCAACTCTCTATCTACCTTTGTATTAAATATGAAACAAATATTACTGGTAGTTTTGGAGGAGAAGATTTTTAAACATAGTGTTAGTATATAACAGATATGAAGTGTTTTTTATTCACTTCTGATGGTTGTGATGTGGCATGTTCACAAATTTTGAATTCAAGGTCAATGTGTCAAGGTCAAAGGTCACATGACTAAACTTGTATGACGAGGTACAGCTTTAACATAAGACATTCCTGTATACCAAGATTTAATTTCTTCTTGTAAGTGGTTGCTGAGATATGCTCCTTACAAAATTTGTGACATCAAGGTCACTGCACTAAGGTCAATGGTGACATCACTGATAATTGAAGGAATCTAAATCTTCAACTCTCTATCTAGCTCTGTATAAATTAGTGTTGGTATATAAAAGATATGAAGTGCATTTAATTCACTTCTAATGGTTATGATGTGGCATGTTCACAAATTTTGAATTCAAGGTCAATGTGTCAAGGTCAAAGGTCACATGACTAAGAAAGTATGATGAGGCACGGCTATGACCTAAGACATTTCTGTATACCAAGTTTTAATTTCTTCTTATAAGTAGTTGCTGAGATATACTCCTTACATAATTTGTGACATCAAGGTCATTGCATTAAGGTCAATGGTGACATCACTAAGATTTGAAGGAATCTGAATCTTCAACTCTCTATCTACCTTTGTATTAAATATGAAACAAATATTACTGGTAGTTTTGGAGGAGAAGATTTTTAAACATAGTGTTAGTATATAACAGATATGAAGTATTTTTTATTCACTTCTGATGGTTGTGATGTGGCATGTTCACAAATTTTGAATTCAAGGTCAATGTGTCAAGGTCAAAGGTCACATGACTAAACTTGTATGACGAGGTACAGCTTTAACATAAGACATTCCTGTATACCAAGATTTAATTTCTTCTTGTAAGTGGTTGCTGAGATATGCTCCTTACAAAATTTGTGACTTCAAGGTCACTGCACTAAGGTCAATGGTGACATCACTGATAATTGAAGGAATCTAAATCTTCAACTCTCTATCTAGCCCTGTATAAAAGAGTGTTGGTATATAAAAGATATGAAGTGCATTTAATTCACTTCTAATGGTTATGATGTTGAATGTTCACAAATTTTGAATTCAAGGTCAATGTGTCAAGGTCAAAGGTCACATGACTAAGAAAGTATGACGAGGCACGGCTATGATCTAAGACATTTCTGTATACCAAGATTTAATTTCTTTTTGTAAGTGGTTGCCGAGATATGCTCCTTAAAATATTTGTGACATCAAGGTCACTGCACTAAGGCCAATGGTGACATCACTGAGAATTGAAGGTATCTAAATCTTCAACTCTCTATCTAGCTCTGTATAAAATAGTGTTGGTATATAAAAGATATGAAGTGCATTTAATTCACTTCTAATGGTTATGATGTGGCATGTTCACAAATTTTGAATTCAAGGTTAATGTGTCAAGGTCAAAGGTCACACGACTAAGAAAGTATGATGAGGCACGGCTATGACCTAAGACATTTCTGTATACCAAGTTTTAATTTCTTCTTATAAGTAGTTGCTGAGATATACTCCTTACATAATTTGTGACATCAAGGTCATTGCATTAAGGTCAATGGTGACATCACTAAGATTTGAAGGAATCTGAATCTTCAACTCTCTATCTACCTTTGTATTAAATATGAAACAAATATTACTGGTAGTTTTGGAGGAGAAGATTTTTAAACATAGTGTTAGTATATAACAGATATGAAGTGTTTTTTATTCACTTCTGATGGTTGTGATGTGGCATGTTCACAAATTTTGAATTCAAGGTCAATGTGTCAAGGTCAAAGGTCACATGACTAAACTTGTATGACGAGGTACAGCTTTAACATAAGACATTCCTGTATACCAAGATTTAATTTCTTCTTGTAAGTGGTTGCTGAGATATGCTCCTTACAAAATTTGTGACATCAAGGTCACTGCACTAAGGTCAATGGTGACATCACTGATAATTGAAGGAATCTAAATCTTCAACTCTCTATCTAGCTCTGTATAAATTAGTGTTGGTATATAAAAGATATGAAGTGCATTTAATTCACTTCTAATGGTTATGATGTGGCATGTTCACAAATTTTGAATTCAAGGTCAATGTGTCAAGGTCAAAGGTCACATGACTAAGAAAGTATGATGAGGCACGGCTATGACCTAAGACATTTCTGTATACCAAGTTTTAATTTCTTCTTATAAGTAGTTGCTGAGATATACTCCTTACATAATTTGTGACATCAAGGTCATTGCATTAAGGTCAATGGTGACATCACTAAGATTTGAAGGAATCTGAATCTTCAACTCTCTATCTACCTTTGTATTAAATATGAAACAAATATTACTGGTAGTTTTGGAGGAGAAGATTTTTAAACATAGTGTTAGTATATAACAGATATGAAGTGTTTTTTATTCACTTCTGATGGTTGTGATGTGGCATGTTCACAAATTTTGAATTCAAGGTCAATGTGTCAAGGTCAAAGGTCACATGACTAAACTTGTATGACGAGGTACAGCTTTAACATAAGACATTCCTGTATACCAAGATTTAATTTCTTCTTGTAAGTGGTTGCTGAGATATGCTCCTTACAAAATTTGTGACATCAAGGTCACTGCACTAAGGTCAATGGTGACATCACTGATAATTGAAGGAATCTAAATCTTCAACTCTCTATCTAGCTCTGTATAAATTAGTGTTGGTATATAAAAGATATGAAGTGCATTTAATTCACTTCTAATGGTTATGATGTGGCATGTTCACAAATTTTGAATTCAAGGTCAATGTGTCAAGGTCAAAGGTCACATGACTAAGAAAGTATGATGAGGCACGGCTATGACCTAAGACATTTCTGTATACCAAGTTTTAATTTCTTCTTATAAGTAGTTGCTGAGATATACTCCTTACATAATTTGTGACATCAAGGTCATTGCATTAAGGTCAATGGTGACATCACTAAGATTTGAAGGAATCTGAATCTTCAACTCTCTATCTACCTTTGTATTAAATATGAAACAAATATTACTGGTAGTTTTGGAGGAGAAGATTTTTAAACATAGTGTTAGTATATAACAGATATGAAGTATTTTTTATTCACTTCTGATGGTTGTGATGTGGCATGTTCACAAATTTTGAATTCAAGGTCAATGTGTCAAGGTCAAAGGTCACATGACTAAACTTGTATGACGAGGTACAGCTTTAACATAAGACATTCCTGTATACCAAGATTTAATTTCTTCTTGTAAGTGGTTGCTGAGATATGCTCCTTACAAAATTTGTGACTTCAAGGTCACTGCACTAAGGTCAATGGTGACATCACTGATAATTGAAGGAATCTAAATCTTCAACTCTCTATCTAGCCCTGTATAAAAGAGTGTTGGTATATAAAAGATATGAAGTGCATTTAATTCACTTCTAATGGTTATGATGTTGAATGTTCACAAATTTTGAATTCAAGGTCAATGTGTCAAGGTCAAAGGTCACATGACTAAGAAAGTATGACGAGGCACGGCTATGATCTAAGACATTTCTGTATACCAAGATTTAATTTCTTTTTGTAAGTGGTTGCCGAGATATGCTCCTTAAAATATTTGTGACATCAAGGTCACTGCACTAAGGCCAATGGTGACATCACTGAGAATTGAAGGTATCTAAATCTTCAACTCTCTATCTAGCTCTGTATAAAATAGTGTTGGTATATAAAAGATATGAAGTGCATTTAATTCACTTCTAATGGTTATGATGTGGCATGTTCACAAATTTTGAATTCAAGGTTAATGTGTCAAGGTCAAAGGTCACACGACTAAGAAAGTATGATGAGGCACGGCTATGACCTAAGACATTTCTGTATACCAAGTTTTAATTTCTTCTTATAAGTAGTTGCTGAGATATACTCCTTATAAAATTTGTGACATCAAGGTCACTGCATTAAGGTCAATGGTGACATCACTAAGATTTGAAGGAATCTGAATCTTCAACTCTCTATCTACCTCTGTATTAAATATGAAACAAATATTACTGGTAGTTTTGGAGGAGAAGATTTTTAAACAGTGTTAGTATATAACAGATATGAAGTGTTTTTTATTCACTTCTGATGGTTGTGATGTGGCATGTTCACGAATTTTGAATTCAAAGTCAATGTGTCAAGGTCAAAGGTCACATGACTAAAATTGTATGACAAGGCACAGCTTTAACATATGACATTTCTGCATACCAAGTTTTAATATCCTGTAATAAGTGGTTGCTGAGATATGCTCAGTACAACATTTGTGACCTCAAGGTCACCGCACTAAGGTCAATGGTGACATCACTAAGATTTGAAGGAATCTGAATCTTCAACTATATATCTACCTCTATATAAAATATGAAAGATGTAGTACTGGTAGTTTTGGAGAAGAAGATTTTTAAAGAAATGTTGACAGACGGACGGACAGACAGACAGACAGACATTTTCCCCCTCCTAAAGTTCTGCGAGCTAAAGTCTCAGCAGAGCTAACAAGGGGGAAAGAATGTGTTTGTCATAAATTGAAGACATTCAGTGACTGCATATGATATTTTTATTAAGTTGTTTCCAAGATTTGGATTCTCAAAGTATCAACCAGAATCTGTGACTCAAAGACTGTAAGTGTAGATTACCTATGCTCATTTTATTCAACAAGTGAAAGTCTCAAAAGAAATGTTATTTTATGTTCATAGAGCTGAGCTTTTCTAAACATTTCAAAAGAAAGGATGTTTCAATATTGCTTGTGATTCTAGCGTGCATGGCATTTGGCGCACTTCCATAACGAGGCTTGAAGATCCAAAATAAAGATCGTCTTGTATTCCTACGCACAGCTGGTAGTTTGGTCTCCATCGCTTATGTCATTTAGTCTTATCATGACTATATATTAGATAGACAGCATATTTTAACACTAATAGATAACATTCTTGGCTTTCTTTTGGTGGTAAAATATTAAAAACGGATGAATATATTTTATAAAGGTTTTGAAATATCATTCACAGAATAAGTTAGTTAGGTCAAATTTGGTAAATACCACTTTAATGTTTTAATATTTCAGATATTTAAAGTTTCTTTATGTAAAATATAGGTCACTCAGTGGCATCTGAGGCCTTGTACACACTCGTGCTTGCTGTTTGTGTGCAGTTCGCCATACTCAGGGTTGGGAGAGCTCTGAACCAATCACGGCAGTAATCGAAACATATTGGGGTGGCATGACATCATACCATTGTTCTGAACCAATTCTGAACCAATCTGGGTGATTCTGTTATATAAAATGTATATATTCATGCACGTATATATACATGTGTGTATGTGTGTTTGAATATCAAATATCAAGGTTTCATATGTTCACATGATATCAGGAGCATGTTTATAAGGTTTCCTGTTTACATATCAGGAGCATGTTTGGAGCACACAAACAGAAGACGTTTCTCTCATCTTTAAGACAGCCATATATGTTTTGATGCAGATCTGATAGATCGAGATAGTATATTTTAAAAAATGTATAATTATTATTATAGATAACTGCATAAAGTTTTATACATAATGAGATATATCATGTATTGAAGTTGACTGCCCAAAAGAGTCATGACTTCTATTTAAATCCATACTAAAATCTGACCACAACGTAACTTATATTTATTCTATATCAATATTCTATATCAATATACCTGATATTTATTCTATTTTACTTGATATTTATTCTATATCAAGATACCTGATATTTACGTCATATAACTGATAATTATTTTATATCAAGATACCTGATGTCAAATAACAGCTGTGAAGTAGCACAACTGTTCTAGAAAATAAGACACAATGAGGAAACAAATTCTGTTTATAACTGGACACAATCTCCATTGCTCAATGACTTTAATTTTCACAATATCTAACAATAACATAGGCCGATTGCCCGATTAAAAACAACACACCGGAACTGCACAATTAAAATCGGAAGTGCACAAAAAACTCTCTAAAATCTTATCATTAAAAAAACAAGATGGAAACCCACAATCGTACTGTACAAAGTGATGACCATAACAAATTACCTTATTAATATTTTATTAATATTTTAATAGATAACCAAGTATGCCAAATGAAAGTATGTCTTATGTTATATTAAAAATGCCTTTATAATATACTTTAGCATCAACGCACCTATCCTTTCTCCACCATTCGTCTATATGATCTATTGTTTTCTTTGGTAGGTTTTCGTTCAAAGCTTTGCACAGTCGACAGAAATAGGAGCGTTTGTCAAATTTCAACTTAAATTGCCATGCAAAGTATTCATTGTAAAGTGCGTCGCTTGAGTTCAGGATTAAGAGATAATCGGCTAAAATCTTTGGGGAAGAAAATGACTTGACATTGATGTAGGAATGCTCAGGAAGAAACAGAGTGTAATCAGCGCCACCTAATACGACTGGTACCAGTCCCACCTCCAGAGGGTCGCCTCCGTGCGACAGGTAGTCTTTGCAAATACTGTTCTCAAAAGCTAAAATGAACTTGTAGATTTTAGCCAAATCTTCTAAACATCCGGCTCCACACTTTTTGCCACATTTTCCATATGTGTCAATGGGAATATATTTTTTGAGTTCTTTGACGTACTCACTTCTCCTGCTTTGAGTTCTGCAGTTGCTCACAAGCCAGGATACAAACTTGGTTTTATTGGCTGCATGGTTCAGCCTTATTTTCTTTGATTTGGGATCAGTGTTGTTAAGGAAATATGCATACCCCATCATCACATCAGAATCCGTCCTGTAAGTCATTGTCCAGTTGAGAACTCTATCGTAGCCAGCAAACGAGCTAAATAAAGGGCTCTCACGCAAAAAGCCTATCCACCTCTGAAACTGGAATCTGTACTTAGGCAAAGTGCTGGGCCTGAGAGAGTGTTCGCGCATGTGCATTAGCACAGCCTCGCTTTCATTATACTTGCTCTTGTCCTCTGTAGTTGCACAATTTGTATAATCACATTCATTGTCCAGAAAGGGCTTCTGTCCAAAGCCAAAGTAGTAATCCCTCTTTCCATAGAACGGTGTCCAGTACAGTATCCACTTTACTTGAGGTTTGGCTGGTTCCGGTGCCGATACACTGTTATTCTTCACTTTGGGAAAATACGTTGACAGGAATCTTCCAGGTAGCAAATTGTGAGACATATGTGACATTAAAATAATAAGAGCGAGAATATGGATGAAACACAATATCCTTGGCCCAGATACTCCCAAGGCCATGTCCCCAAGTTTGGCACAATTATTATTTAAATGCTTCAAGAATAATTCAGTAAATCTTATAAAAGATTATATATTCTAAACTATTTCATTTTTGCAATAGATTTAATATTGCCAACTATATAACAAAAACAATGAAACACATCAAACTCAGACTAGGATTGATAGAAGCATCACACGAAGTTTAAATGAAGGTTTTACAAGGTTTTACAAGAACGTAGTTTTTGTTAATTTAAAGTAATTTTCCTAGCATTGTAAAGGTTGTTGAACAACGATTCTCTCCTGTAAAGGTTGGTGAACACCGATTCTCTCCTGTAAAGGTTGGTGAACACCGATTCTCTCCTGTAAAGGTTGGTGAACACCGATTCTCTCCTGTAAAGGTTGGTTAACACTGATTCTCTCCTGTAAAGGTTGGTGAACACCGATTCTCTCCTGTAAAGGTTGAACACTGATTCTCTCCTGTAAATGTTGGTGAACACCGATTCTCTCCTGTAAAGGTTGGTGAACACTGATTCTCTCCTGTAAATGTTGGTGAACACCGATTCTCTCCTGTAAAAGTTGGTGAACACCGATTCTCTCCTGTAAAGGTTGGTGAACCCTGACTCTCTCCTGTAAAGGTTGGTGAACACTGATTCTCTCCTGTAAAGGTTGGTGAACACTGATTCTCTCCTGTAAAGGTTGTCTCAAAAGACCCAATTCTAAAATATGTTTATCCAGTGTTTAAATATCAGAAAATGTGAAATAATATTCAGGTTTAATTGTTTGCCACGTTGCATATATTTTATTGTTGAGAGTTGTACCAAAGGCCCTCCAGCGCAGCATATAGTCTGCCATTGTTCATTGCCATTCCCCCAGGATACAAAGCTTAATTTGTTCTAAGTATTGCAAATTTACCTTTAAAATTGTTTGAGCAAGGCCACGGGCCATGGCGCAGTTGGTTAGAGTGCCAGCTTATTAGCACCAGTTCCTCTGTGGTGATCCAAAGGTCATGGGTTCAATCCCCGGCCATGCCGAGATTGAACTCATGATTCAATTTCCCATACGAGGCCCCCGTGCCAAAAGGGTTAACCTGTTGTCCTTGTAAATCTATGACCGGGTTCGTTGTCATGTCAAGGACCTGCAACATGACAATTCAGTGAGGCAGCACTATATCTGCTACAAATAGGTCTCATCACCAAATGACTGAAATAATGTTGAAAGTGAAGTAAACACCCCAAACACACAAAAGAAACAGATTGTTTGAGCACTTGCTTTTGTTGTCATATATCAGTTAATGGTTATTATTTGGTTAGCTAGTATGTCGTCTGTCTTATTTTGGGGCCCAGCATCACATATTTTTGTATTCATTACTTCAGGTTGATACTGAACAAGAATTCAAATATCAGAGTTTCAATTTCATGGAAGAGTTTATTTTGCAAGTCTATTATATTTCTATAATGGAGTCATGTTTTGACTGTTTCACCAATGGCAGTGACTGATATGAGATAATTATTCTGATATGAGAGTGGGAATAAGGGTGAAACGTGGCTTGTTTGGTCTGGGGTTTGAATCCCGGCTGGAGCAAATACTTCACTCATCCTGTATTGTCAAGAAAGGTAGATCTCTGCTACTCAGTTGGTCCCCATTTCAGCCAGTTATGACTGGTTATCAGATGCTATACAGATCTTGTTGTTTATTATGCTTATGTGATAAAGCAAAAAATCTCAAATCAACCTTTATAGAGCAGAACATTGAGTCAGGCGACAGGCTTCTATCTGACCTGATATAGCTAAAACAAATCTGGAAAGTAGTCCATCCGTACCCCATTCATATTGGGATCCAATCAGAATTCACATTACTTCATGAAACCGTTACCATGGGTGCTGGTGAGAATTATTTTTTTGACGGAGGAATCGATTTGACGGATTTTCCGTTCACGGATTTTAAATTTTGACGGAAAATCCGTCTGGAGACGGAGGACCAGCACCTATGCGATAGTCTGAGACATCCAGCGTTGTCATTTTCGCGCGAAAAGCGAGCCTCGCAAACATTACCAAAAAGCGATTGGTGTGGGTAGCCGAGTCGTCAAAATATTAGCCAATCAAAATCCGTCAAACTCTACCGAAGCAGCCCGCAACACCAAAACAAGGCGGCGGCCACAAGCGGTAAGCGAACGACTGAATTTTCGATGTTTTGGGTCGATTTGTGCAATTTTGATGACACGAAATTATTTTTTTGACGGAGGAATTGATTTGACGGATTTTCCGTTCACGGATTTTAAATTTTGACGGAAATCCGTCTGTAGACGGAGGACCAGCACCCATGCGTTACAGTGAAACTCTGACAGGACTTTCCTTGCAATATCATGAGATCTTGGCCATGGGCTGTGGAGCAGTTGGTTAGAGCGCCAGCTTATTAGCATCAGTTCCTCTGTGGTGATCCAAAGGTTGTGGGTTCGATTCCCAGCCATGCTGAGATTGAACTTTTAATACAATTTCACACATGAGCTGAGGCCCGTACCAAAGGGTTTTTACCCGTTGTCCTTGTAAATCTGTGACCGGGTGGGTTGTCATGTCAAAGACCTGCGACATGACAATTCAGTGAGGCAGCACTATATCTGCCACAAGTAGGTCTCATCACCAAATGACTGATATAATGTTGAAAGTGATGTAAAACCCCAAGCAAAATATCATGAGATCACAAGGGGCAGTTTGTAGCCTTTTACCAATGTTTTGGACACTTCTGTGATGTCACGGTGCAATATTGGAATGAATTTCAATACTGTAATGAATTTGAGAGGCAAAAGTCAATTTCTTTTTTACATATGTAGCTGTTTTCAGCTATTTGAATTTTCAGCATATAATAAGATACAAGAAAAACTACATCTGAGCAAGCTACGGACCTTGCTTGAGATCTAAGCACAAACTTGTGATGTAAGTAAAATATCTTTTGCTTGAGGCTTGGAATTTCTAACTAATAAAATAACAGAATCTGCATGAATAATCACTTATTCTTTTAACAAAGCTTGTTCAGCTGTCACGTGATCTGATGCAAACACCTGTTTAGTAAAGGTTTGCAAACAATGGGGCACCTTCAGATTGGGACAATGGAGTGATTAGGCTCCCTGTTTGTTGATTAATGTCTGTACATTGGTACAGGCCTAACACCCTTACAGACCGCAATAGAGGTCACATGCTTGTATACATGAGACCACCTGGTGGCCAAATGAGTACATCCAGTACTCAGTCACATGTGTATGTTTGTGTAGGGAAATTGGTCATATTGATTATGTTTTGTGGTGACTCCCTGTATTTTGGCATAATATTTCTAAATTGACTCTAAGTTAATATCTAAAACATATCAGGATTAGTATTTTGGTTTATAATTTGGGCCTAGTAGGTGGCAATCTTTTGAGGGAGGAAGGGAATGATGATATGGAACGGTGACCATGGCCCTTAAAACGTAAAATTGGGGTGAATTTGTACATTAAGTTTAAGTTGGGAAATTAGTCATATTGATTATGTTTTGTGGTGTCTCCCAGATTTGGTTGTCAAGGACTCCCAGTCACAATGACCACTGACCATTGTGTCTGTAGTCAAGTGGCGTCATACAGAGCCTGTACGACGTCATCTTGAAGGAACATTGTTTTGGTCAGTTGGCTTTCCACTCTACTTGGAAGTGCCAGCTCATATTTTGGCTGAATTTCTGGTACATACAGTGACCGGCAACTGTCCGAAACCGGCAGATTAAACTCGGACATTTTTAACTCAAATATCGAGTAAAACTGTTCTGTACTAATTGCAATTGAGCTAAATATAGTGCCTCACATGTCATCTTGTTATTCCTATTCCTTTCAAAATGTTCAAAGTGCTTATTTGTTTTCACAGCACGACTGATTGAGTCACTGTCAAATGACGTCAGAAGTGGTGACGTAACCAACATCACCGTATTACTCAATGGAAACTCGGACAGTTTGCCGGTTTGCTGAATCTGTGAAAATAATGCTATTAATGTTAATATTGAACGGGTATCATTAAAACTCCGCAGACCATTAAAGTCGAAGATCTTCTTTCGATGTGAACAGTTTTTACACAGTTTTTAAAGGTTTTGTGAAAATCGGGAGTGAAAAACATGAAAGTGTCCGGATTTGGCTGCCGGTCACTGTATATTTTGGCATAATATTTCTAAATTGACTCTAAATTAATATCTAAAACATATCAGGATTAATATTTTGGTTTATAATTTTTTACGTTGGTTGTTAAATGTTAATCGGTGAAATACGCTGTTTACAGTGTCTCACTGTGTCTGTCATATTTAATCTGGGAGGGTCCCACGGTCACCACAAATCACATCAATCTGTGTCTAGGTATTATTAATGTTCATTTTATATATTCTAAACAGTTATAAATACAGTAATAAATAGTGTTTTGAATTACAAGGCACATTTTATCTGAGATAGTCACTCTCGGAACAAAAGGGGAGGTCCCTCTAGCCTAAATATTAGCCAATGCACTTGGCACAATGGATCGCTAGTTTGTTTGGGGTTTTACATCACTTTCAACATTATTTCAGTCCTTTCGTGATGAGAACTACTTGTAGCAGATATAGTGCTTCCTCACTGAATTGTCATGTCGCAGGTCCTTGACATGACAACCCGTCCGGTCACAGATTTACAAGGACAACGGGTAAACCCTTTAGGCACGGGCCTCAGTTCGTATGGAAAATCGTATCGCAAGTTAAATATCGACATGGCCTTTGGATCACCACAGAGGAACTATGGCTAATAAGCTGGCACTCTAACCAACTGCGCCACGGCCCTCCCGGTCACAGATTTACAAGGACAACAAAATAACCCTTTCGGCACGGACCTCAGCTCATATGATAAATTGTATCATGAATTCAATCTCGGCATGGCCGGGGTTCAAACCCACGACCTTTGGATCACCCCAGAGGAACTGGTGCTAATAAGCTGGTGCTCTAACCAACTGCACCACCATCCGTGGCCCTAAGTTAGAGGAACATTAAATGGGAATACAAAGTCCAGGGTAATTTGATGTTATTTATTCACAGGTCCATTCTGCTGTAGGACCATTTCACTAGGAGGGATGTGCAGAATTATGTGTATGTACCATGTTGGCAATACCTTACAGTTGTATGAAGAGTCAAACATAGGCCAATAGCCTTTGAGCTATGCTGATCACTTTTTTGTACTGTTTGTGAATATATTCTGCTTCATAAGTGGTCTTTTAAATCATCATTTATTCTGTACCATGTGACATATTGACAACTGAAATCATTTTATAGTTGTAACAATACCAAGCAATTATGTTGAACTATGTCATTTTTGGTGGTTAAAATCTCATAGACATGATTTCTTTGGGAGGGAAAACAGAACTGTGGTAGACATTTTCGCCTGACATTAACACATTATCTCATGAAGATAGGAAAGATGTTTGTGCAAATGAGAAACAAACTGATTTCTTTGTTCAACTACACCTTTTATTGATGCTCTTCTACTACAGACCATGTGGAGAACATTCAAGATATACTCTTTTAGTGACATCCATAAATATACACAAATTTAGTAATAATTCTACATACCAGCTGGCTGAGGTGCTAGATTTATACAAAGCATTCAACTTGACATTAAACTATGTCTCTACTAGTCAGAACCTCTTCTAGCATCTTCTAGTTTTCAAGGGTTGGTGTACAGTTAACCCATGCAGCAATTATTCTAGAAATCTTACAAGTAAAGAATGACCTGATCTTGAAGATCAACTCACACTCTATTTGTGGTCAGTAAGATTTCTGGAATTCTCCTTTCAATATATTTGTCCTAATCTTACAAATGCAAAGCAATAAAAATAATTGTAAACATTTTCTGCTGCACTGCATCTGTGGTCAGTAAGATTAAAACAAAGATATCCCATCGTTACACTCTGGCAAACTGTAGTCACTACTGGTGATTTCCACTATAAAATATAGTCTGTCTTGAATTTATTTAAATAAAATCACCGATAGCTTTAACAACATTGTTCAAATGTAATGTTCATGTATCGCCCCTTGAAGAATCATTAAGTACGAAGAGTATGGCTGATGGATTTAGTAAAAGTTAATACAATGATCTCAGAAAAACATCTTCCAGAGTTCAAAACAATACATGAACATTTCATATGTTCTCTGATTCTACCAATTTTTACCAACCGAAAACAGTGCATCTGATATTCTGGTACTGAGTGACAAGACGGATCGTCTTCCAAGTCCGATTCTGAACTAGAAGAGACATGTTTCTGCTTCCGGTTCCTATTTCAGATATTATTGTACAATATGTGGTTTTGAGAGGTGAACAATCATACACTCATTATTGTGTTTATTAACATGGAACAATTGTATTTCTTTAAACAATTCTGGAACAATGCTCCAGAATGGGGTAAAACTGACAGCATATTTACAAGGCGTCTCTATACTTATATATTGCCATCATTATTAGAGTGGTCTCGTATCATTTAAAAGACAAGTTTGTCCGACAGGGTGTCCCAAACTGTGCCAAACAATTCAGCCTGGCAAATGACATAACCTCGCGGCTAAGAACCATTTCTCATATTTCTATCACAACTTTACTGTATGAAGAGAAAGCTTTCTGACAAAATTTACTATAATACAACTTGTCCATATCTCCTTTTACATATTTATATATATATATATATATATATATATATCTTTGTATGTATATATATATATCAATAGACCATGAAGAGATGACCATGACGTCGCATACAATTCTTTCTGACCAGAACCAAGTGCCTCGAGCTGGATGATCACAACTATAATATAATAGTCTCTATGGCTTTCATAACATTGACATGCACTGGATATAATCACAGCAGTGAGGAAAGGTCAGAATTAGTTGGGTGCTCCTCACACTTTGGAGGCGTAACCAAGTAAGTATAGCTATTTGGAACTCTTAGTATCACTCATTCCATTGTTACATCCAGCACATACATAATACTTAAAATATAATTGCCTATCAAAGTTTTAACAAAGTGAAATCATCAAATCACTCAGCATTTACCATTTCATTGTAATCAGTTATAAGATTATTTGGAGTTTCTCAATAATGAGATGAACTAGAGGTCATATTTATTTCACATCAATATATCCTCCATCATTTCCTGCATCAGGTAAC
This sequence comes from Amphiduros pacificus, assembly GCA_949316495.1. Classification (NCBI taxonomy): domain Eukaryota; kingdom Metazoa; phylum Annelida; class Polychaeta; order Phyllodocida; family Hesionidae; genus Amphiduros; species Amphiduros pacificus. The sequence goes on along the minus strand of OX439012.1, from coordinate 33,909,383 downwards.
CCACTTGTGAAAAGGCAGACTGTTGATATGATTATGATAACTTCACAATTTTGACGGATGAATTGAAATCCTATGATATCGCAAATTCCAATATACACATACTTCACAAAAAAAAGGAGTAACTACTGTGACTGACAATACAGTTTGCCTCGCCACAGTTAAAATACACAACTACTACTCCAGTTGACATTCTCGTTATATTATACACTGGTCATAATCACTTCACCGTTTCATGCAATCCGTGTGTTTAAAGAGTTCTTGATATTGTTAACAACTGGTGCTTGTTTGTTTTGTACAGTGTGCAGCCTTACATACACGACACAATGTATCTACTGGGACAAGGTACGCAAGCTTCTCTTCTTTCACTCGGCACTCTCGAGAGCTGCATGTATCCATCTTGCGGGCGTACACCTACCGCGGGGCGTTTACCCCACGCCCCCCCTAAACTATATTCCCACCCTCCTCTTAATCTTCACCACACAATTGTTTAATTAAAATAATCGAAAGAAACGCTGAGGACAACATAATATAATGTTCTGATACATATATGTGTATATATATATATATATATATATATATATATATATATATATATATATATATATATATATATATATATATATATATATATATATATATATATATATATACACACATTAATACACATATACATATATACACATATAATATATTATATATATATATATATATATATATTTATTTATATATTTAAATATATGTGTGTATCAGCAATTCTTGGACAACTCAATCAGTGGAAGACAGGGTGGTACACAACTATAATACATATTGATTAACAGGTGAAAGAAATGAGAGTATTTTGTGTACCACCCTGTAGGTGAAGTCTCTCCCCATACTCTTCTATGCTGTGAGTTTCCCTGGGCTCCAACCTCCTCCTCATTTTGAGCAACTACTATAAACCAGAAAATAGGATTTGCATTTGGACATTGTGATATTACATTTTGGTATTACTGGGACAATATGTAAATATAATACTAACATGTGTGTTGGTCTGCTTCGGGGAGAACACTGCATCAAGAAAGGGTGTACTTTTTAAACATTAGGATGGGCCCAGGGGTTTCCTCACTCTATTTTATAGACAGAAATTATTGTCATTTTACACAAGAGGACTCACAACCTTGCTGTGGCATTAAAGTAGAATTTATACATCAGTAACAAAAATATAAAGATTCTCTACTTGTTTTAACACACAATAATTCATAAATCTTACATCTGATTCAAGAATCCCCAGAGGACACAAGATCGACTCATGCTCTGCAGCGTCAAATGGGGAAAAAATACAAAAAAGACAAAAAAAATCCTGCAGGATATCGGACAGAAATTAAACATTAAAAGCTTGCCCACAGCAATGTTGTGGTCTAGACGAGTCATGTGTTTAAGTACTGGTGTGTCTCTCCAGTGTTCTCTACTTCTGATTACAGTAAGGCTTATAGTGTGTTTCTGCTCCTCATGACGTCAGCAAGACCACGACTAGCCTCCATCCTGGTCTTACTCTACGATATCATCTGGATCAACAAAACATACTTGGAATGGATTTGTTTTAATTTTCTTGATTTTTATCTGTCGGCGCCACTGTTAACCTTGATGATATTTAGCCGATTAATTAAAGATATGAGATGAAGTTGTTGGTAAGTCAGCTGAGCTGCCACTGTGATCCCCTCCTGATTAACTGGTGGCTGCCCATACTACAAAGAAATCACCATGTCAAAATAAACAGTCTCAACTCAAACATATCAGGTCCGAACAAGCAACACAAGACGAACTCACAATGCAAGCAGGGACCACAAATAAATAAACTGAGGAACAAAAAAGACAAGCAACAAGTTGATTTGCAAGAATTCTCTGTTGCGTTTTTGAGTAGGTTAAATGTGTCATAAATAAAACAAGCTGGTAGAAAACGAAAAAAAAAATCAAAATAGGTCACATGCAGTTTAATATACACTATGATTAGCAAACACTTAGTGATGTTAGAATTTGTAAGTTTTCAAGATTATTATTGATTGAATTAATTATACTGAATCACTAATGCTGGTTTAAACCATTGATACATGATGCATTCAACATGTCTCAGAATTTCATAATCACAGTTAGCATGCAAGCAATGTAAATGTTACGGGATTTCAATGTATTTAGGATGTCCCTCACCACATAAATATAACCCTTATCTCCAAGAATGTCAACAACCATTTCATTTCGGGATAATAGACATAGAATATTTGTTTGAAGATCAAATATACCAAATTTCCTATATCAATGCACATTATTTTTTTATATGATAAATGCATGCTTAAATCAATATAATCAGAACATGCTTCGAGTTCCCACAGAATGATGTAGATCTATGTCATTTCAAACATCAGTTGATCTCTTGCAGACAAATGCAGATAATAGGTTCACTGAGAGAACAGATGGTACTTCAAAACAAAGCCTCAAATTGACGAGAATCTTTTCCATTGTGAATGGAAAATGAGGGTTCTTGGAAGTAGAAGTTTACAAGATAAGAAAAGGGCACAAAAATGTCACAAAAAGGGGCACAAAAAGGCCTAACAAAACAAAAAACCCTGCAGAAATGATACAAATTTCTCACCAGAATCCAGACATAGAAAACATAATGCAACTTTCCTAACTAATATCAAAATATTCAAAAAGGGGTTGTTGATCATATTCTCACTTTTTTTATCTTTAGAAATATTTGATTACTGTAAACATGGTTGTATATTTTTGCAAAATCACTCAAAAAAAGATGCCTCTGTAGAACATGAACTATTTAGTTGCTTCCTTAACACAAGACAAAATTTTACAAGAAATGCCAGTATCAAAAATCAAAAGAAACAAAAAACAACATTTAAGGCAATATGAAGACAAGCCATAAAGTAGTAATCTGCCACCAGGTGTCATTGCTCAGCTGAGCGCCACCTAGTGGCAGAATACCACATCTGAGGCTTGTCCTTTGGAAGCTTTGGGGCAGGGAGAGGTAGACCATAGAGCCGCGGGAGATTAAGGGGTTAAGTAACACAGTTATACCCTTGTTCAATGTTTAGCCATAGTTGGTTGCTACCCATACTATATATGGTGTGGCACAAAAAAGAAACAAACATTGACACATCAACTTATGGTGGGCTACTTATTTAGAGAGATCCTCTTAATGGTTACATTTAAACTACCAGGATTTACAGTGTAATATAGGTACAGTATGGAATGTGCTAGTCACGTGACCTTCCTCAAAACTAGAGAAATGCCAACCATCATCTCAACAACAAGTAGATCAATATTCTTTGCATTTTTGTTCCTCTGTCTATACAAATCCCATGCTCAAGACTAGAAATACACTGAGCAAAAAAACATTTGTTTTCAAACAATCTTTTTTGGAATGTAAAGCTAGGTGGGCCAGAAAGATGGAGATAGTTGGAATGTCGAGTGGTTGAGAGATAAATGGCTGCTACTTCTCCAGATTTGGTCTACAACATTAGGATTGCATTATGACTGCTTTATGGGTGTCCAACCACTGTTCATACTCTACTACTCCTCCCAAGCCACAATGGGGTCGTACTACTCCTCCCAAGCCACAATGGGGTCGTACTACTCCTCCCATGCCACAATGGGGTCGTACTACTCCTCCCAAGCCACAATGGGGTCGTACTACTCCTCCCAAGCCACAATGGGGTCGTACTACTCCTCCCAAGCCACAATGGGGTCGTACTACTCCTCCCAAGCCACAATGGGGTCGTACTACTCCTCCCAAGCCACAATGGGGTCGTACTACTCCTCCCAAGCCACAATGGGGTCGTACTACTCCTCCCAAGCCACAATGGGGTCGTATTACTCCTCCCAAGCCACAATGGGGTTGTACTACTCCTCCCAAGCCACAATGGGGTTGTCTTCATTCACCCAAGTCACTGCCCGGCAATTTCAAATTCTTGCACAAATTGTTAGTTTCTGGTGCCAATTATGATTGCAGCTTATGGTTCTCACATAGAGTATGACATAGAGTATGAACAGCTTCAAACTTAATATATATACTCTTCTTTATAATATTCTATTGGTAATTCTTTTAAGAATATCTACATTTCCCATTAACATAATGAAAGCAAACATGGTCTTTTTTCGAGCACACTTCACCACGATGGACTGTCAATAGATATTCAGTGGTCGGGTTGAGGCCGAGAAGCTCCAAGAGTGAGACGCAGTACACAATAACGCCGACAATATTACAAAGTGGACAATGATATCACTCACTACAACGTGATCTACTCCTTACACAGATAAATACAGGTATCTGAATCACGCCGATGCCATTCTTACTACACTAGATACACACAATCACCATAGTTACAGTCACCATAGTTACAGTCACCATGGTTACTCTCATTGGCTTTCATGTCATTAAGTGGCTGCCATTATCAAAAAAGGCAAATCTCTTATCAATGATGCTAAATTCCAGCTTTGTCTCAGGCACAATATTTTGATACACCTTCAGAGTAGAATTTATTTTTATTCATCTTGTACTGAGTACACTTGTACCGAGTACACTTGTACCGAGTACACTTGTACCGAGTACACTTGTACCGAGTACACTTGTACCGAGTACACTTGTACCGAGTACACTTGTACCGAGTACACTTGTACCGAGTACACTTGTACCGAGTACACTTGTACCGAGTACACTTGTACCGAGTGAGAGATGATACTGCCAGCCACTTACTGCAGACATGAGGGTTAGTACTCTCATACTTTCATTATACAATAGCTGGCACTGCTATCTTACAGCACACTGATAGCTTGTTCTGCTAGATGGCAGCACCGTTCGGATAACCAAAGTATGTTTGTGCTTACAAGATTTCATGGACATCATGACTCAATATAGAAAAATAAATTGCTAAATATTGGTGTCAGAGGGCACAAATGTCACCGTGGAAATCTCTCCCTCCCTGCTATAGTTCAATATCTAATACTCCATGACCAATATCTCAACCAGAAATAATGAATGTTTGATTCAAATTCAGAAGCTTTTTTATTATAAATGAAAATTTTTAAATATTGAATGTTTTTTGTATTTTTTTTGTAAATCTTTCCACAACAGATCAATCCCTATTTTCTTTCCATTCTTGCTATTTGAGGTTGAATATTTTCCAATTAGAGCCACACTGTCCAGCTCACCAAAACCCAGGCAAGTATTTACAGTGAAGTCAATATTTTCACAACATGTGGTGTATAAATGTGGTATTGTCTGTTTTTTTGGAATGGAGTGGTGATGGTTACATTCATTACCAACAGAGGGCAGTTGATTGTGTTGACAATGTTTTACAATAGGGGGCAGTTGATTGTGTTGACAATGTTTTACAACAGGGGGCAGCAGTGGGTTGCTGTGCAGCTGGATATTCCATCCCTGTGTGGTATGAATCAGAAGTGAGCCACTAGATGGCGCCAGTACTTGTAACACTAGGGGGCGTCAGTAGAAGTGACACTTGAGGGCGCTGCTAGTCTTACATAGTAAACCAAACTACAATAGAAGAGGGCAAACCCAACCACAGAGGTATTAGCCACTTAATTTGCAGAGAGAAATGGCAAAAAATCAAACCACAACCTGGATCCATCTTTAAATTCTGATAGCATACAATACTTTTTGAAAATACATTAAATTTGAATTTCTTAAAAAGTTTAGTGAAATTTGAACAGCAAGCTAAAATGTCTATTTCCATCAACATTTAATTACAGCATGTGATTGAATACTGAAAGACTGTAAAGGTAGTCAGAATTTCTATTCAATTCATATATATATAAAAGCAATACTTATTCACAGAATATCATTTTCAAGAGCGGAATATTGTCTCAGTGTCATATTTGTTGATCCAAATTGTGGGATATGAAGAAATCTTATGTAATAACTGTGACTCAAAGATAGGAGAAGGAATGGCATGCTGAAATGGAGCCCCAATGTTCATAGAAGGAATGGCATGCTGTCATGGGGTCCCAATGTTCACAGCCCAGACACACACCCTTCAATCTGTTTTCTTCTTTCTAAATATATTCTTTTGTTGAAAAACATTGTTCTTGAGTGGAGCATATCTTGCAAATATGAATATTTTTAATTTTTAGAATGAATTCTCTTTGATGGCAGTTGGTGAAATGAACTGTTAAACTATATATTTTCCTCCTTCTTATATTTCTTCTTTTTTGGCCTCATTATAATTATTATTATACAAAAATTCATTCAAAAGTTAATATTTATCATATTTTTCTCTATCCACATAGGGAGTTGATCAGCTGTTCTTGTTTGGAAGAATCTCATAAATATGGAACCAAATATAGAAATAAAACCAGTACTGGGGCTCCATTGACATAGTGCAGTGCTTGATAGGTAGTCATTTGTGCAGAATATCCCAAGATAATTTATTGAAAAAATATAATAAAAGCTGCCAGTCTTAAAAATGATTCATAAGATAAATTTTATAAAAAAGGGAAAGTGCATTTGGTCTTTCTCTTTTGTTTCTCTCTATCTCATAATTCAATTCAAATTACAAGATTTAAAAGCTGATAAAAGACCAAAAACACTTTTAAAAGTAAGAAGAGTTCAAGAATCTAATCTAGCTGCTGAAGATGCAAGAAGAAGCCAAGAGAAGAAAAGTCTGATAAAGGAAAAGATTGAGATGAAAAAATCCTCCTGATCTACCAGTCGGGAAGATAAAGGTGAATGAAAAGTGACTTCTTTGTTGGTAATTATGGTGCGGATCACAGGGGAAGTCAGAGGGAAAGGGAAGCTGCTAACTGATGGCAAGTTTTTCTCTGGTTTGTGTGGGATAAATCATGTATCTAGTGAGCTCTGCCTGGATAGGTGATCTGCCCTGCTTCACAGAGGAAAACTTCACGCAAATGCACAACCAAGATAAAAAAGATATATAATAAAAACTGTGCAAGATGACCTTCAGAGGAACATGACCTTCAAAGGAACATGACCTTCAGAGGAACACACTCCACCAGGGGCAATATAAACAGTATATAAACCACCACTGAAGGGAGTGTGATATAAGCTACTGATCATCAGGCTAAGCTTGATGCTCAATGCCACCTCATGTGTTCAGTGCCACCTGGTGGGATCAGTGCCACCTGGTGGGATCAGTGCCACCTGGTGGGATCAGTGCCACCTGGTGGGATCAGTGCCACCTGGTGGGATCAGTGCCACCTGGTGGGATCAGTGCCACCTGGTGGGCAATGTGATCAGTTCTGGGCGATTCTTATGTGGTATACATATCACACACTGTACCTCACACACTTAACAAAGCCGACGCAACGGTTGATAAAACATGTGAGCTCACCGAGTCCAATGAGGCAGTCACACCATTCTAGTAGACCAAACCAATGTAATAATCTTGTTTCCAAAAATCTTACCACAATATGTAGGATAGGGGCTGGATTTTATATTTTGCTTGTGAAATGTCATCAAATACATTGAGAATTGAGATTACTGTCTCTTAGGCTACAAAGTTTCAGAAAACTTGATGGGCACCGGCTAGAACTAGGGCAGGTAGGAAGTCAGAAACAAAGTTTGTTTTTGTCTGTGGCCTCAGTTGGGACTTGATGAGTTCACACATAGGAGGAAGTCAACCATGGACTGCTAAATCACATCAATAACGTGTGCCAGATCCGTAAGTCCAGTCCCAAATATGGTCATGTTCAGAAGTGACTGTCAAGACCTAGCCTCACATAAAGACCTGGTGTGAACATATTTCTTCACAGTCAAACTTCTGCATGACTCTACATTAGCAAGGACAAGACTGTCTTGATACAGGAAGTGTTATCATTATTATAATTGATGTTAGTCATGGGTCAAAGTAAGTATGTAAGTAAAGTGTTAAACATAGAGAAATTAATGTAAACTCAGATTAACCCTTTGAACTATCAGACTGACAGGACATGTCAGAAACATCTGATCATACTGACAGGACATGTCAGAAACATCTGAACAAACTGACAGGACATGTCAGAAACATCTGATCAAACTGACAGGACATGTCAGAAACATCTGATCAAACTGACAGAACATGTCAGAAACATCTGATCAAACTGACAGGACATGTCAGAAACATCTGATCAAACTGACAGGACATGTCAGAAACATCTGATCAAACTGACAGGACATGTCAGAAACATCTGATCAAACTGACAGGACATGTCAGAAACATCTGATCAGACTGACAGGACATGTCAGAAACATCTGATCAAACTGACAGGACATGTCAGAAACATCTGATCAAACTGACAGGACATGTCGAAACATCTGATCAAACTGACATCCAAATTCTCAACATAACAAACATAACAATAATCAACTCAAAGATTTATTTAAACTTTGTGACATTATGTCAGGAATAAAAGTGTAAAACTTAATTAAAAACTGAAATTATTGAATAAAGAGATACTTAGAATATTAACTTATTGCTGTTTTTAAATAAGGCTCTGTTAATCAGTTGAGAATAATGCGGACGTAACTTAATCTATTAACAAGTGAAAGTAAACAAAAATCCCATGACTTACCGACAATGATAATAATAATGACTAGAATAACTGTTATAAGAATTGCCCACATCTGCAAGACAACACCAAATATGATATCAAATATCTACCATGCAAACCAAACATAAAACATCCCACCCAGCGCTGTCCGGTAGACAGGTAACTAGTGCCCCCTGGTGACACAATTACTAAATAAAAACGTCACAATTACTCAATAACAAGTTCCACTTAAATTTTCCACTGACATGATTCATCTTTTTTTAAATCTTAAACTGAGGTGAAAATGGCTTACAGAATATTTATCCTAATCAATTCCGTTTTTGAATTTGCTTTCTGAATTGTGTCAACAGAGGGCGCTAGTTATGTATTTCTCCTTCCCCACTAGGTGGCGACAACAAAATCATAATAACCAGCATGCAACAACAGCGACGATGATAGTTGGCAGCGTTAAGATATCAGGCGGCTCGGTCCGGGAGCGCCACAAAACTTACCAACAACGATGATAATAATAATTGCCACTATCACGCCCATTATAATCATCATCTGAAAAGGCAATCACATCTCAACTTATCATCTAGGACCATTATAATCATCAGAAAAGGCAATTACATCTTAACTTATCTGGAACCATCCCTCGGAGCCAAATCACATTTTGTTTTTTTTTATTGTATGTTCCTCATCACAATTAAACTCTAGAATAACTAATAACTATTTAAATATTATAATCGACGGATGCCATTAAATCCTTTACAAATTACTTTATTGCAAAGAATATGAAGATTAGATTAATTTGCTTTGCTGATATAAATGTGTCAAAGTTGGAGAGTGACTTAAATCACACGGCACATCAATCTTCACTGCTGAATTCCAACTATTTTCCAAGATATATTTATGTATACGTGGGCCCAATACTTCTTTACAGAATCGAGTATCGTTTAATAGACAAAAAGGTATTCATGAACCTGAACCGTTCTGGGCTCTGTACCAAAGCTTGACCTGTTTATCATCTAGCTTATCTCTATGTCTGAAGAGAATGATTCTTTATGCCTTTTTTTATTTATTTTTTACTTTAATTTTCATTTTCTAATATTTCTCTTAGCAGATGACTGATCTTTAATTCCCATTGTATATCTATACATTTTTTCTATAGGAGAATTGGTCCAGAGCCCATTAACTGATAATGTAAATAATGAGACAAAAATAGCCAAAATATATCTATTCCAAAAATGCCCTTAATATATTATTTTCCAAATAAGGCTAAAATTCCTCTGCCCAGGCCAACTTCCATTATTAACAATAATCTTTTATATTTTGGAATTTAAAATAGAATAAAATATATTTCTGTCACAATATATTATAATTCTGGGGGATTGACATTCCACAACCCAATAATGTAGTCTTTTGTAACGTATTTTTAAAACCGAATAATAAATAAACAAAACCCATTTGACCATGAAGATTTATATTTGAAAACAGGCAATAGGTCGGTACCAAGTTCAAAGAATCATCAAAGAGAAAAGTTCAATTGTTGCGTTACGATTTCAAAAATCAAATAATGATTTCTATTTGGCACAAATATTAACAATATAATTTTTTTATCAAACTGATTGTCCTGTTTTCAAATGTCTGAAAATAAAAGATAAGCTGAATTCTGAAATTGTTGTCAACCTTTATATTTTTCCACCAAATTTTACGTCTAATTTTTACAGCTGATGTCTCAAATTGATGACTGACTGCCTGCAAACTCTCTGCAAACATTCAAAAATTGCAACGTTTCTATGACAACGGCTTTGTAGGGACACTCTAAATATGCTGATATTCTCACCATATTTGGCAGATTCACTTTCTGGGAGAATGAATGGCACAATTTCAAAAAAAAAAAAAAACTGGCCCACATCACCTTGCGAGATAGGTACCTAGAGCTATGCTCATCATTGCCTTTTTTGTAATGTTTGTGAACATTTCCTGGAAACGCCTGCAAATTGCTTCATAAAAGATCATCTGAATCCTTTCCTGGAGCAGACTTTAAGCCGATGATAATTTTGACCAATCAAAATAGATGTTGCATATTTAACTTGGTCCCAACTTGTTATCTCTATTCTCATTGGCTAATATTTGTCATGTTTTTTTTCAAAAGGCAGCCTCCTTGAAAACTCAGTGATAGCTATTAGATTTTGTTAAAAAATCATCCAAAATATGGAAAAAATTCTTAGCCCAATGGAGAATAGATAGAATTGAAAATATGTCATCTCACCTTCTGAGAGCTAAGAAACCAGAAGAACAAAGTTCCAGCTAAGAAACCAGAAGAACAAAGTTCCAGAAGAACAAAGTTGACGGACAGACAGAATGACAGAAAATTTCTCCCCTCTCACTGTAGAAGCTATGCTATACATAGCTAAATATAGACCACGCCACCAACAGGCATAATGCTAAATTTCTGAGAAACTGCAAAATATGTGAATTATATTTCTCAGACACTGTACAGTAAGTACCATCCAGTACTGTAACAGAATTCTAGAAATATCTCCAAGATTTAAATGGGGTTCAATTTGCAATATTTTCAAGCTGGCCATTAGATAGGTACCCAGTCAGACCAGGAGGGCGGAGGTTAATATACTATCACCTCGCGAGATAGGCACCCAGTCAATAAGATACCCGGAGGGCGGGGGTTAATATATGATCACCTCAAGAGATAGGCACCCAGTCAAACCAGTAGGGTGGGGGTTAATATACGCCCAACTCGTGAGATAGGTACCCAGTCAAACCAGGAGGGCGGGGGTTAATATACAATCACCTCGCGAGATAGGGACCCAGTCAGACCAGGAGGGCGGGGGTTAATACACAAGATAATCCTCAATACAAACCTTGCAGTTCTTCCACCAGAATTTCCGTTTGAGTTTGCCGGCACTGGCTTCAAACTGTGAGGCTCCTGCCTGCAGAGCATCTGATGACACCAAGTACCAGGATCACACACCAGGGGGCAGGGCAAAGGGCAGAAACGGAAATAAAAAATAGGCATTATAAAAACACCATCCACCATATACTGGACAAGATAAACGCTCTTCATCTGCAGTTTCTAATCTTCTGGTTTGGTAGCATTTAAGATTTCAATTTGGGTTCGTTTATTTTTATTTAGAACATTTTTTTCCTGTAATATCAGAAATGCCAAAATGTAATCCCACTGAAAAGTCTTCATCTAAAGCGTGGAGTTCAAAATACCAATTAATTTATTACATTTCTTCAAAGTCCAAAAAAAATATAGTTTTATGTTCCCCATAATGCAAATGTATGAATTTTGTCTTGTCCATTTTCAGAATCATGAAATATTTGAATAATAGATAATGATGTGCTATAGATATAAATATATACATAATGTATAAAGAACTTATAAATCAATATTATAATTTATAACAAACAAGTCCATGCATCAAAATAAACTTTGCCATTTACCAGGTCAGCCGGTCATAAACAAGCTTAACCAAAGGGAAGATACAGGCAAGAAGGATAAATTCTCCAATGCAGAGAGACATGTCTGACTGCCTGACATCACTGTGGCTCTGTCCTGTAACGTGTGACCTTATGCCTGACATCACTGTGGCTCTGTCCTGTAACGTGTGACCTTATGCCTGACATCACTGTGGCTCTGTCCTGTAACGTGTGACCTTATGTCTGACATCACTGTAGTTTTGTCCTGTAACGTGTGACCTTATGTTGTCACACTGTAGTTTTGTCCTGTAACGTGTGACCTTATGCTTGACATCACTGTAGTTTTGTCCTGTAACGTGTGACCTTATGTCTGACATCACTGTGGCTCTGTCCTGTAACGTGTGACCTTATGTTGTCACACTGTAGTTTTGTCCTGTAACGTGTGACCTTATGTTGTCACACTGTAGTTTTGTCCTGTAACTTGTGACCTTATGTTGTCACACTGTCAGAGATCATCTTCCTCTTCATCCAAAAGTTGCCATTGACAATTGATTAATTTCAAGACAATTTAGTGATCACTTTGACTCAATTAAGGAATGCTTTTGACCGTAGCAAGAAATAATAAAACACATTTTTGATTGCCACAGATAACTCAGATAAGCCATAGAATAGAGTTGTGGCGTTACCATAACCATAGCTTAAGTGGAGTCCAGGATGCCAGACTAATTTTATGCATTTTGAATTTATGCCAGACACTTTGTTACACAATCTTCAATATGTTTGGCACGTACTGAGATAGCAATACCATCCTAAAGATGCATACACCGAGACAGAGATAAAGAGAAGCTCCCATCTTACCTGCACGGTCGTCAAGTTCCGATAATTTCTGATCCCTCTCCAATACTTTGTCTACATTTACTCTCATGATATCCACAACCTGCAAGGAACAACTCCACCGTCAAATATAACATCTCACGTCAAATATCAAATAACAAAAACAAAACAACAAAAACAAAAACAGAAAAAATAACCTTGTTGCAGATAGCAGCCCTTACAAAACAGGACGGGATTATTATTTTATTTTTTTCTTTTATTTTTTGCCAAAATTTAGTAAATATATTGAGAATGAATATATAATTGAAATTACAACTAAAAAATTTCTTTTCACCTTTACAAAGTAATAAAAAAAAACTTTTCAACTGGTTTGAACTAGGTTAGGTAGATAAATCAGAAACAAGCTTCTCTTAGGCCTAGTCTTATAAAACTGTCTCATTCTACTTGTGATTGTTTCCACCCTCATTAAGTTTACGAGGAGTAAGGTAAGTTTGCTTGTTTGTGGCACTGCCTGTGACTGCTTACCTCGTCTACTTGTGCCTGTGTCTGCTGTAGTCTCTTGCTCTGTACGGCGGGCTGCGGTGGGCCGGGCGGGCCTCCGGGACCTCCAGGTACGGCTGACCTGAACAACAACAACAACATCAACAACAACAACAACAATCCTCTTGACAAAATCTTACCATTATCTCCCATTAAGTAATAATTTATTCCAAATGAAATGTTATCTTTCCAGTATTTGGTTTCCCTCAAATATATATGGCTCTGTTCTAGAACGTGAGACCGGTCAGAGGGACATCCACCATTTCATACACTACTGTAAAGAATGAATCGCAGTGAAATTTTTTTTTTCAATATCGAAAAACGGTTTTCAGTATCTTGTCACTAATAAATATGGCAACATTGGGATCATAATTTCAAGTGCTAAAAAGTATAATTAACTTGCTAAACTGGAAGATTGAAGTTCAATGTCAAGGAAAATTTGTGCATTTTGTGCACATCCTGTTAAAACACATCTTCTTAAAAAGCTTCAATCTTTGAAATAAAATGACTTACTGATGTCTAGATGGTATGAAATCCACACAAAGAGTCCAATGAAAGTTTTGTCCAGCCAGTTTTTGGTAATTCCAAGGCTAACCCTGCTTTTTTACAAGATTTATATCCAGTCAAAAAGTGATCAGTGAACCAAATTTTTCCCTCCATTTTGGAAGTGTCCACTTGCCTCCAAAAAGCCCATTTTACTTGTAGGCAGAGGCAAATTATGATATCCTACTTATATTTCATTTATAAGAACTGATAAAACTTGTAAAAAATACCAAAAACATTGAAATTAATAACTAATTTTTTCCATATTTTAGGAAACAATGTTCAGTCAAAAAAAAGCATAAACGTCCAGCAAGTGTACATTGGTGTTGGAGGAGGCAAGCAGAAAATTATAGGGGGGAACATTTGGTGTAGACAGTATTTTTGGTGGGAGCAGCCATATTGGTAGCAGTGGGTAGTGAAAAAAGAAAGAAGAAGGCACAAAAGAAAACTAGACAATGGTAAATAGGGTGGCCCCTTCATGGACAGTCCAAAGAGATGTCCACCAGGGAAATGTGCATATTTTGAAAGGATTGTTATGGCATTATTTCACCACAAATAGTGAACATTTGGGTTTTTTTTGTGAGGGGATGTGATCTGACTTTCATATGGTGTGGTCAATGTCACCTTGAAGGTCATTAGATTGTGAATGGATTTTTGTATACTTTTGACCAGGGTCAAAAAATCTGCACATATTTTGAGACTCCTTGTCCAAAAGTGTCCAATTTGAAATTCATTCTCCTAATCATTGGGTGACTAAAACATGCAAAAAATCTTTTAATATATCAAGTATTGTATTTGGTGTTGGAAAGGTTTTCCACTCCTACTCAAAATAGTCAGTCATTCACAATATTGAATGTCAGGAAATTGTTCACGTCATGTCATGTCAGCAGTTGATATGGTTGAACCAAATTGTTCTAGGGAAATCATCAAAGTAAATTAAAAGCACAATATTGCTGATATGAATACAAACAAGGAAATTATATTTGCCCATCTATATTATCATATATGTGCAAGCAGTTGAGGATTTGGGATATTATGTGCCCTTTTTTCACGATGCGTCAAAAAGTGTCCATAAACCAACTTTGCTCATCTACACTAGCTTTTTGTAACTTATAGATGTGCATCATAGGACATATTCCATTAAAGTTCATGACTATAAATTGAATGGTATAGAATGTGTAGAATAGGTTTAATGATTGTTTTTAGGCCAAAATATGTCAAAAAGTGTCCTTTGTTTGCAAAAAAAAGAACACATTTGCAATGATTGGCATTTATTATTACAATATTATACTTTAATTTTATGCTACAAGGAATATTTCAGTTAAGCACACCTTCCTGGCATGATTTTGATTGAAAGGTACCTTTATGAAATGAGATTCAATAAAAATCTACCATTTTCCCCTTAAAGTCAAAAAACATCCATAATTTGGGCCAGGAATCGAACATATTGCTTATTTTTCAAATAACATATTTCTACAAAATATCCTTATTTTTAAACATGCCCAGGGCAGTCATGTATATTTCAATGGCATAAATACTCCAATTTTTACACCCCTGAAAAAGTTGGACTTTTCTTGACATGTCAAAAAAGCACTCATCTTCAGTTTTCAGTTTCTGACACCTAATCAATTTCATCCCAAGTATCATTATATGGTAAATTCTATACACTGAACCTGTCCCCACTCCCAGCCAGGAGAATTAAATCAAATATTAATTTCTAATTTTGCTGAGATCTGAATTAAATTCAGATTTGCTTTTTTTATGAAGCATCCATCTTTTGGTGTTATTTCCACTTTTTTTTGAAATCACTGGAATAAATCCATTATCCTTCCATGTAAGCATGTAAGAGACCAAAGGGCAACTATGGATAAAACAACCTATGAAATTCGTGCACGTTCCCAAATTCGAAAAATCATGCAAGTTTGGGTCTCACGTTCTAGAACAGAGCCATATCTGTCAAGTAGTGTTTATAATCCTGGGCCTTGACAGTTTCTAGATTTCCTGATCCAAAGCAATATGTTATAACAAATACTAATATCATAAAATACAGGGAGATCATATTAACAAGACACACAACATTGTCCAAGAGGCAAATATCCATCAAAAAAGACAACTCCATTTACATTTTTGTAAGATCTTCTCAGAAACTCCAAATCTTCTAATAGATATTAGTTTGCAGGTGTTTGTGTGGTTGAAATCTGATGGTCTACTTCACTTTTATGCATTCAGTGTTCTGTGTATGTCCTATTTCTGTATTTGTGACAAAGTGATCAGCTGACTCCGTGAGTCATCAACATTTTGTCACGCTTGACAGAGATTAACATGTGTGTTATGATATATATATATATATATATATATCATACTGCATAATATATATATATATATATATATATATACATGTATATGTGTATATATATATACACATGTGCATAATATAAAGAAATAAGTAAAATGTCTTTGTTACTTAATCTCTCATTTCAGCAGGACAATCTTGGGTCAAGCTTAACAAGTTCATTGGCAGAATTCCCCTGACTGATGACCTTGAGCCATTCTGTCTTTTCAGCCAAGTACACACTCATCAACCAAATAATCATAAAGGAATAATATTATTTGAAACATTTCTTCATGCACTGATAGTTCAGAATGGGAAAGAAGATAACAAAAAAAAATAAAACTTTTCCATTCAGCCAGTAATAAAACCCAGAGGTTGAATATGAAAGGCTTCTTAATATTAAAAAAGGTTGTGTTCCACACACTACTGGTGTGATCAGAACAGCAATGGCTGATAAAAATGGTCAAAAACAGATGCCTAAAAAAATTCTTCTTTATATTAAACATAAAAAATTATATAATATGATATAATAAATTCTTAAATAAACACACGATTTATCAAATTCACAGGTTTAGAAATCAAACTACTTCCAAGATACACTTATTTCCATTTTGAGTTTGCTACCTTCGCAAGATTTATTTCACAGAATTGTGAAGAGTAAGATTTGATAAATATCTGAAATATTACATCCCAACTGAACTTGTGAATTTTACAAGGTGTCAAACTGCAAACTGTCAGCCATTTCAATATTACTTGTACTTGTCAGCCATTTCAATATTACTTGTACTTGTAATTGTACTTGTTTGGTTTTTTTTTATATTATTGTGATGTGTATATAATGTAAATAATATATACCGTATTTACTCGTGTATAAGTCGACTCGTGTATAAGACGACCCCCCAAAATTGAGGTTATTTTACATGAAAAAAACCAATTTCCGAATATAAGACGAGTTGGTTTTTCAAGAGATATCGGCTCTGCTACCATTCAAGCTTAAGCTGAAGCTTGGCGGTCATTTTAAAAGTGAAATGTAACTATGCTTAAAATATAAGATATTAGCCGTCTTATACACGAGTATATACGGTAAAACGTAAATACGATGTTCGTATTTTCGAAATAACGGATATCAGACGTAGCGGATCGATTTTGATTGCGTTTTAAATGATAAATAAAGGTATTTACCCAATATTATCACAAATTATGCTTTGCAGATCGAGAACAGAAAAAAAACATCCATCCATTTATAACATGCATTACACAACACGTTGTCGTAATTTTTGAAAAGCATCAAAAGAAAACATAACGTATATGGATCGATTTTAATTACGTTTTAAATGATACATAAAGGTATTTACCCAATATTATCACAAATTGTTCGAGAACAGAACAAAACCATCAATTTATTTAAAACGCAATTAAAATCGATCCACGTGTGAAAGCATTTCTGTCAACAAGGAAGACACGACTCAAAGCAGTGGAAACAAAGACGAAATGCAAAACTGTGAACGCTGATAATTGGTATCAGTGAAATTTTACTAATTTTCACACCACTGAATGGGAAGACATCAAAGGCAGAATTGAATTGTGCAATATAATTAAATAATAATTTTAATAGTCATAGAAGTAAAAGTAAAACGTAAATACGATGTCCGTGACGAAGCGGATCGATTGGCCACGTGACTCACAAGTCATGTGATCATTGACTTTGCAGATTTGCCAGAGAATTGCGTTTTAAATGATAAATAAAGGTATATACATAATATTATCACAAATTACGCTTTGCAGGTCGAGAACAGAACAAAACCATCCATTATTTAGCAATATATTAATATTTCAATGCGAGTTAACAATCGTTTTCGCTCTAAAAACAAGAGCCTCTTCCCGTCACTTCTGCATTTCAAAATTGCGACCACGTGTTGCGTAATGCATGTTATAAATGGGTGTTCTGTTCTCGACCTGCAAAGCGTATTTTGTGATAATAATATTGGGTAAATACCTTTACTTATCATTTAAAACATAATTAAAATCGATCCACTATATTTGATTTTCGTTATTTCCACTGCTTTGAGTCGTGTCTTCCCGTTTTTTGACAGAAATGCTTTCACGCTAGTATTGCGTAATGCATGTTAAATGAATGGATGGTTTTGTTCTGTTCTTGACCTGCAAAGCGAATTTGTGATAATATTGGGTATATATCTTTATTTATCATTTAAAACGTAATTAAAATCGATCAGCTACGTCAGATGTCTATTATTTCGAAACGCTTTGTTCTGACTTTGTTTCCACTGATTTCAATTATCAGCGTTCACAGTTTTGCGTTTCGTCATTGTCTCCACGAATTCCACTGCTTTGAGTCGTGTCTTCCCTTTTTGACAGAAATGCCTTCACACGTGGATCGATTTTAATTGCGTTTTAAATGATATATAAAGGTATTTATTTGATATTATTACAATTGCGCTTCTCAGGTCGAGAATTTCTCCACGTCCTTGATCTTAGCATCAAAACAAAGTGTGTTATAAACGATAATGATTAAAAGCGATATAATACACAAAGAAATATTCAACCACGTGTAGACAGTAGTCCGCCTGTCCGATATTTGCTTTTACGCTAGTATTGCGTAATGCATGTTAAATGAATGGAAGGTGTTAATTGCATTTTAAATGATAAAGGTATTTACCCAATATTATCACAAAGTAAAAGTAAATATCATGTACGTGACGTCGCGTTAATTCACGTCCGCAACACGAGGAGAAGCCAGGGATCCATCATTGCGCAATATATTAATATTCCAATGCGTGTTAAGTAGGCTCTGATCGTTTTCGGGCCAAAAATAAGAGCTTGTCCCCGTCACTCCCGCTTTTTAAAATGACGACCTCGTATTGCGTAATGCATGTTAAATGGATGGAATAATATTGGGTAAATACCTTTATTTATCATTTAAAATGCAATTAAAATCAATCTGCTACGTCTGATATTTGTTATTTCGAAAATATGAACATTGTATTTACGTTTTACCGTATATACTCGTGTATAAGACTGTTAAATCGATCTGCTATGTCCGATATTCGTTATTTCGAAAATAAGAATGTTCGTAATGAAAACTCATAGTGCCGTAATTTTTGGGCGTAAATCCTCGTCCACAGGTTGCTCTCGTGTATAAGACGACCCCCTAAACATTAACTAAGAGTTTTTGGGAAAAAACCTCGTCTTACACACGAGTAAATACGGTAAGTATGGATGTTTAGTCCGAATAAAGATATTATTATTATTATTTCAGACCACCAGTAAGTCTCTTGTAGTTCATTTATTTTTACCATTAATAAAAAGATCTGGTGAAACAATGAACACATAATATAAATTGAGACATTTACACGATTACAATAAACAGGATTATACATGAAAAAGTATAACTCCAAAATAACAGAAAATTATCCCTAAAAAGAGCCCCTTTGATTTAAAAAATAATGCATATAATATTTGCTTATAAATAAAACAGAAAATATCTCATCTAAAACTGATAAAACAAATAGGAATAACATAAATATCTATGTACTTTTATCTAAAAATTACAAATCAACAAATGTGATATACGAGGGTTAAAGCGTAACATGCAAGCACTGACACCTGGTGGTGATTCTGAAAAGTATAAAATAAATAGCATGCATCTACTTCTAAAATATTGGAAAAAACCCATCAAAACAATTCGCCCAGATTCATTCCATACTGAGTGAATGCAGCTTTGATATGAAACAAACATATTCAGTGTAAATAACGAAAATATTCATGGCCGCATAACTGAGAGCCAAACAACAACAGTTGAATCTAAAACCCTATTTGGTCTCGCACAAATATGACCACATTTGGTCACACTTATGCTTAACCAAATCGATGTTTGACTCAAACTGAATGATACAAAGGAGGTGTTTGCATTAAAATACCTGCTGTACATGACAGTGCTACACAGGAAGGTAGACAACACCAAGATGTAATATAACCCAGCAGAGGGTCAAGGGGGGTGGATGACAACACCGAGATGTAATATAACCCAGCAGAGGGTCAAGGGGGGTGCATGACAACACTGAGATGTAATATAACCCAGCAGAGGGTCAAAGGGGGGTGGACTTACGGAGGGCCTCCTGGACCAGCCTGGGCGTTGGGTGGAGCAGCCCTAAAAACCATCAAACATTCACATATTTGTCCCTGCCTTCATTGAATCATCACACAACTCTCATGTCATAATAAATGTCAATATGCAAGTACAATCAATATATACCAGACAATAACTCCCACCTTGGGTAAGAACACTTTACAGAAACTTATCCTGTAGTTTCTGGTTTACATATGTCTGATATAAATCAATGGGATTTTTGGCAGTAAGAAGGGGTTAATTCTGATAGAATAGACCACAACAACATTATACTTATATAGACAACATTATATTTATATCTATATATATAGAGACAACATTATATTTATATAGACAACATTATACTTAGTTACAAATGCAACACATTAAATTACTTCAACTTGTGATAAATTATCAAAATTATTACAACAAATTCACATTTTACAACAACTAGATAACTGTCATCTCCCCTCCTCCATCAGACATCAAAGTTGAAAAAACATCAAAGTTCTGCACATCATAGTGATATTTAAGGAAAAATCACCAAAAAAAAACATGCAATTCTCTCACATATATAAAATATATTCAAAACAAAATAAGTTATATGATAGAGAGAGTAGAACTTTAGATCAGTTACAAATATAAGACATGGAAATGTTGTATAATTCTCAATTTCTATCTAATTACCTCATTAATATTATGGTACTTTTGCCTGTTTCCATATTTTCTTGTGTCTATTAAAATTTCTATTATTTTTCACTAAGCAGATAGTATCAATATGTGTTAAGCATGAAAAGCAGTCATCATTTAAATTTCCATTTTTTTTTCGCATTTCTTGTTGTATAAAATAGTAAAATCTTGATTGACTAGTTTGACTGATGCTGCCCAGCGAATGCTATGGGACGTTAATTATTTAGGCCTTGCAAGGTAATTAGATAGAAAAATGTGCCGTATATGACATAAACACAAAAAATAAACAAACATCATGCTCCATACACACAAAGAGAACTTTGGAGATTCTAAAACAAGGAGATTTTATCTTCCAATCAAATATTTCATCCCTCAAAATTATGAAAAGTATTAATAACATTTCAAACATTGATATGGTCGTCCAGAAAGTGACCAAGAATCACATGATTGATAACCATGACCTAAATGGGTCACTTTTATGCATGACCTAAATGGGTCACCTACATGAATGACCTAAATAGGTCACTTTATGCATGACTAATTAGATGAGGTCACACATCTTCATGCTTAGAAAGCAATAATGTGAGAGTTGCAAAACATCTAATCTTACTGCATAAGAGTTAAATTATTTAAATGATTTATTTTGAAAGATCTTAAGTTCCAATATTAGATGTTCTATAGCAATTATTTTTAGTGGTTTTTGTTGTAACATCAGACAATTTTTTTGTTTGCTTTGAAAGTGACTTTTATTCATTAAGTTACATTTAGTAATATCCGTGAAACAAATTCTTGGCATTGATAGACATCAAATGCAGTAAGTTTTTACTATTTTGCAACATGTCAAATCATTGAAATTGCCTGGAAATGCTACTTGAACAAGGTTTGAATAAACCAACCTTCAAAAAAGATATACAACATATAATAGGCCATGTGACAAAAACAGGGGAATAAAAATTATATTTTCAAGAGAAAGATTTGAAGCTGTCATCAAATATATGAATATAGATAGTGAGTATATATATGAAAAAAATCAAGAGGAAATTGAATCAATGTATTTATTTGGTCATAGACGAATGTATGTTATTGAAAGGAATTTGGTGATACTTGAGACAATGCAAAAGTTAAGAGACTAGATTTATCTTAACATATTTTCTCCTCTTAATGCAATCAGGACATGCAAGAATAGTGAACATCCTCCCCATCAGCACAGATCTGTGCTTATTTAAGCAACTTTTAGCCTATAACCAGCCACTTTGGGCTGTCCCAGTAACAGCCAGTGGTTTCTTTAAATTTTCAAGTGCAGGATTTTCATGTATATTTTGCACATTTCTCTGTTTTTCTAAAGGGGTTATAGAATGTGACAAAAGGCCAAAATCCTTAATGTCAAACCCTGCCAAAATCTTCAGCCGGAACCACCTTGGTTTCTATACAACTTCAAATTTATCATGCTATGATAATAACAAGATCAAAATGGAAAATGTGAACAAAAACGTCCACTTTTCTGCTATGGGCAGTTACTCCTCAACCAATGGAATAAAATTGCAAATATAGAATATATCCTTTTGAGTAAAGCATTCAATCTTAGCAGGCATTTCATAGGGTAATAATCAAAGATGGTGATAATAAATGTTACCCGTCAGCTCCTGCCTCAGGCTGGGGAGCATCAGACCTGAGAGGGGGCGTGGCATAATTTATACAGCTTCAGTACTCTCATCTTATTCTTAATGTTCTCAACAAATATTGTTGATAAAAATAAACTGCTTCTTGCACTCTTAAATTTACGCGCTCAGCTTTTTCTTATGTTATAATAATGTTTTGTTTGGTATCATAGTATATAGTGAAAGAAGGGAAAAATGGAGTAAAAATGAAAGTAGGATGAATTTGTTACCCGGCATCAGCTGGCTTGTCCGACCTGGTCACAATATATATATACACACAATGTCAACATCAACAAATACTAAACACTAAGAGACATAATGACAATATAAAACATGGCTTGCCAGGGCAGATAGTACCTCCTAATACATGCATATAACCACATCTAATTGACATCAATATTACCAGAGTTGGGTAATATTATCAATGGATTCTGCCAAAGCAAAGTCATATTTCTGATCAATGCATTTGAAAAAGCACTGATGCCAAGATTCCTAACTTAATACAAAGAGAGTACCAACATAATTAACTCTATGTTCTTTCTAATGGACAAAACCAAAAATTTGGACTAATAGACTGAGATGTGGTTAAATGCTTCTGTAAAGGAAGTCTCACAAACAGCAATGATTCACAGAGTACAATAAACATCAGTTAACTTTCACCACTGCAAATTGTATCTGCATACAGTCGTGTATACCAACATTACTTGAACACTGTTGCAATTAACCAGTTGAGTTCAAAAATCTATTTGGTCAGAAAAGACTGTTGGGTCACTCTCCATAGTCATGTGAATGCCTTAACTATGAAAAGCTGTCAAAAGCTCAATGACATCTTTCTTTCATATCCATTGACCAAATAAATATTTGCTCAACTGAAAAAGACAGAAAATGTAGTTGTTCCAACTTGTAATTATTTTCATTTTCCAGTTATATTTTTCACCTGTCAAAGTCTACATTCTTATTGCCATACTGTTAGTCCAGTAAGTTAATTGCTTAATTGTGCACATTTTGATACAAGAACCAAAGTAGATCACAGATTTACATGAACATCACAAATAAATGTTGAAATAGTACCCCCTGGTGGTCAGTGTACCCCCTGGTGGTCAGTGTACCCCCTGGTGGTCAGTGTACCCCCTGGTGGTCAGTGTGTCCCCCCCTAGTGATTTGTGTGCCCCCTGGTGGTCAGTGTGCCCCCTGATGGTCAGTGTGGCCCCCTGGTGGTCAGTGTGGCCCCCTGGTGGTCAGTGTGGCCCCCTGGTGGTCAGTGTGGCCCCCTGATGGTCAGTGTGGCACCCTGGTGATCAGTGTGTCTCCTAAGTTACAGGGACATAATTCATGTTGCAGGACTAAAACTGACCCATATCTTGGCTGTCATTTGGCATATTTCAATCTTAATTGAAGATATAGCAATGTGGAAACATTTTGCTGACCTCAGTAATGTACTTAGAACATAATGTGGCATGTAAACATCAGCCTTTGTCATGCAAGACAAACAATTTCCTCAAATCTTCTTCCACTAAATAAAAAACAACTTGGGATTATCTGTATTAATGCCAAACACTATGTAACCTCAGAACACTGAACCATATAATAAAGGAAATGATTTTTTTAAATGACTTTGCTCACGATATTGGACAGAAGACCGCTTTGATTGCAGTGGTCACATAAATTGATGTGGTTACATATCTAGACATTTTCACAAGGTCTATATGTATCAATATACAGATGTTCATGCTTGTATGACAATGTGCACAATTGACCCAACATTTGGAGATAACTGATTGGACAATATTGGGCATATTCCAACACGACAATCACTCACATCACCTCAAAGCTGGTTGTATGTTATGGTAGTTAAAATGATATATGTCTCAAACTGCTGTCTCAAATATGTCAATTATTTTATCAACTTATAAAAAGCTGGTTTTTTGTTTATAAAAACCTGGAGCCAAAACATCTATTGGTCATGACTGAAAGTGACAAAATGAGCTGAACAAGGGCATAGCGTGGCAAGTAGCGTGGCAAGTTTGTGGGATATGCATGACCCGAGGATCTGACACGAGGGTCATGCCTGACGTCAATAGGTCACTCTAATACATGACCACAGAGATGATTGGTTCCAGTGGTGATTATATATAAGTAAATAATACTATAATTCACATGTGACTAATCTCATTGAAACTGTTTATAATCATGAATGTTTTATCTTAATAATAACACCATTTAATTTTAAAATTTACCACATAAAATCCTGAAAATTAGACAAGTAATATGTGATTAATATGTATATTAATATTATTATCTGCAAAAGAGAAGTGCACTCAATAAACATGATTGTTCAGTTATAAAATGGGACAAACCACACATCATCTTAAACTGTAATGGGACATTCTGCTAAATATATTCAGGACATTTTCAACTTAGAACCCAAAATAAACTTGGCAATTAAAAAAAAACCCTTGATGAAGAGCATGTTCAACATGCTTGTCAGATTTCATATTTTTCAGGTATTAATACTGAAAATGATGACTTGTCTACTTTTAGAATATAATATAATACATACAGCCCTTGTTATGAGAACTGATTTCCTGAGTCATATGTTGTTATCTTATCATGGCCTGTCATGTCAGTGGATCAATGATAATATCACAACAACCAGTTTATCGGGATGACCCAGATGACGGGTTAATCCATAATGTTCATGGATTCATTCAGCTAGCTTTATTTAGCACGAGTCATGAGGGTATTGCTTACTATCTCTCCACCCCTTGTGTCCATCTCAGTATAATAGCAATTATTGACTCGTAACAGCTGTGAATGATCCATGCTAATCAATGAATATCACATCCCACTGGCTGATGGACTGCGACCACTGCCTGAGTACAAATCTCACCAATTCAGTGGAGAAAATACCCAAACAAGAAATGCTAAAAATAGAATGCAGTGCTACTCAAAATATATGTGCATAACTGTGCATCTTTCACCAAGCTCAGTAGATTGTGGTTGGTGTGATGCACAGGAGGTAATTTAGGGTTCATCTATCCGGGATTTTCTCAGCCCCCGCGAGTACAGAGTCAATAATGTGAACCTCCCTCCGTCCGTGCTGGAATCTGAAATCTGACAGCTGTCAATTCCTGCCAAACCTCGCGATCTCAAAAAGCTGCATGCGGCGATATCTGGGGGAATCTGAACAAAAAGGCTTCCCAAATAGTCTCCATGATAACTGTGGGTAATTTTCTACTGAATGTGAGCAATGATTATGGTGCTTAGATCAGAATTTCATTGACAGTTCATTTTGACAGATCCAACCGAGCAGGCAAAGCAGCGATCCTGGCCGATCGATGTGAGCCGGGGACCTTCAGGAAAATTATAAATTTGGGCAAAAATGCGCACCCAGGGATCAAATTTACCTGTTTAATTAATGCAACATAATCTGTACATTGTTTATATATGATCGTGGGGTCGCTGAGGCCCCGATTACTTACATTTTGGTTAATTTTCTGCAGGAAGATCCACCGACAGCTTTGACAAATCAGAAAAACAAATATGGCGGATAATCAGGCGAATGATGTCATTATCCGGGAACTTGCGGCTGCTGTGATTGGTGGCGACGTCTAATGGCAAACTTAGTGCCCACCAGATGGCACTAACTCTATGTGGAGTATTTGTGCTTCAGCCCTCATTTATACATGCTCAAGGTTTGTCTCATGTTGGAGGCAAACTTACTCGAAGTTCATAAACTATGTTTTCTTCATGTTCTGCATTGCTTCATAAACTTAAATTATTGTCATAAAGTGAGACAGAAAAGCTGATAGTGTTATGCCTCAAATCCTTAGATTTACCAAATATAAGTCAACAAAACCCCCAAATGTGAATGATACAACATTCCAGCATCATTCCTTGTGAAATATCATACTAAACTGCAAACAACCTGACATTGTAGGGTGCTCTGCAAAATTAACATGTATTGTCATTAAGTGTGACAGAAAAGTAAATTCATAGGATGCATTTGAAAACAATGTTATTTATACACTGATAAAGTAGATTTATCATAAATAGTATATGTTGATTGGGTGCCAAAATTTGACTTCCATCAGAGACATTTAAACACAATCTGATAAAATATAACAGGTGCAGGCTGAGATAAGGACATGCAGCGACATATTATATGCCAAACAGGAAAGAGATATGTTATTCCTAAAGTTACAGATAGTAAAGTTTAAAAAGTTTGAAATTTACAATTGAATATTTTGAGGTTCAAATATGCATGAATACAGATGTCACATTTAAGCCATTTTAGGCTGAGAGAAATGCCACATCAAGGGAGAGTGCTCTCAGAATTGGCTCAGATTTATTCTTATCACAACGTACCAATGAAAAAGTTAAAAGGACACGAAAGATAAAAACCATTTGTCACCCATTTCTGACATTTATCATTTTTTGAAACTCAAAATTGGTGCATTAATCTGAAATGTTCTTCATGATCCACAACATAAACAAATCCAGGATAATTTCAAATCATTTTATTCCAGATCATATAATGAAGTGTTTTATTAACATTTTAACATTGACTTCTACATGTTTCACTTAATCGATTAAAACGTGTAAAAGTCAAAGATAAATGATTCAACAATAATAATAAATACAAAGTTTGACAAATGACATTACATCAGTTTGAATATAGCCCAGGGATAGCTTAAAATGTCATGTCAAATTTGAATACAATATGTCTCTATTTTCATACAAACAAAATGAGAACCATACTGCATTTTGATAGTATAGAAGAACATTTTTCAAGGCATAATTGCAATTGTTTTATAGATATTAAATATAAAAGCAATTCCATACCAAATGGATTAATACCTGGAAAAATTATCTGCAAAAGAGAAGTGCAAAATTACACCTATATATATATATATATATATATATATATATATATATATATATATATATATATATATATATATATATATACAATCAATATTTTGATATGATGTTGTTAATTAAACGTTTACCACCTTTAAAAGAGGAATGTATTTTAACATATTTTTTAATGTATTTTTCTATTAAAGAGCTCTCTGATAATACACTGTATGCTACAGGCTTGATGCATTCTTTTTGAAATGTGCTGGAAAATATTGATCATGAAAAATAATACATAATGATTTGGAAGACTTTTATTTGTTTATTTATTCAACAATATTTTTAAAAAGGAAGGTAAAAAATATATATAATGAATAAGAAATACAAAATGTCTCATTTCTCACATAAAAAGACACATTCAAGTCAAGTGAAAAAGACAAAAAAAGATTAAATAGATATTCAATTATTTAAAGTATTTTACTTTTTTACTTATTACTTTTATAACTTTGGTAAACATGTCTACTGAATAGTTTCACCTAGAATGTCCCCCCCCCCAAAAAAAACTTTTGGGCAGCTGGTTTGAACTAGGTATGCTAGAGTAGTTAGGCAAATTGGAAACAAGATTCTTTTTTTTTTGGCCTACATACTTCAGATTCATTATTGCTATCAGAGAAATATGTGTTGACTATTTGTTTGGTAATACTTCCGTAAAGCATCATATTATCACAAAGTTTATGATCACCGCAGACATCTGTCGCATCTTCATGACCAATTATTACTTGATAGGTCATGTACATTATGTGACCTTAATAGGTCATGTACATTATGTGACCTTAATAGGTCATGTACATTATGTGTGACCTTAATAGGTCATGTTCATTCATGTGTGACCATAACAGGTCATGTTCATTCATGTGTGACCTTAATGGGTCATGTTCATTCATGTGTGAACATAACAGGTCATGTTCATTCATGTGTGACCTTAATGGGTCATGTACATTCATGTGTGACCCTAATAGGTCATGTTCATTCATGTGTGAACATAACAGGTCATGTTCATTCATGTGTGAGCTTAATGGGTCATGTACATTCATATGTGACCATAATGGGTCATGTTCATTCATGTATGACCTTAATAGGTCATGTTCATTCATGTATGACCTTAATGGGTCATGTCTGATGTACAGCTGGTCATATTCATTCATGCGTGACGTCGAAGGTAGGTCTACAAATCATATATTTTGTATATTATGCTGGAAAGCTATTTATCCTATATTTGGCACAAAATGACTTCAGCAGAGTCCAGCATTCAGCATAAATAGCACTAATGAACGTCCTATAAATACATTACATAATAGCACCTGGTATGATGTAGTATTTGGTGTAACCATGGTTACTGGGTGGTACATGGCCCTCGTTCTATCTCCTGGTCTCCTCTCTCCCACCTGCTAGTGTTTACCGGCACTCCTGCCGTATTTAACCTAATTATTTTCCATCAGCATTGCCGTAGCATTTAGCATGTCGTATTTAACCTAATTAATACAAACAGCATTGCTGTCTTATTTAACCCAATTATTTTCCATCAGCATTGCTGTTGTATATATAACCTAATTATTCTCCTTTCTGTTGTATCCGTCAGCATCAAGGTCATCAGAAATGTCTACATTGCAGATTTTTGTATAAACACAGACCAACTGTCCCAGAGCTTTGCTGATCATTGCTTTTTATGTTTGGTCAGCACAGCTAATATTGGGGCTGACTCTTGGTATGGTCAGCATAGCTAATATTGGGGCTGACTCTTGGTATGGTCAGCATAGCTAATATTGGGGCTGACTCTTGGTATGGTCAGCATAGCTAATATTGGGGCTGACTCTTGGTACGGTCAGCATAGCCAATATTGGGGCTGACTCTTGGTATGGGCAGCATAGCCAATATCGGGGCTGACTCTTGGTATGGTCAGCATAGCCAATATTGGGGCTGACTCTTGGTATGGTCAGCATAGCCAATATTGGGGCTGACTCTTGGTATGGTCAGCACAGCTAATATTGGGACTGACTCTTGGTATGGTCAGCATAGCCAATATTGGGGCTGACTCTTGGTATGGTCAGCATAGCTAATATTGGGACTGACTCTTGGTATGGTCAGCATAGCCAATATTGGGGCTGACTCTTGGTATGGTCAGCATAGCTAATATTGGGGCTGACTCTTGGTATGGTCAGCATAGCCAATATTGGGGCTGACTCTTGGTATGGTCAGCACAGCTAATATTGGGGCTGACTCTTGGTATGGTCAGCATAGCTAATATTGGGGCTGACTCTTGGTATGGTCAGCATAGCTAATATTGGGGCTGACTCTTGGTATGGTCAGCATAGCTAATATTGGGGCTGACTCTTGGTATGGTCAGCATAGCTAATATTGGGGCTGACTCTTGGTATGGTCAGCATAGCTAATATTGGGGCTGACTCTTGGTATGGTCAGCATAGCTAATATTGGGGCTGACTCTTGGTATGGTCAGCATAGCTAATATTGGGGCTGACTCTTGGTATGGTCAGCATAGCTAATATTGGGGCTGACTCTTGGTATGGTCAGCATAGCCAATATTGGGGCTGACTCTTGGTATGGTCAGCATAGCCAATATTGGGGCTGACTCTTGGTATGGTCAGCATAGCTAATATTGGGGCTGACTCTTGGTATGGTCAGCATAGCTAATATTGGGGCTGACTCTTGGTATGGTCAGCATAGCCAATATTGGGGCTGACTCTTGGTATGGTAGCTAATATTGGGGCTGAATCTTGGTACGGTCAGCATAGCTAATATTGGAGCTGACTCTTGGTATGGTCAGCATAGCTAATATTGGGGCTGACTCTTGGTATGGTCAGCATAGCTAATATTGGGGCTGACTCTTGGTACGGTCAGCATAGCTAATATTGGGGCTGACTCTTGGTATGGTCAGCACAGCTAATATTGGGGCTGACTCTTTGTATGAACAGCATAGCTAATATTGGGGCTTACTCTTGGTATGAACAGCATAGCCAATATTGGGGCTGACTCTTGATATGGTCAGCACAGCTAATACTGGGACTGACTCTTGGTATGGTCAGCACAGCTAATATTGGGGCTGACTCTTGGTATGGTCAGCATAGCCAATATTGGGGCTGACTCTTGGTTTGGTCAGCGTAGCCAATTTTTGGGCTGACTCTTGGTATGGTCAGCATAGCCAATATTGGGGCTGACTCTTGGTATGGTCAGCATAGCCAATATTGGGGCTGACTCTTGGTATGGTCAGCATAGCTAATATTGGGGCTGACTCTTGGTATGGTCAGCATAGCTAATATTGGGGCTGACTCTTGGTATGGTCAGCATAGCTAATATTGGGGCTGACTCTTGGTATGGTCAGCATAGCCAATATTGGGGCTGACTCTTGGTATGGTCAGCATAGCTAATATTGGGGCTGACTCTTGGTATGGTCAGCATAGCTAATATTGGGGCTGACTCTTGGTACGGTCAGCATAGCTAATATTGGGGCTGACTCTTGGTATGGTCAGCATAGCCAATATTGGGGCTGACTCTTGGCATGAACAGCATAGCTAATATTGGGGCTGACTCTTGGTATGGTCAGCATAGCTAATATTGGGGCTGACTCTTGGTATGGTCAGCATAGCCAATATTGGGGCTGACTCTTGGTATGGTCAGCACAGCTAATACTGGGACTGACTCTTGGTATGGTCAGCACAGCTAATATTGGGGCTGACTCTTGGTATGGTCAGCAAAGCTAATATTGGGGCTGACTCTTGGTATGGTCAGCATAGCTAATATTGGGGCTGACTCTTGGTATGGTCAGCATAGCTAATATTGGGGCTGACTCTTGGTATGGTCAGCATAGCTAATATTGGGGCTGACTCTTGGTACGGTCAGCATAGCTAATATTGGGGCTGACTCTTGGTATGGTCAGCATAGCCAATATTGGGGCTGACTCTTGGCATGAAAAGCATAGCTAATATTGGGGCTGACTCTTGGTATGGTCAGCATAGCTAATATTGGGGCCGACTCTTGGTATGGTCAGCATAGCTAATACTGGGACTGACTCTTGGTATGGTCAGCATAGCTAATATTGGGGCTGACTCTTGGTATGGTCAGCATATCTAATACTGGGACTGACTCTTGGTACGGTCAGCATAGCTAATATTGGGGCTGACTCTTGGTACGGTCAGCATAGCTAATATTGGGGCTGACTCTTGGTATGGTCAGCATAGCTAATATTGGGGCTGACTCTTGGTATGGTCAGCATAGCCAATATTGGGGCTGACTCTTGGTATGGTCAGCATAGCTAATATTGGGGCTGACTCTTGGTATGGTCAGCATAGCCAATATTGGGGCTGACTCTTGGTATGGTCAGCACAGCTAATATTGGGACTGACTCTTGGTATGGTCAGCATAGCTAATATTGGGACTGACTCTTGGTATGGTCAGCATAGCTAATATTGGGGCTGACTCTTGGTATGGTCAGCATAGCTAATATTGGGGCTGACTCTTGGTATGGTCAGCACAGCTAATATTGGGGCTGACTCTTGGTATGGTCAGCATAGCTAATATTGGGGCTGACTCTTGGTATGGTCAGCATACCTAATATTGTGGCTGACTCTTGGTATGGTCAGCATAGCTAATACTGGGACTGACTCTTGGTATGGTCAGCACAGCTAATATTGGGACTGACTCTTGGTATGGTCAGCACAGCTAATATTGGGACTGACTCTTGGTATGGTCAGCACAGCTAATATTGGGGCTGACTCTTGGTATGGTCAGCATAGCTAATATTGGGACTGACTCTTGGTATGGTCAGCATAGCTAATATTGGGGCTGACTCTTGGTATGGTCAGCATAGCTAATATTGGGGCTGACTCTTGGTATGGTCAGCACAGCTAATATTGGGGCTGACTCTTGGTATGGTCAGCATAGCTAATATTGGGGCTGACTCTTGGTATGGTCAGCATACCTAATATTGTGGCTGACTCTTGGTATGGTCAGCATAGCTAATATTGGGGCTGACTCTTGGTATGGTCAGCACAGCTAATATTGGGGCTGACTCTTGGTATGGTCAGCATAGCTAATATTGGGGCTGACTCTTGGTATGTTCAGCACAGCTAATATTGGGGCTGACTCTTGGTATGGTCAGCACAGCTAATATTGGGGCTGACTCTTGGTATGGTCAGCATAGCTAATATTGGGGCTGACTCTTGGTATGGTCAGCATAGCTAATATTGGGACTGACTCTTGGTATGGTCAGCATAGCCAATATTGGGGCTGACTCTTGGTATGGTCAGCACAGCTAATATTGGGGCTGACTCTTGGTATGGTCAGCATAGCCAATATTGGGGCTGACTCTTGGTATGGTCAGCATAGCCAATATTGGGGCTGACTCTTGGTATGGTCAGCACAGCTAATATTGGGGCTAACTCTTGGTATGGTCAGCACAGCTAATATTGGGGCTGACTCTTGGTATGGTCAGCATAGCCAATATTGGGGCTGACTCTTGGTATGGTCAGAATAGCCAATATTGGGACTGACTCTTGGTATGGTCAGCATAGCTAATATTGGGGCTGACTCTTGGTATGGTCAGCATAGCTAATATTAGGGCTGACTCTTGGTACGGTCAGCACAGCTAATATTGGGGCTGACTCTTGGTACGGTCAGCACAGCCAATATTGGGGCTGACTCTTGGTATGGTCAGCATAGCCAATATTGGGGCTGACTCTTGGTATGGTCAGCATAGCTAATATTGGGGCTGACTCTTGGTATGGTCAGCATTGCTAATATTGGGGCTGACTCTTGGTATGGTCAGCATAGCTAATATTGGGGCTGACTCTTGGTATGGTCAGCATTGCTAATATTGGGGCTGACTCTTGGTATGGTCAGCATAGCTAATATTGGGGCTGACTCTTGGTATGGTCAGCATAGCCAATATTGGGGCTGACTCTTGGTATGGTCAGCATAGCTAATATTGGGGCCGACTCTTGGTATGGTCAGCACAGCTTAATGACACCATATGGTCATGCAATGACACCTTGTGGTCACGCAATGTCCCTTACTGACACCATGTGGTCACGCAATGTCCCCTAATGACACCACATGGTCACGCAATGTCCCTTACTGACGCCACATGGTCACGCAATGTCCCTAAATGACACCATGTGGTCACACAATGTCCCTTAATGACACCACATGGTCACGCAATGTCCCTTATAACACCACGTGGTCACGCAATGTCCCTTAATGACACCACATGTTCATGCAATGTCCCTTAATGACACCATGTGGTCACGCAATGTCCCTTAATGACACCATGTGGTCACGCAATGTCCCTTAATGACACCATGTGGTCACGCAATGTCCCTTAATGACACCATGTGGTCACGCAATGTCCCTTAATGACACCACGTGGTCACACAATGTCCCTTAATATGGTGCCACCGATGTCTGCCTCCGACTAATATAGGAATGAGATCAATCTGAGACATGCAAATACTACACCATATGCCACATCTCATGCATTCACGCTCAATTATCAAGGACCAAATAAATCCTAAAAAATGATTTTATGTGACTTGTGTGTTTAATAAAAATGTTCGTTGCAAACTTATTTCTGATTTCATTTGTATATTTATATCATTCATTGTTATTTTCAATGCGGAGAAGTATATTTCAAAAGTAACTTCAAGGAGGAACTCATTTAATGATCTGTCTAACAGGGGCTATGCTTATCAATTTCGATCATACAGAAACACATTTTGCCAAAAAAAAATATTGTTTGTGATAAATACTTTTTTGTGGCAGATGGTCCGTCTGCTCCAAGCTAAATACTTAATGTAGAATGTTATGCTCTTTCTATTTCCTTTTAATTTTTTACAATTATTTCCAATTTCATGGAACTTTTGTGTCATTCCTCATGCAGCACATAGAGGGCGCCACGTCCCAGTTATACTCATAAGAGTAGCGTATCCGGTACACTTTCCGACAAAGCTTTCCCGTATTTCTCAGATTTTCATATTTTTCTCTCATCTGGCTGACATCTTGCTTGTGAGTCACTATGTAAGCATTCATGCAGCCCCGAGATTTAAACTCTGTGTCAAACCGCGGGTCATGAACTCGTTGAATGTCAAGCGGTGATAACCAAGTTCCGACTGAAACATCTTCACTGTTAAATTTTTGTAAATATCGCGAATTTTTCACGATGTAATGAACAAGATCTGCAGATAATATGTATCCCCCGCCGCGAGCGTAAGGCAAATAGGTATCACAGAGCTTGAATTTCTTCTCTGCCCAACTTCCATGTTTTTTTACTCTTGCCCGCCCATCAAAGAAACCCCAGTAAAGTCTCTCAGTTTTTTTCTCTTGAAGTTCACTATACAGCACGTCCATTCGTGCAAACGTGTCATCATCAGACTTGAAGAGGTATCTGAATTTAACGTTATGGTCCAGCCATATAAAGCTCTCCATGATTTTGGTCGTGAGGCCGATATAGGAATCGTTAATATGACTCAATAAGAGCAGATCCTTATGCTGCGAATCCTCGTATTCCAAAGTGCTCAGTTCTTCTGGCGTTAAGTCTCCGGTTCCTATCACAAAAAACCGGATGACATCCATTGGCAGGTTTGACAGCCATGTTTCTCTTATAGTGCTTCTCCTTTCGAAGTATTTGGGGCCCGTTACGATCAGGACGACCGTGTGTGCAGAGAATCTCTTCTTCTGGCCGTACCGATGAGGTTCTCCGTAGATCATTTCCCGTCCTTCCATCTCCATCCTGCGTTCTATGCTGGCGTATTCGCACGGCATCGCACACAGACTGATGTAAAGTAACACGCTGAAGAAGAGGAACAGGCCCCCGATGATCACCGTCTTGGCGTGCTTGTTCAGCTGCTTGTTGACGCGACTTGCCTGCCGACTGGAATACATCCTGGCACTTACTGCTTAATTTAAACTATCTGACCATATTCCATGTTCTCAGAAAGTTGACTACAGATGTGTTCTAAGACCTGAAGATTTCTGCATTCACTTATCATTCATCATTCATCTTGTGTATCTCTGTAACAAACAAAAATCCTTTAAATGGGCAGTCTTGCCTTTTATATTTTTACACTTATAATATTGAGAGTGTTTAGCTATCAATAAATTAGTCTCATCATAGCGCTATTTGGCTATCAATACATTATACAGTACTGGCACCAGTCTCATCATAGCGCTATTTGGCTATCAATACATTATACAGTACTGGCACCAGTCTCATCATAGCGCTATTTGGCTATCAATACATTATACAGTACTGGCACCAGTCTCATCATAGCGTTATTTGGCTATCAATAAATTATACAGTACTGGCACCAGTCTCACCATAGCGTTATTTGGCTATCAATAAATTATACAGTGCTGGCACCAGTCTCATCATAGCGTTATTTGGCTATCAATAAATTATACAGTACTGGCACCAGTCTCATCATAGTAGGCTCTGAGTGCCCATGAGACAAAAGTGGAGCGGCCAACATATCAAATCAAATCAAATCAAAATCAAATCATAGCGTTATTTGGCTATCAATAAATTATACAGTACTGGCACCAGTCTCATCATAGCGTTATTTGGCTATCAATACATTATACAGTACTGGCACCAGTCTCATCATAGCGTTATTTGGCTATCAATAAATTATACAGTGCTGGCACCAGTCTCACCATAGCGTTATTTGGCTATCAATAAATTATACAGTGCTGGCACCAGTCTCATCATAGCGTTATTTGGCTATCAATAAATTATACAGTACTGGCACCAGTCTCATCATAGCGTTATTTGGCTATCAATAAATTATACCGTACTGGCACCAGTCTCATCATAGCGTTATTTGGCTATCAATACATTATATAGTACTGACACCAGTCTCATCATAGCGTTATTTGGCTAACAATAAAGTATACAGTACTGGCACCAGACTCATCATAGTGTTATTTGGCTATCAATAAATTATACAGTTCTGGCACCAGTCTCACCATAGCGTTATTTGGTTGATTTGTCTGGTTGATGTCCATGCTTGAGTCAAGCCTGATCCCAAGGTCAACCACAGACTCATAAGGTGTGATGTCAGTATCACTGATTTTAGCAGTACCATTATCATGTCTAACAGTAATGCCATACCTCCTTTTCAAACAAATCAACATTGCAATCTTCATTAAGTTTCATTCAGTTTATTATCAAGAATGACTCCATTTATAAATATAAATTTCTCGTTCAAGTCCAGATGTGTGTTCATGCTGTCTCCTCGACTGATCCAGGAATAACAATCGGAGTGTCTCCATTTGTGCAATGATGTCAGCAAGGGGGACATTTAGACAGTAAATAGAATGGGTGACAACCCCTGGGAAAAATATTTCAAAATATCAAATAGGATGGGCGACAACGCCACAGTCGTAACACATTTCAAAAGTATAAGTAACTTAAAACTGGCTTTAAATTTGCCAAAACCATGATGATTTATGTGTATGCATACTATACTGAGTGAATAGGGAACAAAAATATATTTATAAATTTAGTCAATTTGTTATCAACGACTAATCATTTACCTTGTATCATAGTCTAAATTTGTCGCAATTACATACATTGATTCTGGGACTGAGAGCGTGAATGCTAAAATGTCATCTGTTAAACATACGGTCGCTGCTGAGGACTTTTCCCGGACTAAACTGCATGTTATCTTTACCTACTAAAATATATTCCTGTGTGTGCCAAACCTTGAATAGTTAGCATGAAGTCTTCAGAAGTGGTAAGAATGAATTCATGTGAAAATGTGTTGTGATGCTACATACTCCTGCAGCTGTCTGACTTTTGAACAAATTAATGTAACTTTTTGGAACATCACAATCATGGAACATAAAATAATTCATTTTAGAAGATGGCTCCACATACATTTCTGAAGGGAAAGCAATGGAGTGTCTGACTGGGGGTTACTTGTCCTAATCAAAACTTCATTGATCATGATATGAGACAAATATTTATCAAGGATTGAAATAATAAAATCAAGGTAGTTTGGGCCACTAAAAGACCAAAAATATGGTTGCCCAACTGGGCCACTACAACAGGGCATTCACTGGCCCGAACAAAAGATCTGGTGGCCCAGGGCCACTGGGCCAGTGCGTATGTCAAGGCCTGGTTGATAATGTTGTTGTTATTGCTCATGCATCAGTATCGCCTATCGGTGCAGTTGTGCCGTCAGAGGCTGGAAGCTAAAGAAGTTCTCCATAGCATCATAAGTCGCCCCATCTCTGACGACTTTCTGACAGTGATGCTGATTTGCCAAGTAATCTATAAGTTTACTTGGCAAAACCAATTGGCATCCCGCCGAGAGATTGGGAACAGCGGGTTAGGCAATTATTACACTTATGTTTATAAATATCATAACATCTTACAATGCTTGACATTTGACACAGTCCATGAATAGAACATGAATCTACCAATATCACTATCACTGTGACTGTCAGTTTGTGTTGACTTGGACAGAACATTGATTTTGCTGTTTGCCATTTGTAATCAATGCGATGGTTACAGTATATTGTCAAGCGGTGTGAAATCCATTTACCTTTTCACCGGAACAATTCACAATCGGAATTGCATCCATAATGTCAGATTTCTGATAAATCATGTCAAATCTGTGAAGTGTTTATGTGTTGCAAGGCATTGAAACAGATGTCTCACCCAGCTGTCAATGGGAGAAGTTGATTGGGAGCAAATTCGGGGCCCGAACCACGTGACTGACCCAAATCGGGTCGCCCGATGATATCCTGAATCAACCACCGTTTGACAGCTTGGAACCTCAGCAAACATGGCGGCAGTAGCAGCGGTCTGTGCTGCAACACATCAATTTGTGAACGATTTCTTGTTTGAAGAGGATGATTTGACTTTTTTTGATGATGCAGTTGTTGCAACACTGTAAGTGCTGTTATTATTGTTTAGTTTAATTGTCATATGATAGCTCCCAATGCAAAAATTGAGCACATACGTTGGCTCCTGTCTGCTACAGACACAGTGCTACAGCCATGCGCCAGTGTAGGTCTAAAAGTTGCAGAGTTTTGAGAGTGAGAAAAATGTCCGTCGGTCTGTCAACATTTTATTTTAAAATCTTCTACCAAACTACCAGTAATATATGTTTCAAATATTAAATATAATATACGACTTTGAACATTTATAATGGATCGGTAGGATATGCATTTTCCCAGCAAATCTACAACGTCAATGATCACGTGACTAGGGGTCATGTGACCAAGTAGCCACCATTCCTTGTGAACGTGTGTTAACCAATGTATATTATTAATGTGAAATCTTCAAAACTATAATTAATATCTTTTTATATAGTTCACAATTACGGCAGTCATTTTCGGGGCCAAAACAGTACAACCAACAAATTACATATATTTCCTCTTGTTCTCACGATTTGAGACATACTTATACCCAAAGCCATCGGTAAAATGGACATGAAATCCACTGTTTCTAGAAACACGGCGCACTGCCCATCATATTGAAGTTTCCCTAGTAAATGAACTCGAGGTCCGGCGATTGACTGATGCAGTTCTGACCCATGTCACTATCGTTCCCAGTCATAATGTATAAAAATGCAAATCCGTGAGCATTCTGTAGTGTTTTTTCTCCAGTTTTTTACCCGATATTAAACCTGACGACGTGAAATGACATTTAGAAGAGTCCAAGTGATGACGTCATGGAAACGCAAAGGGAGAATCTTCATATGACGTCAGAAGGACCACAACGTTGTGTAGCTTACAGATCGTTGCTGTCACTCCCGTGAATAAACTGACCCACTTTCACCTGATTGCGCAAACTCGTAAACAATGGCGAAACGATGCTGAGATCAAGAAAAAACAAAGAAATATTTTCAAACAGGCCTGACATCTTCAGTTGATTTAAACAGTACATCATTCTTTGATTATTAGTCGCCGGAAGTCGAGTTATTACATAGTCGGGACTTAAATTGGGTGGTCAGTGCATGGTATTTCTAAAATCAAAGGATTTCAAGTCCATTTTGACGATGTCTTTGGGTATAAATAATTGAAGCATATCTGATGTGGAATATTTTTGATATAAAAATCACATTAAAATTGTGGGATTTATTTTTATTCTTCTGAATGTTTGACCTCCTAATTCAACCCGTTTTACTATTTAATCAATTAGTGAAAAGGGAAGGTACTAGGTACCCAACATATTATTCCCTATAAGAGACAACATTTCTATAAATTTCTATAAAGGACAGCACCATTGAAACATCTCTCATGAAATAAAATATCCCACAAAAAACAGTTAAAAATGGGTTACTTTTTCTAATATTTCATGTTTGACCTCTTTGTTCAACCCCTTATACTAGTTGCTCAATTAGTGAAAAATTTTGG
The DNA here is from genome assembly GCA_949316495.1 of Amphiduros pacificus. Taxonomy (NCBI): domain Eukaryota; kingdom Metazoa; phylum Annelida; class Polychaeta; order Phyllodocida; family Hesionidae; genus Amphiduros; species Amphiduros pacificus. The sequence goes on along the minus strand of OX439012.1, from coordinate 33,869,389 downwards.
TAGATACTATGTACCCTATAGATGAATCCCTATAAAGTAAATCACCATTGAAACATCTCTCATATGGAAAAATTAATGTTGAAAAATTATAATTTATATATTTTTAATTTCTTTCTTATGTTTGACCTCTTTATTTTAACCCCTTCTGATAATTGCTCAATTAGTAAAAGATTCTGGAAGATACTAGGGACCCTATAGATGAATCCCTATGAAGGACAACACCATTGATACATCTCTCATAATTTTTTTAAATTGCAGAACATATTTTAATGGGTTTTTTTTCAAAGTCCAATTTCAACAATTTTTTTGTCACCTTTAAAATTCTTTTGCATTGCATTTTTTGTGGCAATATATATATATATATATATCCCCTGGTAGCGATCCCTGAAAATTTTTAAAGAATTGAAGCATTGCGTCATATGTTTTAAATTAAAATGTAATGCAAAGTCAAATTTTCGCGAAAAGATTTGATAAATGAACTGTGAATAACTTCCCGCACATATTATTGGCAGAGATATTACTGTCAGCCGGGATGAAATAACAATAAAATTTGTGTAAAACATATATAATTCACAATTATGGCAGTCATTTTGGGGCTAAAAACATAGTTTCAACCACGATTTATATAAATCAATTCTGTACATAAATCATATATAAATCAATTCTGTACATATATTATGAGCCGAGATATGAATAATGCAAAATTTAAAACTACCACTAACTTTTGGTTTTATGTTTGCAATTACGGCAGTCATTTTCGGGCCAAAACATAGTAAAATCTACAAAATACATACATAACTGTCTTCCTCTTGTTCTCACGATTTCAGACACATATAATAAATTTCTGTACATATATTATGAGCCGAGATATGAATATGAAATATTTAAAAATAACACTAACTACTGCTTTTAATGTTCACAATTATGGCAATCATTTTCGGAAGAATATTAATCATATGTGAAAAATATCTTACTTATGTCATAAATATCTGTGTAGCTCTAAATTGAGGTTTTGATAACTTAAAATAGTTCTGAAAAAAATATTACGTCAAAACTTTCATATCTTGCACCTATATGGCGTCATCATAACAATGCCCATGGCGGCAACTATGATGTCCCTTTTGATCTTGCGCCCTTGCACCTCCATTCATAATTACTCCAAGCTAAAACATACGACTCTATTTTGTCAGTTCTTGGCCGATTTACATCATTGACAACTCAAAATTGAGCTCTTCTCGTCAAATGATCGAAATATTAATTTTCATCTTTCGGCACAGAAGGCCAAGATTGTATGTAAACACCTGACTCTGGCTTGAAATCTTGTAAGAATTTTACGATACGACCATTTCATCGGTCCCTCCAGGGTCGTGACGTCAGTGGGCGATAATTGGGCACTTTTGCAAACTCGAATGAGATTTGTGACTGGGAGGACATGTGTGACTGGTAGAACATATATAATGGGTCTAGGGTTTGCAGTGTGACTATATGATGTGTCAGGGGTTTGCCGTGTGACTATATGATGGGTCAGGGTTTGCCGTGTGACTGTATAATGGGTCAGGGGTTTGCCGTGTGACTGTATAATGGGTCTGGGGTTTGCGATGTGACTGTATAATGGGTAAGGGGTCTGCCGTGTGACTGTATAATGGGTCAGGTGTTTGCCGTGTGACTATAATGGGTCTGGGGTTTGCCGTGTGACTGTATAATGGGTCTGGGGTTTGCCGTGTGAGTGGTCGAACATGTATAATGGGTCTGGGGTTTGACATGTTACTGGTAGAACATATATAATGGGTCAGGGGTTTGCCGTGTGACTTTATAATGGGTCTGGGGTTTGCCTTGTGACTGTATAATGGGTCAGGGGTTTGCCGTGTGACTGTATAATGGGTCAGGGGTTTGCCATGTGACTATATAATGGGTCAAGGGTTTGCCGTGTGACTGGTAGAACATGTATAATGGGTCTGGGGTTTGCCTTGTGACTTTATAATGGGTCTGGGGTTTGCCGCGTGACTGTATAATGGGTCTGGGGTTTGCCGCGTGACTGTATAATGGGTCAAGGGTTTGCCGTGTGACTGGTAGAACATGTATAATGGGTCAGGGGTTTGCCGTGTGACTGTATAATGGGTCTGGGGTTTGCCTTGTGACTGTATAATGGGTCAGGGGTTTGCCTTGTGACTGTATAATGGGTCAGGGGTTTGCCATGTGACATTATAATGGGTCTGGGGTTTGCCGTGTGACTGTATAATGGGTCAGGGGTTTGCCGCGTGACTGTATAATGGGTCTGGGGTTTGCCGTGTGACTGTATAATGGGTCTGGGGTTTGCCGTGTGACTGTATAATGGGTCAGGGGTTTGCCGTGTGACTGTATAATGGGTCAGGGGTTTGTCATGTGACTGTATAATGGGTCAGGGGTTTGCCGTGTGATTGTATAATGGGTCTGGGGTTTGCCGTATGACTGTATAATGGGTCTGGGGTTTGCCTTGTGACTGTATAATGGGTCAGGGGTTTGCCATGTGACTATATAATGGGTCAAGGGTTTGCCGTGTGACTGGTAGAACATGTATAATGGGTCTGGGGTTTGCCTTGTGACTGTCTAGTGGGTCAGGGGTTTGCCGTGTGACTGGTAGAACATGTATAATGGGTCAGGGGTTTGCCGCGTGACTGTGAAATGGGTCTGGGGTTTGCCGTGTGACTGTATAATGGGTCAGGGGTTTGCCGTGTGATTGTATAATGGGTCTGGGGTTTGCCGTATGACTGTATAATGGGTCTGGGGTTTGCCTTGTGACTGTATAATGGGTCAGGGGTTTGCCTTGTGACTGTCTAATGGGTCAGGGATTGCCGTGTGACTGGTAGAACATGTATAATGGGTCTGGGGTTTCCGTGTGACTGGTCGAACATGTATAATGGGTCTGGGGTTTGACATGTTACTGGTAGAACATATATAATGGGTAAGGGGTTTGCCGTGTGACTTCATAATGGGTCTGGGGTTTGCCTTGTGACTGTATAATGGGTCAGGGGTTTGCCTTGTGACTGTTTAATGGGTCAAGGGTTTGCCGTGTGACTGGTAGAACATGTATAATGGGTCTGGGGTTTGCCGTGTGACTGTATGATGGGTCAGGGGTTTGCCGTGTGATTGTATAATGGGTCTGGGGTTTGCCGTATGACTGTATAATGGGTCTGGGGTTTGCCTTGTGACTGTATAATGGGTCAGGGGTTTGCCTTGTGACTGTCTAATGGGTCAGGGATTGCCGTGTGACTGGTAGAACATGTATAATGGGTCTGGGGTTTCCGTGTGACTGGTCGAACATGTATAATGGGTCTGGGGTTTGACATGTTACTGGTAGAACATATATAATGGGTAAGGGGTTTGCCGTGTGACTTCATAATGGGTCTGGGGTTTGCCTTGTGACTGTATAATGGGTCAGGGGTTTGCCTTGTGACTGTTTAATGGGTCAAGGGTTTGCCGTGTGACTGGTAGAACATGTATAATGGGTCTGGGGTTTGCCGTGTGATTGTATAATGGGTCTGGGGTTTGCCGTATGACTGTATAATGGGTCTGGGGTTTGCCTTGTGACTGTCTAATGGGTCAGGGGTTTGCCGTGTGACTGGTAGAACATGTATAATGGGTCTGGAATTTGCCGTGTGACTGGTAGAACATATATAACGGGTCAGGGGTTTGCCGCGTGACTGTGAAATGGGTCTGGGGTTTGCCGTGTGACTGTATAATGGGTCTGGGGTTTGCCATGTGACTGTATAATGGGTCTGGGGTTTGCCGCGTGACTGTATAATGGGTCAGGGGTTTGCCGCGTGATTGTATAATGGGTCAGGGGTTTGCCGCGTGATTGTATAATGGGTCTGGGGTTTGCCGTGTGACTGTATAATGGGTCAGGGGTTTGCCATGTGACTGTATAATGGGTCTGGGGTTTGCCATGTGACTGAATAATGGGTCAGGGGTTTGCCGTGTGACTGGTAGAACATGTATAATGGGTCTGGGGTTTGCCGTGTGACTTTATAATGGGTCTGGAGTTTGCCTTGTGACTGTATAATGGGTCAGGGGTTTGCCGTGTGACTGTATAATGGGTCTGGGGTTTGCCGTATGACTGTATAATGGGTCTGGGGTTTGCCTTGTGACTGTATAATGGGTCAGGGGTTTGCCGTGTGACTGTATAATGGGTCTGGGATTTGCCGTGTGACTGTATAATGGGTCAGGGGTTTGCCATGTGACTGTATAATGGGTCAAGGGTTTGCCGTGTGACTGGTAGAACATGTATAATGGGTCTGGGGTTTGCCTTGTGACTGGTAGAACATATATAATGGGTCAGGGGTTTGCCGCGTGACTGTATAATGGGTCTAGGGTTTGCCGTGTGACTGTATAATGGGTCTGGGGTTTGCCATGTGACTGTATAATGGGTCAGGGGTTTGCCGTGTGACTGGTAGAACATGTATAATGGGTCTGGGGTTTGCCGTGTGACTGTATAATGGGTCTGGGGTTTGCCGTGTGACTGTCTAATGGGTCAGGGGTTTGCAGTGTGAATGGTAGATCATATATAATGGGTCAGGGGTTTGCCATGTGACTGTATAATGGGTCAGGGGTTTGCCGTGTGACTGGTAGAACATATATAATGGGCCAGGGGTTTGCCGTGTGACTGTATAATGGGTCAGGGGTTTGCCGTGTGACTGGTAGAACATGTATAATGGGTCTGGGGTTTGCCGTGTGACTGGTAGAACATATATAATGGGTCAGGGGTTTGCCACGTGACTGTATAATGGGTCAGGGGTTTGCCGTGTGAATGGTAGATCATATATAATGGGTCAGGGGTTTGCCATGTGACTGTATAATGGGTCTGGGGTTTGCCGCGTGACTGTATAATGGGTCAGGGGTTTGCCGCGTGATTGTATAATGGGTCAGGGGTTTGCCGCGTGATTGTATAATGGGTCTGGGGTTTGCCGTGTGACTGTATAATGGGTCAGGGGTTTGCCATGTGACTGTATAATGGGTCTGGGGTTTGCCATGTGACTGAATAATGGGTCAGGGGTTTGCCGTGTGACTGGTAGAACATGTATAATGGGTCTGGGGTTTGCCGTGTGACTGGTAGAACATATGTTATGGGTCAGGTGTTTGCCGTGTGACTGGTAGAACATATGTTATGGGCCAGGGGTTTGCCGTGTGACTGTATAATGGGTCAGGGGTTTGCCGTGTGACTGGTAGAACATGTATAATGGGTCTGGGGTTTGCCGTGTGACTGGTAGAACATATATAATGGGTCAGGGGTTTGCCACGTGACTGTATAATGGGTCAGGGGTTTGCCGTGTGAATGGTAGATCATATATAATGGGTCAGGGGTTTGCCATGTGACTGTATAATGGGTCTGGGGTTTGCCGCGTGACTGTATAATGGGTCAGGGGTTTGCCGCGTGATTGTATAATGGGTCAGGGGTTTGCCGCGTGATTGTATAATGGGTCTGGGGTTTGCCGTGTGACTGTATAATGGGTCAGGGGTTTGCCATGTGACTGTATAATGGGTCTGGGGTTTGCCATGTGACTGAATAATGGGTCAGGGGTTTGCCGTGTGACTGGTAGAACATGTATAATGGGTCTGGGGTTTGCCGTGTGACTTTATAATGGGTCTGGAGTTTGCCTTGTGACTGTATAATGGGTCAGGGGTTTGCCGTGTGACTGTATAATGGGTCTGGGGTTTGCCGTATGACTGTATAATGGGTCTGGGGTTTGCCTTGTGACTGTATAATGGGTCAGGGGTTTGCCGTGTGACTGTATAATGGGTCTGGGATTTGCCGTGTGACTGTATAATGGGTCAGGGGTTTGCCATGTGACTGTATAATGGGTCAAGGGTTTGCCGTGTGACTGGTAGAACATGTATAATGGGTCTGGGGTTTGCCTTGTGACTGGTAGAACATATATAATGGGTCAGGGGTTTGCCGCGTGACTGTATAATGGGTCTAGGGTTTGCCGTGTGACTGTATAATGGGTCTGGGGTTTGCCATGTGACTGTATAATGGGTCAGGGGTTTGCCGTGTGACTGGTAGAACATGTATAATGGGTCTGGGGTTTGCCGTGTGACTGTATAATGGGTCTGGGGTTTGCCGTGTGACTGTCTAATGGGTCAGGGGTTTGCAGTGTGACTGGTAGAACATGTATAATGGGTCAGGGGTTTGCCGTGTGACTGGTAGAACATATATAATGGGCCAGGGGTTTGCCGTGTGACTGTATAATGGGTCAGGGGTTTGCCGTGTGACTGGTAGAACATGTATAATGGGTCTGGGGTTTGCCGTGTGACTGGTAGAACATATATAATGGGTCAGGGGTTTGCCACGTGACTGTATAATGGGTCAGGGGTTTGCCGTGTGAATGGTAGATCATATATAATGGGTCAGGGGTTTGCCATGTGACTGTATAATGGGTCTGGGGTTTGCCGCGTGACTGTATAATGGGTCAGGGGTTTGCCGCGTGATTGTATAATGGGTCAGGGGTTTGCCGCGTGATTGTATAATGGGTCTGGGGTTTGCCGTGTGACTGTATAATGGGTCAGGGGTTTGCCATGTGACTGTATAATGGGTCTGGGGTTTGCCATGTGACTGAATAATGGGTCAGGGGTTTGCCGTGTGACTGGTAGAACATGTATAATGGGTCTGGGGTTTGCCGTGTGACTGGTAGAACATATGTTATGGGTCAGGTGTTTGCCGTGTGACTGGTAGAACATATGTTATGGGCCAGGGGTTTGCCGTGTGACTGTATAATGGGTCAGGGGTTTGCCGTGTGACTGGTAGAACATGTATAATGGGTCTGGGGTTTGCCGTGTGACTGGTAGAACATATATAATGGGTCATGGGTTTGCCACGTGACTGTATAATGGGTCAGGGGTTTGCCGTGTGAATGGTAGATCATATATAATGGGTCAGGGGTTTGCCGTGTGACTATAATGGGTCAGGGGTTTGCCGTGTGAATGGTAGAACATGTATAATTGGTCTGGGGTTTGCCGTGTGACTGTATAATGGGTCAGGGGTTTGCCGTGTGACTGTATAATGGGTCAGGGGTTTGCCGTGTGACTGTATAATGGGTCAGGGGTTTGCCGTGTGACTGGTAGAACATATGTTATGGGTCAGGTGTTTGCCGTGTGACTGGTAGAACATATGTTATGGGTCAGGGGTTTGCCGTCTGACTGGTAGAACATATGTTATGGGTCAGGTGTTTGCCGTGTGACTGGTAGAACATATGTTATGGGTCAGGGGTTTGCCGTGTGACTAAATAATGGGTCAGGGGTTTGCCGTGTGACTGGTAGAACATATGTTATGGGTCAGGGGTTTGCCGTGTGACTGGTAGAACATATGTTATGGGTCAGGTGTTTGCCGTGTGACTAAATAATGGGTCAGGGGTTTGCCTTGTGACTGTAGATTCCATACACTAGCAGCATTTTGTTTCAATATTTGACACAGAAACCTCATAAGCAACAGTTTGTTTCATCATATCATAAATATACAGTATAAGTTGTTAGAAGAGCTGTCAATCATTTCCACTGAGGTACCTCAAGGTAAATTTAAGAAACCAACATTTTCATGTAAGAAAAAGTGCTTGTCCAAATATTTTCGACTTAAGGTGCATTGAGGTCAGTTTTTGAAGGACAAAGGGTAAATGAAACTGTAATTGTGCATTTTCTAATATTTTGAAGTAAAATATTTTTAGAATAGTTGAAGAAAAATTATTTCAACATGATTTGTTGTGTGTATATTCTATTTGTTACAGATGGTTACATCATGTATTGTAAATTTGCAATGAAAATAGGTATAAATTATTTTATTAAGTCAACACATGCTGACTTTATGATATTGCTCCGCTTCGTCCTTGTCCACTGCTGCATCCACTGCCATACTTTGTTTTCCCCATCATTTACGCATGGACATATTGATTAGTATGATAGCATGATAATAAATATGCCTAGCAAAATCTTTGATAATAAATAGGCCTGGGAAAATCTTTGATAATAAATAGGCCTGGGAAAATCTTTGGCATGAAGTTGTTGTGTCCTTGGGCCAAGGTCAAGGTCATACCCAGCACAGGAGCAACTTTGCTTGCGAATGCTCTATGAGATTACAGTAACATGCTCTTTGAGATTACAGTAATATGGATATTACTTGCCAGATATAATCTTGCTGTATTGGGCTTGCATGTGTTCAATATTGGGTGACCTTGAACAATTTTCATTGTAACAGGAGGCAAATTTTAAAATTACAAAATTATAACAATTATAAAAACAATTTTGCTCTCTTGTCTGCATGAATATATTTTTGCATATAAGATTGAACTAGGGTTGTTTTGGATTAGTAAACTATGTAACTAGGTCACAACGACCTGTTTAAAGGCTAAATAGGATTTTAACATTTGGTGATATTTTCAAAGTCAGTGGAGTGAATTTGCTAATTCAGATCAATACCATATTTTTCATTAACACCACATATTAGTTATTGTCAGTTCATTTTAAGCTGATTTCAGGTTTGTGCCACTGACAATCTTTCTAGCTTCAGATTTGCAGGTATTGCAACAATATTAAAGCATACTGTGCTGTACATAGATACCTTGGATGAGCATGTACATTTTTCTTATTGTAGTTTACCATATTCTTTCATGTTATAATTACTAATATTTTGTTTGATCTGTTTTATGCAATTTAATCTGTTGTGTTGTTTCCTAAATAAGCCCAGTTCTTTCCACTGGGCCCTGGGCATTAAAATCGGTATGAGGACTGGTAATTAAATCAGCAAAAACTGACTTTATGTTCTTGCTCAGTTTCCACCGCATCTGCCATGTCTGCCACTGCACTTTGTTTTCTTGTTCATTCAGTAAGATGATAATATGTAGGCCTGGGACCTAATTTAGGCTGAAAGTTTTTCAATCTTTGTCAAGGTCATGACCAGCACAGAATTTTGCTTGTGAATGGTCTATTTTCTAAACAAATTCAACAATATTGATCTTCCAAAATACATTTATCTGCCACAATATGTTTGTTCATGCTTTTGTGAATAATTATCTAACTAGTTCACATTGACCTATTTGTAGCCCAAAGGGGTCACAATTGCCAGCCACGGGCCGTGTCGCAGTTGGTAAGAGCGCCAGCTTATTAGAACTAGTTCCTCTGTGGTGATCCAAAGGTCGTGGGTTCGAACCCCGGCCGCACCGAGATTGAACAAATGATACAATTTCCAATATGAGCTGAGGCCCGTGCCTAAAGGGTTAACCCGTTGTCCTTGTAAATCTGTGACTGGATGGGTTGTCATGTCAAGGACCTGCGACATGACAATTCAGTGTGGCAGCACTATATCTGCTACAAGTAGGTCTCATCACAAAATGTGAAAATGTGAAGTACTTATTACCACGAAGAATGTTTATTGACTTTGGATCAAGGTCAAGGTCAAGACCATCATTATTGTTACTTTTATTGATGATGTTTTCTTGACTATAAGACTATTGCATTATCAATGTAACTTTGAACATGTGATTGTAACCATTTCACAATATGCAAAAAAATACAATTATCAAAAAATTGATAATGACAGTAAAACACCCGATTTTGTTTGTCATCACATATTTCAAACATACACACCCGGAATTGGTATTTCATGTAATATTATGCTTGGCCCTTGAACCCTAAATTTTGTGTTGAATAAAAGGACTAACCAATTACATAGTTCATATTTTCATGTTGAGCATGTAATTTATTTATTTTGGTTATAATTTAATAGTTTTTGTATTATTGTTATATTGTTATAGTTTGTGTTGTGCTTGCTTTAAATGGTTAAATGCAACTTAATCTGCTGCTTTGTTCTGTTTTGCTTGCTAGTTAAGCCCAGTTTTTTCCAAAATGTTTGGTGATTGTTCATCAAGCATTAACAGTGGTGTAGCCAGATGTGTATTATGTTGAATGTCTAGTGCTTAGAACTGATTGAAAAGTATTTAAAAGCAAATCCTATTTAACATTGTTTTACTGGCTACCCCACTGATTTGGTTTTTCTGGGAGACAAAAAAAGAACCCAGTAAATGATGACTTGCCTTGACGTGGCTACTGGGCTTGTGCGTTACAAAATAGTCATCAATTTGAATATGAGATCTGATAACTTGAATAAATATTTTCATTTCCAGTAATCTTCAGGAATTATTTATTAGAGAATAAATTCAGCATATCATTATTAAAATATCTTTTTCATAATTTCATCATGAAAAAATCTATAATTGCTTTGTCTAATGACCTTGTACTTCTTCACATGGATGTAAGTCTTAGTACTATTACACTACAAATACTCCAAAAATATTATTTATTTTACATTTTTGTTAAAGTAAAGTTAAAATCAACATGTTTATTTAAAAACCTTTTACATTTTCACAATAAAGTAAAAGTCAAACAAAATTTGTATGCTAATAATATTAAATAATGAGGAAGTGTCTTACTTCATTTCTTGGAATACAAATAAATTGAATTAGACTGATAAACACTGATTATATTGGTCACATCCAGGCATCTCCGTGATTAACACATCTTAAAATCCTGTACAAGTCAATTTATATTTTTGCTGCAAAGTAGGAATTCCTAAAATCATGATAAAAGACATTCTTATTTTATCATTAAACTATTGTCAATTGATGAAAACAAAACTATGACAATCGGAGTATATAAATCACTGTGTATTTTTGTTTTTACAGATTACGTGATGACCAGATCAAGATCACCGATTTTTTTGAGGAGACTGTGCCACAATTTTTCGATCACCAATTTCGAAAGGAATTCAGAGTACCACACAGTGTGTTTAATTTTGTTTTGGAAAATGTCCAGGAAACCCTTCAGTCCGATTGTACTCGGGGAGGAAGAAAGCAGGTTGCACCCTCAAAACAATTAGGAATGTTTTTAAGATATGTTGGGTCAACATCTACGATTTGGGACATTGGTGAAAAGTTTAATGTGACAAATTTTTCTGTGATAAAGGCCCGTCGCAATGTAACGCAGGCAATCTTGGATAAACTTTTGCCATCATCAATAATTTGGCCAACACCAGCTGAAATGGTTGATATTGCTGACAGTTTCAATAAAATGAGAATAGAGAATTTCAGTAACATCATTGGAGCGATTGATGGCTGTCACATTCCAATTTCAACGCCATTATTCACACCGGACATTTATTTCAATCGGAAAAAATTTCATTCCATTATTTTACAAGGTGTGGTCAAAGCCGACCTGCAGTTTACAGATGTAAATGTTGGCGCACCAGGACGTTGCCATGATGCACGTGTTTTCCGAAATTCACAACTATTCCAAACCGGGTACCAGTGGAGTCAAATGGGCCAGTACCATATTTTAGCAGATTCGGCTTATCCGCTCATGCGTTGGGTACAGACCCCTTACAGGAATATAGGCAATTTAAATGCACGTCAAATTCTTTTTAACGAAGGGCTATCAGCAAGACGGCAAGTGGTGGAAAGGGCCTTTGGTGTCCTTAAACAGCGGTTTCGCAGGTTGAAAATGGGCATTGAAATGAAATGTATTGATGAAATGAAGGACCTTGTCCTTGCATGTTGTGTCCTTCATAACATTTGCATGAGACATGGTGATGCAGGAGATTTTCATCATGATTTTCTTGAAGATGTCCATATGGATGATCCCAGATTAAATCCAATCCCAAATGTAATTCAACCTGCGAACATTTATCGAGAGGGGATATTGAAAAGGATAGCACTTACAAATGCTCTTTAGGATTCAATATAGCACAAAATATTTTTCTCATTTCTATCTTTTCTTTTATTCACATAGGCTCAAATATCTGCATAAATATATTAAAAGGGAAAAAATACGAAAAAATAAATATGTTGAAAGGGAAAATATTCTAAAATATACATATGGTGGGAGAATTTATGGCAACAGTCTATTATTCTGTCCTTTTCAATTATCTCTCATGATAAATATTTGTTGTTTATATGGATATCATAAAGGCCTCCATCATTTGTTTGCTTGTTGATCTCTAGCTGATCAAAGTTGATCTGCTAGGTGATTAAATCTATTGAAATTATTCTGTCTGTTCGTCAAACTCAATCTTTTTTTTGAAACTATAAGGTGATTTTCTAAGCTATTCATAGATAACATGTACTATATATGAGTTTTTTGTTTGTTTGTATGGGGTTTTACATCACTTTCAACATTATTTCAGTCATTTCATGATGAGACCTACTTGTAGCAGATATAGTGCTGCCTAACTGAATTGTCATGTTGAAGGTCCTTGACATGACAACCCACCCGGTCACAGATTTACAAGGACAACGTGTTAACCCTTTAGGCACGGGCCTCAGCTCATATGGGAAATTGTATCATGAGTTCAATCTGGGCACGGCCAGGGTTCGAACCCAGGACCTTTGGATCACCACAGAGGAACTGGTGCTAATAAGCTGGCACTCTAACCAACTGCGCCACGGCCCATGGCCCCTACTAAATATGAGACAAATATTCAATTTCCATACTGAGGTTGATATATTCTGCTTCGACATTGGATATTTTCCTCCAAAATCACTGGAAAACATGGTAAGGGCTTTAAGATAGCATTTATAAAGCCATTTGTGGGAAAATCTCCATAAATGTTACAAAATAGATTACAAAATAGCAATGGTCAGCACAGCTCTTGGGTCTTTGGCCAATGATTGTTTGTTTGGCATTTTACATCACTTTCAACATTATGTCAGTCATTTTGTGATGATACCTACTTGTAGCAGATATAGTGCTGCCTCACTGAATTGTCATGTCGCAGGTCCTTGACATGACAACCCATCCAGTCACAGATTTACAAGGACAACGGGTTAACCCTTTGGCACGGGCCTCAGCTCATGTGTAAAATTGTATCATGAATTCAATCTTGCCATGGCCGGGGATCGAACCCACGACCTTTCCCAGAAGGTGACACTTAAGTTCCTTTGATCAAGAAACATGCAAAACTGACAAAGATTTTCAATGGGTGGGACTTAAAAACTAAGTTGGGGAAATATAGGATTAAGATGGGTGTACTTAACCCACTTAGTTGGTAAATGTTTGTCTTTTGCCTGTTTGATTAATCTGCTCATGGTTCTGTAATTTTCATTTGGGTCTGACTGCAGGTCTTGGGTCAATTTGCCTGGAATATTTAAATTTATTAATTCATTTGCAAAATCTATAAATTTTTCTGGCTTGTATCTCACCATTACATCTTTTGTTTTAACTATATTTTCATGTTTTATAATATTGAGACTAATGAAATATGGCTGATGATCGGAGAATTTTTTTATCATAATACCTGAGGTGGCTTTCAGAGTAGCATCACTTAGTTTACAAAAGAAATTGTCAATTAATGTACCTTTCCCATTTGAGAATCTTGTTGGCAGGGTTCTACTTGGACAATAACGGAGGCTTGTTATTGAATCATAGAATTCCCCTAAGGCTTCACATTCATTTATTTTTTCGAGATCTATATTTGTGTCACCTGTAATTATAACTGAATCTTTTATGTAAGTAGATCATTAGCCCACCTTTACTGCTACATGATTTACCTTGTGAAATAATGGTGTAGTCATCCAGTTCAACTTGAGAGGTGTCTGAATTCTCAGGCAACCAGGACTCTTGAATACAATTAGCTGAGAATTGAAAATTAATGTTTTGAAGCTCAGATAAAGTTTGATTCAAGAAATGTAAATGTGCCTTTTGTGTCAAAATAGTGGGATTGATTTAATATATTTACCTCATTTTTAGCATCATTGTTGTCACACTGAAGAATGTGTACAATATAATTGATTTTTGTACCCCCACAGTGCATAAGAATAGATTCATCAACATTCATTGTGATAAAAAATAGGTTTGGAATATATTAGCATTTTTTGCATGCTGGCATAAATGTTGTTAATTTGTAATGTTAGATTTAGGTGCCAAAATATTGTCAAATTATTATAAAATAGGGTACCAATATTGTTAAGAAAGTTTGAAAACATAACTGATTGATAACTATTGTTACAGTCAGAGCATGATTTGAGTAGTTGTGTAGTCCTCATTTTAAAAGGTTCATTTTTACATCTGAAATATTAGAATTCACTTAAATTATTGATATTGACTATGGAGCCTTACTGTCATAACAAGATATCTGATAAAATGACTGTTAGTGTAACTGATATTGCTTTATAATGTTGTGTGCCTCATCTTTGATACTGTGTGATGTTCAGACCTATAGAAAAGTAACTTTGTGAAACTGTTTGTGTCAGGGCAGTTGCACTTGAAAAGCTTATGAAATAGAACCATAGCTTTACAATTAAATTATTACAACATGTGTTATACAATTTCTCTATAATTCTTGGTGTGTTCTCTGTAAGATGGACTCAAAAGGTGGATATTCTGTATTGAATGTAAAATTGGGCTCTCAACAATGTGAAAATGTTTATTTAGTACCATGTTGTCACAGATATCTTTCTACACAAATAACTACCGGTATAAGCGATGTTTGTCATATTCTGATTATGATTTCATGCTAAAAGGACAATATTAAACAGATATTATAAAGTACTTTGTATATATGTAAGTAGCAAACATTTAAAACTCATGGATTAAAAATATGTAATAAAATACATAGTGAAACCTTTCAAATATCTTATACTGTTTTGAAAGATTTTTATTGTACATAAAACATGCACTTAAACAAGAGAAACAAATTACCCGCAAAATACTGATTTCCCCACTACATATGTGGAATAATAAATTCCTTTATTTGACAGTGTGTATATAATATTGATTGGTTAGTTTCTTTATTTGTTTGTTTTGGGTTTTATATCAATTTCAACATTATATCCGTCATTTTGTGATGAGACCTACTTGTAGCAGATATAGTGCTGACTCACTGAAACACAATTTAACATAAATTCTTACTTTTTTTGCTTTACCAATTTGATTTGAGAAAATATTGGTCTATTTAACAAATAATTTAACTAAATGATCAAAGCAACTTGACCAATTATTAAGAATAGGTGGCACTCACTAGTGTTCTTAATACAGATCTATTTATTTCAAAGAAGGTAATACAGATATAATTGAGCATGACCATGACAGACAGCCAACAATCTAGGTGATTTTCCCATCTAACAGGGCTATCATGGTGTCATGATGCAGGGATTCATACAAGACCTTACAAGGACAGCTGGTTATTGCACAATATGACATAAGAATGTATTTGTAAAGGGTTGCCAGCTTAGTTAGGCATTAGCCTGTCTTGGCAACTTTCTGATTCATGTTTTATGGATTAGATAAATAAATTATCATCATCATCATCATGTGTATACTGCTAAAGATCAAGTACTAGATGTTGAGCTCCATCTGTGAAAATACAGAAAATATGTGTGAAAATATAGGAAATATATTCATTACTTAACAAATTGAGATCGAACAAATTTAGAAAAGTAGCATTGAGGATCATAATTATTTTGCATTTATGGAGATATTTATGAGATGAGAAAGGAACAAATATTTATGAATAGTTCTTTAGTGAAATCATTAATAAAATAACAATATCACAATAAGCTTTTCAAATTCTTCACATAGTTCTCACATTTTTAATAATATCAACAAAACAATCAGTACTGTTACACAACTTAACAAGTGTGAACTGATATAAAGAAACATAACAAAATAAAATAAATAATTTTAACAGTCACAAATCAACCTGTCATATTTGGGAGATGAGAAAGGCAAAAGGCATTCTCTCATCATATTTATGAGATGGGAAATTTTAAAGTCACAAATATTTATAAACAGTTCTTTAATAGAAACCGATTTCTTCACTGAAATTACATAAAACCCACCACTAAAATAATGTTTTAAAAAGTGACAACATCACAGCTTTTCTAATTCTTCATATAGTTCTCACATTTATAATGATATTAACAAAACAATCAGTATTGTTACTGAAGTTAACAGAATAATATTAACAAAACAATCAGTACTGTTACTGAAGTTAATATTTATAATATTAACAAAACAATCAGTACTGTTACTGAAGTTAACAAGTATGAACTAATATAAAGAAACTCAACAAAATAAAAGTAATAATTTTAACAATCACATGTCTACCTGTCATATTTAGGAGATGAGAAAGGCACAAATATTTATCAAACAGTTCTTTAATATAATAAGATTTTCTTTATTAAAATTTGCAAAATCAAACACAAGACATGTGAAAAAACAGGAACAAAATATCACAAAATGCTTTTCAGATTCCTCACACAGTTAACATTATAATATCCACTAAACCAACAGTATTGTTAAGAAGTTAACAAGTATAAATTGATCTTAAGAAAATCAACAAACAAAATACAAATCATTAATTTAACAATAAAAAAGGAAACTGAAATCCCCTTAAAGGTTCAAAATTAACAGAAATTATAAAAATACATTTTTTAACCAGATAATGTTAGGTCTCGCCTGTTACATTTTTTGTTCACTTTTATTAAGAGTAATGATCAAAATGAGACATACTTCGCCAACAATTTATAACTGTGATGACATAAACTTAGTAAAAAAAATTTAAAACGTCTAAATGGTAAATAGCTACAGACGTGTGACTGCTCAATGAACCATGTCTTTTGCCTAAAATAACAATAATAGCCAAATAGAAGCAGCACCCCACAAAAAAAGTATAAATTAATAATAACCACTGAGTATGCACCGACAGACTGACAGAAAGTCATATCATAGTCTCATTACCAGCTGTCACAGGCGAGACAAAAATCTTTTCAAAACTACTTTTTTAAACCTTTTATCGCATCAACTAAACTTTTAGCGATATCGCACTTTATTTCAAATTGCCTCCGAGATTCTTCCATTGCCTCCTCATGGGCACTCTTCATATGATCGATCACCACCTCGGCACTTGTTTTCATTCTTTTCACTTCTGAAAAAAATACACATATCTATAATCTTAACTGCATCCTCATTACCTACTTTTTACAAGTATAGGACATTGACCTATGAGTCAAAATGATCATTGCATTTCTGTACTGTCCGTAGTCATTTTCTGGAAATACCTGTGAAATATTTCATAGATAATCATTTAAACCTTTCCCAGACCAGACTTGAGCAGATAATACTGTGCCCAATCAAAATGCACATAACATATTGAATTTGTTTCTCCCTTTCACATTGCCATTGCCAGCCTCCTGGACAACTCAATGATAGGTATTAGAATTTTTTTTTTAAATAATGGAAAAGATTCCAAACCTATTGGAAATAGATAAAATTACTCAGGGGTGGGAGAACTCTGAACTGTGTCGTATATTAATGGAAATAGAATTAGTCCCCTGAAAATACATCTCACCAACTCGGGGGTTGGAGAGCTCTGAACTGTATAAGACAGTAATTGAGGCATAACTGTATGGTATGATATCATACCATTGTTCTACACCAATTTTGAACAAATCCCAGTGATTGACGTTTTGACATCTAGCAAAAGGCATTACAATAATGACAAAATTAAACAAATTTCATTAGAGTTGAGTGTGTAACAGTGCCTTGATTATGGTGTAAAATTTGTAAAAAATCTATAACATTTTACTGTAATCTTTGTGTTGGGGATTACTCCCTGTTATGCAATCTTAAAATGGGGCACCTTCCGGATTTAAATTTAGTAATAAATCTTGTTAAAATTCAATTTTAGGTGATCATATTTTTACATATGTAACTGATGATAGGGTTATTGTCTTAAAATTTGGATATGATAGAAAATAACTTTTTCAATCTAGCCATTGTGTATAGGGCAGCACCGCAGAGATTTCAATCAGATTGGGTGCGACTTAGTGTCTGGCTATGTTGCGAGTATCTGGAATGTGAATATACTCCAGCTCTGGTGTGAACGGCTGGAAATGACTCAAATTGTACGGACTATTGTACGGACCATCCGGCACTATTCCAAGCTCTCCCACTCTTGCTACCAATAGCTAGGAACTCCAACCAGTACTTGAGAATGTTAACAGACAGACAGAATAGCAGAAAATTCCTTCCCCATCACTGCAAAAGCCAAAGAGCATGGATGTAGTAGAGAGCGTGAAGAGATTTGAAGTGTGAAGAGATTTGAAAAAGGGTTGTTAATGTGTGAGGTATTGGCTGCACTGGGTTCACCATGTTGCCCTTCAATTAAATTTGTTGGCATAACACCAATGCCCACTTCAGTCATATTTTATGTGATGGATTGTTCCATATGCATATTATGAATAGAAAAGTACTCACTAGTTTGTTGCCAGAATCATTCTATATAAGAAATAGTGCTTACAATATACATACATTACTCTATTAGGGCTTAATTTACATCCATCAACAATTTGACCTAATTACTGAACCAGTCAAGGTCTTGCTAGGTCTTTTTTTACTAAGGGTGCCACATGGGTGAAATTTGACAGATTATATGATTAAGAGACAGCTGCACAAGTGTGAAACCGCTGCACAAGTTGAGAGCCAGTTAAAAAGTGAGATATAGTTACGGATCGCTGCACAATTAAGAGATAGATGCACAAGTGAGAGATGGCACCCTTTCCCAGTCGAAATCACTTATGAAGTTTATAATTACCAGACAATGTATGTTGATGGTACTGGGTTGAGAGCAAGAAAGCTCTTCCCAGACTGTATCATCCCATACGTTCTCATCATCACATAGGGATTGGCGCTAAGAATGTAGAACAAACACAAAAAGTGAAGAAATTGTGATGGACAATGCCAGTTAAACAGCATATTTTAGATATCTACCTCCTTTTGTCTTTTTTTCATTTTTCGTCCGTCTCTTTCCTGGGGCAACCTCCTCCTCAGATTCGTCATCTACACCTTCATAACAAATTGTGTATAGATAAAATAAATGTTATGAACAGTAATACTAACAATGATTAGAAAATGCATATACGTTTCTGCTGAACTTAAATTTATGTCCTAATAAACTAATAAAAAAAATTCTAGTCTGGAATGGTTAAAGACACCAATTATTGTTCTGAATAATTAAAATACAATTGAAGCATTCATGAAATGAGGTTTTCATGTAATATTTCCTTGCATAATATAAATATTTATACCCCAAACTTTGCAACAAAATGTTATAAACCATCTTATTTCCCCAACATACATGGGTGCGTCTTCTGCTAAAAATCAAAATTATCCATTGGACACTGTCAACAAACTTTGTTTAGTTGACCAGTGATCTAGGCCAAACAAATGATCAGTAAAGATTGGGTAACTATGGGGCACCATCAGATTGGGAGTGATTTGCTTACAGTTGGTTCATTAATGTTTGTCATTGGTACAGGCTTAACACCCTGACAGACCACAATAGAGGTCATATGCTTTTATACATATGGCCACCTGGTGGTCAAAAGAGTACAGCCAAAACATAATAGCCATGGTCAGTGTATTTAGGTTGATTTTAGTGAGATAGCTTGCTATTATCATAGCGTCATGCCCACATATCATTTAAGTGTACCCCAAACCTCTGTAAAGTTGCCTGGAACCTCTGTGATTTCATGAATGTTTGAATAGTTTAGTGTCATTTTTACATTGAATCCAAATTGAATTCTTATAGAGACAAAATATAAAGAGACAAAATAAAGTATGTTCTTTAATTGATGCTGTGCTTCATAATTTGCCAAATACTATTAAATAGTATTCAATTAGATATTTATCTCTATTGACTAAAATGAACCAATATCTTTACTAACTTCTTGCATGCCTTTGTCTTTCCATCTTCTCAGCTATATTGCAACATACAAAAAAATTGAATAAAATTAATAAATAATTCTTTCACATAATAGCTCTTTTCAAATATTTGAAGCACAAAATGTCCATTTAAAAGATGATGGGCTAAGGTATTGTCTAAATCCTGCAATACTGTGTACTGGTGTGCCAAGAACAAATACCAGACTTGTCAAATATGAGTTTTGAGTATTGGATTGCTCATATTAGGTATTGGATGTGCATGATGTGCAAATTAACATCTTGTGAGAACTGTTATAATACCAGCTGTGATCTTAATATGTTTGGCATCTTTGATATGTTCAAACAAAGTTGAAACAAACATATATTTTTATTTAAAAAATTGCACTTTTATCTCCTGGTATTACATCTGTTAAAATTGACTTTTAATCTCTTTTAAAGATAACTATTATATTACCATGGAAATTGGCCGAATTTGTGGCATGCATTTGGGGATTCACGTCTTCCCCAAATGCATCCTCCCACTCTTCTGGGATTTCTTGAGGGCCCACCCCAGTCTTTGAGTTATGGGCCCTCTTCCTCATATAAGCACTTTTTAAAGATCGTATCTTTAATCTTGCCCCCTCAGTTGTGAGGGCAACCCCGGTTTCCGTAGAGAAATGTCTAGTAACATTCACCCACTTCTTGATTTTGACATTTTTGTATACGTCTCCATAAGCAAAAAGCAGGGCCCTCTCATTATCCCTCGTCCATTTGATAGTACCTGAGGGTTCAAATATTATGTTACCAATTTAATTAACAGAAATAAACTATAAAGACAAAATTCAAGTTGCTCTTTGTTTTAACCATTGAATTCTGGAGGCATTTTGTAGAATTCTATTAACATTTCAGTGCAATTGATTCAGAAAGAGTAATTACACAAATGCTGGTACATCTCATTTTAAAAATGAAATGTACCAGAAAAATAGATTTAACTTGGACTCTGGTGACATTGAAATATGTTGAACCTTTTTAAATCAGTTCAATTATAAACATTTCATTTCTATTTCAATAAATATGTTTAAATTTGAATTTGTTCTAACATGTCATCAGAGTTTCGTCCATCCTTTGTTATGGGCCCCTGCTATCTGTACTGGACTCATCAGCAAGTAACAGACTACTTGAACTTGGGCCAACCAACAAGAATAATTAACAAGAAACTCAGAAACACCTTAATTTAACTACTGATATCTGCTGAGAAAACAAAGCAGTATGAAAAATTGTTTAAGTAAGAATACAAAGTGGAAGGTTATAATGCATGTTGAGGAGAGTCAGTTGGGTCAAAACCATAAATAATTGGATTTTGCAGCAAACTGAGAGAGCAATGTATGCACTCTCAGTGGAAAATAAAGGATGAAAACAAAATCTCTTTTCTTGGTTGTACAGACAGGTTTTGACAGCTTGTCTCTCATTAGGGATTCAAATAATAAATTATAGCTGTATATTTTCAGTGTGTGTGGACAGATTGCTTTTAAGTTTTTTTTATCAACATGCCTTATGACCTTACCTAACATTTTGATTAGAAATGATATTTTAAACAAACAAGAATATTCAAAGAAAAAACCCTCCAAGGATTTCTTAAAGGGATTAAGCACCAATTTTGCAAAGAAACGTTAAAAATTCACATATTGGTGATAAATGCATTTGTTTTTCACGTCTATTATAGAATTGATGCTGAATACCTTTAAACTTCTCTAAATAACATCTTGCCACCAAAACCAATGCTCGCATGTTGAAGATTGGCTTCGCTACCATACTTATTTGCAATCATTCAATACTGTGAGCAGTACTTACCCAGGTAACACACTACGTAGAAACAACATTGTGAACATGTAGAAATAAGGTTTATTTGTCTTTCTACATTTGTTCAACGTGCTGAGCACATAGAAGGATAACATTGTGGTCTGACCTTATAACAATGTTGTTGTTCTACGTACTGACAACGTTGTCTGCATGTTGTCCTACAATGTTTTTTTGACAACGTACTTACAACGTGGTAAGCACGTAGAAGTAACCTTGTGGTGATTAAATTGGCCAATAGGTGGCTGCAGTACTACATAAAATGGCGAACTGTAACAACTTAGTTATTAAGTAATTCAAAGTTACAGTTAATTTAATGGATAAAACGTAATGTTCTGAATGACTAAAATATAATAAAAAAAGAAATGATCATGTCTTTTATTGTGATAGAATTTAATTGTTATTATTTACTGCAATATATATCCATATAATTTCAGCATAACATGCCAGTTGATAAGCTAGAGGAGGTTGCTGATGGGATAATCCCAACTAAGTAACTAGATTTGGCCAAAAATTGTCAAATTTGTATACAGCTGGATGTATATGTACCAGGTGCTTGCAAAATGCTGAGCACCATAGGCTTTCAATGTGCTGAGCATATGTTTACATCGTTTTATCATAATTATCACATTATTATAATGTCAGTTTACAACATCCTCACAACGTGCTGAGTGTGTGCTCACAGCATTCTTAGTACCTGCTGAGCACATGCTCACAACGTTATACAACAACATGCTCAGAATGTTATCTGGTGTTCACAGATCTACGTCCATACAACGTCATGTTACAATGTGCTCAGCACCAAAACACAACATGCTCACAATGTAGAAAAAACGTAAAATTGTTAGCTGGGTAATAGCATCTTTAAAATCACATGATGTTCTTCAGGTTTTATACTAGGCGAGAGGTACAACAGTAAAATTCTTACCATTTTCGCATTGAGTGTTGTTTGGTGTTGCACCACTGTTTGGTGTCGCACCACTGTTTGGTGTCGCACCACTGTTTGCTGTCGCACCACTGTTTGCTGTCGCACCACTGTTTGCTGTCGCACCACTGTTTGCTGTCGCACCACTGTTTGCTGTCGCACCACTGTTTGCTGTCGCACCACTGTTTGCTGTCGCACCACTGTTTGCTGTCGCACCACTGTCATCTTGTCTTGTTCTCTGAGCGACGCATTCCGAAATGAATTCATTGATCGCTTCCATGTCTAAAAAAAACATAAGATATTCAAGACAATGTTCCTGTGGTCAATAATGAAACCGCCATAATATCTTGCCCTATACAATTAGTAATATGTATTTAACCGAATTTGTAAAGTAATGAATTGCAATGATGTAGCGACTTTGGTAACTGTACATCAAACCAGAAATATTACCTCCATTTTCTATTCTGGCTGCCAGAAAAACATCTACCAACCCTTCCAACCTCCCATACTCCTCAGTGTCCACTATAACATGCTGTAAGCTGCAAAGATATGTAAAAACTCTGATATTTATATTTCAAAAGATTCCCACAGAGAACAAGTAAGAAATTTCTCAAAATGATTGATTGCATAATTTTGATAAGGGTTAGCAGACTTTTATATTAAACATAACCATTCACTACCAGGCAAGTAAATTACGGAAATCTAGTTGCCTTCACATCGATTTTAATTGTCCTGATTCATAATCCAAAGTATTGCCAATACATCAATGTGGGGAAGACCATTCTGAGGTGGGATGAAAACGCCTGTGCAATGGATAATATAACGTTGGTGAGAATATATTTAAATCATTTACTTTTATTCATACTTTCAGAAACATACTTGTAAAAGGTTAAAATACATAAAACATATACAAATTAAACACCTGATAGAGATCTGTGGATAATTAACATATTTTGTGATTTTTATTTTACATGACTTTCAACATTATTTCATCTTTTTCTTCACTGAACGGTCATGGCGCAGGTCCTTGACATGAAAACCGAACTGGTCAAAAAATTACAATGAAAAATTGTTAAATGGCATACTAGATTGACTTTCGAGCCTTTTAACCAGTATGAAAGTAAAATTGTCGCCAGTGGAAGTCCTCCACTTATCAGACTACCAAAGGCACAGATCCTATGCTCTACCAACTTTGCTAGTGGGGCTGGTAATTTACAAGGTTGTACCACTTGATCATGGATTGTTTGATTGGGGTTTTACATCCCTTTCAACATTATTTTAGTCATTTATTGATGAGACCTACTTGTGGCAGATAGAGTGCTGCCTCACTGAACTGTTATGTCGCAGATCCTTGATATGACAACCCAGGTGGTCACAGATTTACAAGGATAACAGTTAACCCTTTGGCACAGGCCTCAGCTCATATGGGAAATTGTATCATTAATTCAATCTTCGCATGGTCGGGGATCAAACCCAAGACCTGGTGCTAATAAGCTGGTGCTCTAATCAACTGCGTCATGGCCCATAGCTTGATCATGGTATAAAGACCCATTTCAGTAGTCGGCCATACAGTGTGGTAAATGAGAGAAAAGAGAAAAATCAACTGTATTTCTATGCAATCCTGTCAGAAAACTCCTTGTCAAAAATCCATCAATGAAGTCCATTAAGTTATGTAAAGGTTATTTGTTCATTGATGTGTAAGGTAAAACAACTATTCATAATATATTCAAATTTTATTACCATTTAGGTGTACATTCATGGTAATACGATCAGGAAAAGATATTATAGTCTGGCTTAACTGTTACATGATAAAGTATTTAAAACATTTTATCTTTATCAAATGAAAACCTTTCAAAAGTCATTTGGTATTTAATCAATTTGACCAAAGTTTAGTTTGGTAAAAATTTACATGGTTAAAATGAGTTTACATGTTTAACATAATTAGAAAAGAAACATGTCATTAAATCATATGACCAGAGTAAACCTTTTTTTCACAGGTGAATTTTTTATAAATGTATCAAATAAATGTATCAAATATGTCTGACATGAAGTTTTTTAGCTGTGATTAAAGACTAATTTTCTAAAAAGGAAGTGACCATAACCAGACATGATGAAAGTGGATCAGATTTTGAGAGCAGGCCATGTTTGCCAATACAATATATTCTACTTTATTCCAATCTAATTTATTAATATCTGATAAATTAAAATACATTCTAATCTATTGACAGAATTCATTGAAGCCTATTGCTTGTAATATTTTAAACTGTTTCCGTGTTCTTGCAGTGAACATCGCACTGTTTGTTGAACATTCTCCAGCTGTAAATAAAAAGCAAAATGCTAAATATTAGTCTGAAATAAAAACTAGATACCTTGTTACAAATGTCACAATGTGGGGTCAACAATGATAATATACATGGCTAAAGCCAGGTTTCACATTAGATTCATTGCACTGGTTAATCTAATGATGTAGGTCTTATCCTCTGTGCTGTAGGCTGTTAAGTTCACTTACACTATGCTCTCTGATCTAATCCATAAACATTATTATATATCAAGGCCCCTATCCCATGCCCATGCCAGTGGCCTAAATACAGATAACAAAAAACATAATCAACTATGTGCCTTGTATAACACCACACATATAGGCGTTTTTTACCGATTGTTATTAGCTTCATTGTACATTAAGTTTCCATGAATGGAGACACACTGTGTGAGCTACTGCTTAAATGTCTTTACTTTATACAATATTCAATACCAGTAACAGCAAAAATAGATTGTAGAATGCCGGCCATCTTAACTGAAATTGGTGCAAATGTGACTGTGGTATAAGTTGTCAAGTATAACTATTCCCATATTCCTATATCCTTGGGATACCCTCACTGGTATATTGTGTTATCATACCTGAACAATATGGTGTAAAATGCTTCTTTTACTGAAATAATATAAAATCTTACACATTCAGACAAAATGAAAGCATGTCTATTATCTATTTCACTTACAATCATTAGTATTTTGTTTCCTTCTCTTACAGCGTCTTTTCCTTTTTGGGGGACTAACTTGTTCTGAAACTGTAAGTTATTGGCAGTATAATACCAATTGCATGAGGATACTTGAATCGCAATAATCTAGATCAGCTTTGTATTCTACTGTTTATGATCCTTGAAATCTAGTCTCCTAGTAAAACAAGTGTGGTGTAAGGAAATGTGCAGAGTATTAAAAAATAATCATACCTTTCTGTATATCTATGAACTATTTTTCATATACCAGACTTTTATGTCACATGCATGACAGAATATAATCCTTTTATGAAATATAAGGAAAAGAATTGTCCATATCTAAATATACCATTAGAGACAATGGTATCATGATAATTTATTGTGAACTGCAGTTGCCTACCTGGAGGAGAGCATCTTTGAAACAATTCATCTAAATAAAATACCTGAACACATTTTAGATCTTATGGATCATGACAGATAATGACTTTTCATGCACAATTTCACACAACATGCATTCAACCTAAATTAAAAAGACTGAGCTACCAACCATTTCTTATTTCTTTCTCGTTAATGTCACTTGTGTCATGATGAAGGTGAACTATGTTATCATCGAGGTCATAATTGACATGGTATTCATCATCATCATTATTGTCACCATCATCCTGAAGGTCAACACAGTCTTTTTCACCATTACCATCACTTGGTGTTGGACCAGGATCAACTACATTATTATCCCTGATATTATGGTTATCATCATCATGGGTTGCACCAAATTCTCTGTCATCATCACAATTTTCATTACCTGAATTTAGATAATAAATATAATATTTTGGTTCATTGCATGTTTTTTTTTCAAATACCAAACCACTTTGCTCAGGTTTAACAGCCCACCACCTTGTTCTTTTGATTTAATTTTCTGGATCGAATCTATGCTTTGCTCATGTGGTGTGTGTTGAAATGTGCATTGAGAAAAAGAACTAACCATTTTCTAATAAATCCAGTGTTTTCTTCAAATAACAAACCGCTTTGCTCAAGTTTAAAATCCCACCGCCTTGCACTTTTGATTTGATTTGATTGATCAAATCTATACATTGCTCATGTTCTGGAAAAAGAATAGCTGATATATAGTTATATTACACAAATCATAACTTTTGTTTCAACAGAATGCATTCAAAACAATGCATTTTCAACATAATTTGTTCAACACAATGCTTTAAGTTCTCATTGAATCTACAGCTATCAATTTCTACATGACAGCTAACTGGCTATTATGGGTTTCTTCCCCAACAGAATAAAGGGAGAAACCAAAAAAGTCAGTTTTATGTTGAAACATATTTACTCTACTTATAGCATACTTTTTGCCTTTTAATATTATTGTGATGATGTCTCATTGCTGCTTTTACAACCAATTCAGAATTATATGATTACAGAGGCTGCCTTCTAGCACTTAAAAACTACATTTCTGCTTTGAACACCCTTAACATGCCCCTATATGGGATGTAATTCACATGTTTTGGCCCAAATTATAAAATATGTTTTCTAGTTTCTTCAGTTAAAAAGATTCTACACAAGATTTTCTCTGGTCAATGCCATGAAAGGATTTTATTCTAAAATAGCGCTTTTCGTCTCACACAAAATTTGTGGCATAGGAATATTTGCCCTGTTTTCTTCATGAATCACATGCAGGATATTAATTTATAATGATTTATCATCTCCAGACATTAAACAATAATTATAACCATTTTTGGTTAACATAAATCTGTCATGATGGAAATAACTTTGCTGACATGCCATTTCTTGTGTTCATGGTGATCTAGAAATGTACTCTATATTAGTTTACTTTCTTAATTTAATGCCATTTTCTCCAATTCTGGCTTGGTCTATAAAGCCAAATCATAGTAAAACACCTATAATCATTTGGAACTACACATTAATTTAACTGGGTGGTCTCAATTCATTTTTGCCTCAAATTTTTCAAACTGGACAGAGACCCATTAAATAATGACATTTTCTCCATTTCTGACTTGTTCTCATTTAAGTAAAACACCTATAATCTTCTACAAACTAATTGTACTGGTGGTATAATGTACTATGTTGTGGCTGCTACAGAGCATCCAAGTAAATTGCCTAGGTTTTGGCACTGTAACAGGTGATTTGGTATAAAAATGCCAATGTTTAAAGATCCATTATCCCTGACATCTATTTACAATTTGAGTACGTCTGTAATGAATTCTTGGTTAAAATTTGGATTGAATGGAGTAATTATTTAAAGGTAAAAATATAATTTCCAAGTTCAATGTTCACACTGGAAAAAAGGATAAATGGATTTTCAATATATTTCATGAGTGATGTTATTCAAAAACAGATGATAAATTGCTTTAAGATGTTACCAATTTTCCCATTTTGATTTCAGAAAGTAGCTAATACAAACAAAGTTTATGTCTCATAATCTCATTTTCTTGCTGAATCTCTACAGATGGATATAAAAGCTGCACATGGATTTTACTAATATCTGAGATTAACATTATGTTGGATTCTAAGGGGCTTCACAAGAGTCAATATGTGGGAGGCATTTATTGGTGAGAGTGAAATTTTCAGTGCAAGCATATGCCTTGGTATATAAGCACTTCAGTGAATCAAGGACATCACAAATCAAAATATTGGACGTTAACTGTTATTAGTTATTGAATAATTACCAGTTTGTGAGTCTTTGTGAGTTTTTCCCATCTCTCTTGCAATCCAGTTAGCTCTGAAATATTTCCACCAAAATGGTCAAATCATGTTTTAATTTTTATGTTGTTCTTCTCTCTTCCAGAAAAAGAATATTCATTTAAAAAAAATAAATCTTTTCATATCACTCATAACAGAACTAAACAAGTGTAAATTAAATCCATACATTATCAAGCTAAACTTCCAATGCACCTCAAGAAATAAATACAGTTTGAGCCATTATTTCAGCATTTTAAGCTGAGATAGTGATTGAACAATTGCTAGCACTTCAGTGGAAAATAAATTGTGAATGGTGTTTTTATGACCCTTTCAACAACTATGGCAATATCAGGTCGATCTTCAAGCCTTTTAACCAGTATGAAAGTAACACTGCCGGCAGTGGGAGACAAATCCACCACCTTCCATCTTCCACTGATATAAGTATTAAAGGCACATATCCTATTTTATCTAAAGCAAACTCTGTCCTTGGCCATTTGAAATGAACTATATTAAAATAAGATAATTCACTCTTTTAAGTGCTGTTTTAACTGTTCCTATATAAATTATGCAATGTGATTTCTTTTCGGTTTTATATCACTTTCAACATTATTTACGTTTTTTAATATTTCATAATGAGACCCATTTGCAGAAGATAACATGTTGCCCCACTGACTTGTCATGTGGTGACAAGATGCATCACCCAACCAAAAATTACACTTCTATCCATCACAGTCACTGAGTGATGTTTTTGTCAATAATGTTGAGTGATCACAGATTGCAACATAAATTAATCAACAAGCCCTTTGGAACCCTTAATAGTACACAGATTCACAAATGTCAAGCTTGGATGTTGAGATTTGCCAAATAAAGACACACCAAAGGTTTATGTCTTCATGGTTAATGGTCAATGAGGTGACTGCTTGTCTTTTATCTCAAATAAAGCATGTGTTTTATTTGAAAAAAATAACATCAAGATGTATCAGCCCATAAATAAAACTCTTAAGTCCATAAAGTAAATATTTTATAGACATTGTTCATTAAGGTGTGACTTTTCCCAAGCTTAATGTTTATCATCAATACTTGTCATCAATACATCGCCCAAGTTACCTTTCAGTACCTCAGTAAACCTCAATTAGATTAAGACGGCTTTTGTTTCAATTTCAAAATGTCTCACAAGCCAAGCTCATTTTGATTAAATCCCCAAAATAGTATGTATCATCCTACCATAATATGGATTTTCTAAACTGTTAATAATTACCTATTGATAACTGTCTCCAGTGTTGTGTAGAGTCTGCAATTTCTCCTTTCTGCATAGGTTGAGTCAACAGAAAGTGATGCAGATACCCTGAATAATCCATTTTTGACATCTGGAAGCAGCATCACTTTTTGCACAATATGACCGTGGCAGTGGAGGACTTTCTCCTTTAGTCCTGCATTAGTGGGTGGTGGCATATCTTGGTAGACAAGTTTGCACATCTCCTCCACCTTACCACTAAACTCAGATTTTTGTCTTGGCATGGTAAGTCAGCAAAAGGATCATATATAATGGAGAATAATCCACTAAATGTTTACATGTTATAAGTGTCTTGTGTACTGAAAATAAATTGTGTCCTGAAAATAAATTGTTTGAAAATAAATCTTGATTGTATCCAACAATCTTGCTGGTTGACACCATTTGGAAGTTCATGCTACTGCAAAGGTGGCATGATTTTGCGAGTTCAAAAAGCAATACACCCATCAATAGATTTAGAATTTGCTATAAAGCAGCTGATGACATGACCCAAATACAATTTCAAGATAAAATAATCATTAATACAAGGATGATGTGCTCATTGCCAAAATTACAATGTGGAAATATAATTATAGATATTTTAAGCTAACTAAAATATGTCTGCTAAGAACTTTAAAACAGCTTTAGTTCAGTAAATTCACTAATTCATTTCTAATTTATTTGTACAAAATGTATTCAAAGATGTGAAGTCTAAATTGATCATGTATGCTTCAGTTTGTGTTTCATATAAGGAGATTAAAATAAAGTTAAATATGTTTGAATATCACTTCAGGTTGTTTATTCCACGAGTTGATAATTTATGACAAAAACTAAATTACTGTAAATACCCATATATAAGATGAGGTGTTCGGACCCAAGCCCTTAGTTAATGTTGGGGGGGGGGGGGCGTCTTATACACAGGACAACCTGTGGACGGTGATTTACCGCAAGAATCATATGCTTACGCAAACACAAGGTCGCCATGTTGAAAAGCAGAACGCGACATTATTAGAAATGATCAAATTGAATATTGCAGAAGAGATGATTTATCTAAACAATTTTATTTAATAATTATTATTCTTGCTGGTAAAAAGAACAAAAGAACACAAGAAGTTAGGAAGAAACTGTTTCCCTTAATCTTAAATTAAAATCACTCTGATACATTGATAAGTTATGTTTTTTTATGAATTTGTATGAATCAATGACATTCAGCAAATGCAGAAGTCTTAAAGTGCCCATAAATCTTTATGCCTATAATCTTGTTGAAGTTTCATCATTTTGAATTAGATGGTAAAAAAATGAATACAAACAAGAGCATTGTCTCTGAGACACCTGCCATTGAATGTGGTAGAATCAGATGGCTTAAGAAAGTGTTGAAATGTTAGCTGTCTTAGAATCGCAGAATAAATATTACAAAGTCAGACACACAAGCGCTATGAGCAGACATAGTCTGAAATGGCACTATATAAATGTTATTATTATTATTATTATTATTACAAGTGAACCGACAATAATATGAAACACAGGGCACTATTATTTTCATATTATACACATTGTTCGAGAAAGATAATTCAGTGAAACTCTTTTCATTGCGAACAAGGTAAACCCAGTTGCATGAGGTTATCAAACAGGGCATTATATCGTCAATAATTGGAGTAAAAAGTTGATTTAACCTGGAGTGAGGTCCTCTTGACGTTGCGAGCAAGGTAAACACAGTTGTGTGAGGCTCCGAGATGCACATTTCTTTCCACTGAATATCGTATATACAAATGACCACAGTTTCGTCAATAACTGGAGTAGACAGATGATTTTCCATGATGAAAACTGTATTGACGTTGAGAGCAAGATAAACATGGTGACGTCATTCAGGAAAGTGTCATAGTGACGTCAGACAAGCATGTGTTGTCATTGTGACATCAGAAAGTGTCATCATAGTGGCGTCATGGTAACATCATAAATTATGTTAATATGATCATTTGGAAACTATGCTATTACCTTTGATAAGACTCCTCACTCTGTTCTTCTTGAAACACCTGTTTTTGGCTATTTTGACTAATAATAAAAGGAATGTATGCTATGTCCCTTCCACCTTTCCTAATATTTAACCTTTTTCTTTCAAATGAGCTCAAGATCAAGCCGATTGGTACAGCGGATGCTCTTTTTGAATTAATTAATGACTTTATCACTCCTATTCATATTATTGATTATTATTATTATTATTATTATTATTATTATTATTATTATTATTATTATTATTATTATTATTATTATTATTATTATTATCATTATCATGTGCCTGTACAATATGAAAAATATCTGAGCAATCACTGGCACTTTATCATACTAATAACTTTCACTAAGTGGTTACCATGGAAACAAAAATTGTCCAATCACAACTGAGATATGTGCCTATGCCTGTGCAATATGAAAACAAGCCGAGCAATCCCTAGGACTTTATCGGACAAACAATGTATATAGACGAACTAATGAACAAAGTGACTGCCCCAAATTTACGATCCTCTCTTCGACTTCGTTGAGGCGGGGGAAATTAAAGATAATTAAAATAGACATAATTTTGTAAAATTAGTTTAGTGACACAAGACTTCTTAAAAATAGTAACATTATCTTATAAAATACTTACCATAAAAGTATTAAATTCCACTCCCCATGACATTGTACAAGTGCATTTTTGCAGAAAGGAGATAATAAGTGGGAAGATCATGCAACACTGTCAAATCACAATAACAAAAAGCAGATTGACTGTTTTATTCAATACGCCAAACTGACTAGCTGTTATTGTATCTGAAGTGAACTTATAAAATAAACACCATATGCATCCATCCAACACCAAGTATCAGCTGTAAAGGCATCACAATTTTGTAGTTCCTAATAAAAATACCATTCTAATATTTATTTTTATTCTCAGCCCATGCTGCTGTTAGATAATGAATATAACTAAAATGTGCAAACATGGGCATCAGAGATGCATCAATCCTTAGCCCTGGTAACTTACTGCAGAACATTCGCTCCACATAATATTGGTGAACAAAACATCACTGCACCAAGGCAAATTGATGCAGGGGTAAAAAAACAATAGCGCACATCTACTTCCTTTGATAGTTTATGTGTGTCAAGTATCCTGAAACTGTCATCATTTACTCTAGAATTATTGAGATGATGGGCCTGTGAACTTGAAAAGTAGGTGAAAGTCACTGTCCATTAAACTCATCTGGGGTCTTCACCAGATGCTTATTTGTGTCAATTCTCATTCACTGCCATCATATGTTCTTGAGTTATTGCAATAACTAAGATTTGACATAAGTGTCCCTGTGACCTTGAAAAGTAGGTGAAAGTCACCATTCATCAAACTCTTTTAGGGTCTCACAAAGCTGCCATCATTTGTTCGAGTTAATGCAATGATGGGGATTTCACATAATTATCCCGGTGAACTTGAAAAGTGAAGGTCATGTTCCATATTAGTCTGAGGTGAAGGTAGCTGTTCATAACAAAAAGTCTTAGGTATTCACCACATGCTTATGTGTGTCAAGTGTCATAAAGCTGCCATCATTTGTTCTCGAATTATCGCGATGACAAGGATGTTGGCTACATACGCACACACTCACGCTAAGAGTACTGCAATACCCTCAGCCTGATTAAATCGGGGGCTGAGGGTAAAAATGGCAATATGAAAGTAATATTCTCATTTTATCACTCTTTTTTAATGTTTGACCTGTTTTACAAAAACATGATGTTTTCATTTTCCATCTTTTTCTCTTTGTCTAAATGATTATGATGACAGGATGTGAAATATGTCATGAATCTATCATTTTAAAATGTGTAAACCATATTTATAAAATGGTAAACCATGAAATTAAATTTCTTTTTCACACAAAATTCTTTGGATTTGGACACGCTGTTTGACAAAAACTCATAATGTACAAAATGAAACAATACATAAATTGCGATGACAAGGATGTTAGCTACACACACATACATACATACATACATACATACATACATACATACATACATACATATATACACATACATACACATACATACACACATACATACACACATCCATACACACATAGTTATCGCGATGACAAGGATGTTTGCTACATACGTATGTACATACGTACATACACACATACATGCATGCATGCATACATACGTACGTGCTTACATACATACATACACACATACATACACACACATTCATACATACATACACATACATACACACACACACACATATATATATATATATATATACATACACACAATAATACACACATACATATATACATACACACATTCATACACACATACATACACATCCATACATACATAATTATCGCGATGACAAGGATGTTTGCTACATACATACGTACGTACACACACATATACATACATACGTACATATGTACATACGTACATACATACATACATACATACATACATACATACATACATACATACATACATACATACATACATACATACTCAAACACATACATATATACATATATACATACACACAAACACACATACAGACATACATACATATACACACACATGCCAGGAGCACTGCAATACCCTCAGCCTGATTACATTAGGGGCTGAGGGTAAATGGCAAATGTGTGAGGGTGGGTACAAATGTGAACATTGATAATAGGGCACAGAGGTCACAAAAGTTAAAAGTTTAAAGAGTTTGGGGGGTGTGCAGTCCAGTCCAGTACAGGTATCTATCTGGATTTATCTATCAGGGTGTGAAAGCCCTGTATGCGTGAAAGTGATACATGTCAGGATATAAGACTTTAAAAAAATGAGTGTGTCTTCACAAGATGTATCCTTTTCTCATACATTTATTAGAACTGATTTCTGTTATTGTTTGGCATATTTAAGTTGGAAACTTATTTTCAATAACTTAATTTTGAATTCATCCTTTTTCGCCTCCATTCTTTTCTTTCATACAGACTTTCATACAACTATATTATAATTATTTATTCTCAAATCCACCTTTTTTCAGAGCAGGATTTGTGTCATATGCACTTTCATACAACATCATGTTTTTTCAAAGCCATTTTTCTCTTTCATACAGATTTTCTTACAACTATCTTTTAATCATTTAGTCTCAAATTCATCTTTTTCAGAGCAGGATTTGTGTTTCATACGCTCTTTCATACAACATCCCCATTTTTTCAAAGCCATTTTTCTCTTTCAAATGCTCTTTCATACATCATGATTTTTTCAAAACCATTTTTCTCTTTTCTTGAATAAATTTGCTAATTTTGAATAAATTTGCTAGTTTTGAATAAATTTGATGTTTTTGGAAGAAATTTGATAATTGTGAAGAAATATGATGTTTTTTTAAGAAATTTTATTTTTTTTTGAAGAAATTTTGGCAATTTTGAAGAGATTTTGGCAATTTTGTAGAAAGTTTGGCAATTTTGAAGAAATTTTGGCAATTTTGAAGAAATTTTGGCAATTTTGAAGAAATTTTGGCAATTTTGAAGAAATTTTGGCAATTTTGAAGAAATTTTGGCAATTTTGAAGATATTTTGGCAAATTTTGGAAGACAAGGGTGGGAGAGTTCTGAACCAATCTGTGCAGTAAATCTAAACCAATCTGGTCAAATCGCGTCATTCTGGACACTCACAACTGATCTGGATGCTAAATCGCATCATTCTGAGTACAATTTAAGAAAAAAAATAAGTATGTACAGAGGTGATAGGTTCAATCTGAGTACAATTCAAGAAAAACATAGGCATCAGAGATGCATCAACCCTCAGCCCTAGTAACTTACTGCACAACATTCGCTCCACACAATATTTGTGAACAAAATGTCACTGCACCAAGGCAAATTGATGCAGGGGTAAAAAAAACATAATAGTGCACATCTACTTCCTTTGATAGTTTATGAGTGTCAAGTATCATGAAACTTTCATCTTTTACTCAAAATTATAGGGATGATGGGCCTGTGACCTTGAAAAGCAGGTGAAGGTCACCATCCATCAAACTCATCTTGGGGTCTGGGGTCAAATGCTTATGTGTGTCAACTCTCATGAAGCTGCCATCATTTGTTCTCGAGTTATCACAATGATCAGGATTTCACATAATTGTCCCTGTGACCTTGAAAAGTAGGTGAAGGTTACCATTCATCAAACTCTGTTGGGTCTTTACCAGATGCTTATGTGTGTCAAGTCTCATAAAGCTGCCATCATTTGTTCTCGAGTGATCACAATGATCGGGATTTCACATAATTGTCTGTGACCTTGAAAAGTAGGTGAAGGTCATGTTCCATAAAAAAAATGTGTGTCAAATGTCATAAAGCTGCCATAATTTGTTATCGTGATGCTTGGGATTTCATATAATTGTCCCTGTGACCTTGAAAAGAAGGTGAAGGTCACCGTCCATCATACTCGTCTTGGGTTTTTACCAGTTCCTTCTATGTGTCAAGTCTCAAAAAGCTGCCATCATTTGTTCTTGAGTTATTGCAATGATGGGGATTTCATGATACAATTGACCCTGTGACCTTGAAAGTAAGTGAAGGTCATGTTCCTTACAAATATGTCTGAGATCTTCACCAGATGCTTATAATTGTCAAATTTCTTTAAGCTGCCATCATTTGTTCTTGAGTTATTGCGATTCTTAGGATTTCACATAATTGTCCCTGTGACCTTGAAAAGTAGGTGAAGGTCATGTTTCATAGAAAAAATAATGAGGTCTTCACCAGATGCCCATGTGTGTCAATTATCATAAAACTGATTTCCTTATGGTAGAAATGTTCCTGATATGGTAGTAGCCCTTTTTGCACATATTTATGACCTGGGCCTTCATGTCAAGATGCCTATCAAAGATCACCCCCAGGTTCCTGACAGTAGGACTATCACTGATTGAGGAAGCCCCAATTTTAAGCCCAGTGTCACCAGTAAGGTCCCACCTTACCGACGATCTACTGTGAGTGCAGACCAATAGTTCAGTCTTATCATCATTAAGTTTCATTTTATTTAATATCAAGAAGGACCTAATCCTTTGAATACACTCCTCTAATCTATGAATATAAGTGTCAGCTTTACCATGTTTGTGCTTGATTGGAAGGTAAATTTGAGTATCATCTGCATAAATGTGGTATGACATGTCATAATTTTCAAGGATATCAGCCAGAGGTGCCATATATAGAGAAAACAGAATTGGTCCCAGGACAGACCTCTGAGGAACTCCTGAGGTAATACCAACTCCTGAGGTAATACCGAACTCG
The DNA here is from genome assembly GCA_949316495.1 of Amphiduros pacificus. Lineage (NCBI taxonomy): Eukaryota > Metazoa > Annelida > Polychaeta > Phyllodocida > Hesionidae > Amphiduros > Amphiduros pacificus. The sequence goes on along the minus strand of OX439012.1, from coordinate 33,832,658 downwards.
TCCAAGGTTTTCACCAGATGCTTATGTGTCAAGTTTCACGAAGCTGCCATTATTTGTTCTTGAGTTATCGCAATGACAAGGAAGTTATTGTGATTCTTGGGATTTCACATAATCGTCCCTGTGACCTTGAAAAGAAATTTGGAGGTCTTCACCTGATGCCTATGTGTTTAAAATCTCATAGAGCTACCATCATTTGTTCTTGAGTTATTGCGATTCTTGGGATTTCACATAATTGTCCCTCTGACCTTTAAAAATAGGGATAGGATAGAAAGAGGAAGATATAGCTAGCTTCGTGCCACCCCGGCATACATACACACATAATACACGCACACACTCACACACACATAATACACGCACACACTCACACATACATACATACACGTAAACACATACGCACCTACACACATACATACATACATTTTTGTTTTGTTTGTCAATATTTTTCCCATCTGTGTTACATGTGGAGCACCACTTTTTCTTGTTTAATATTATAAGATAAATTTGATTAATAATGATAATTTTCAAATTGTATGTGGCACCATCTTATAACTATCCATTGTGCCGGGAAAATGTTTTATGGCTAACATATTTGGACATACTCTGCATGGCGAGGTAGAGTCATATACTACCTCTGCCGAAATAGGGATGACACTGTTTCAATCTATTCTGCAAGGTCGATTGCATAATCTACAGATAGGTGGGCAATTGGCGCGCTTCGCACATATGCACTCACAATGCCAACCCAATTGGCTTATACTCACACACACATCAGGTGCACTCACTTTCTGCCCAAACAAACATTTGTGAAGTTTGTTACTTATTCACTTTTCACAGTTCATTAATCAGATTTTTTTTCAAAATCGATAAATGAGGTTGTAAAGATGTCATATTTGCAATATTGTTTTCAAAATGTCACTGGGATGTATTTTGTGGCAATATATTAATGAAAATCCTAAAGAATAAAATTATCAACACATTATATGAAACAAGCTGATTTTGCCAGGAAAATATTTTATTGCTAGCTTATTTCGACACCCTCCAACCCTCATACAAAATTTGGTGACCTTGGAATTGACCTGTTCTAGTTTTATCCACTTGTTTCAAATATGTGCTGATAAGTTTTAAGACAATATTGCAAATATAACATGTTGACAACCTCATCTATTGATTTTGAAAAAAATCTGAATAATGAACTGTGAAAGTAACAAACTTCACACACATCCAAAACACTGACACCAGTTGACTGAGTTATACTTGCACATGTATTTGTTGTAGTCACTTTCTTACCAAAACAAGGATACTGATTGGCTGTGTTATTACATGTGACAAACATTTTTACTTGGTGTCGATTGGCTTATAAAAGAAGCTTGTTATGGGCGTGACCTCTCAGTACTCACTGATTATGGTCAATTATTGCAGAGCTCCTGGCTCTGCTATGGAGAGTAATTTGGACACCCCTCAACCCTCATGCAAAATTTGCTGACCTTTGAATTGACCTGTGCTGATTTTTCCACTTCTTTCGTATAATGTGTTGATAATTTTATTCTTTAGGATTTTCATTAATATAAAGTGCCACAAAATTAGATCCCAGTGACATTTTGAAAACAATATTGCAAATATGACATGTTGACAACCTCATCTATCGATTTTTAAACAAGAAAAAGTGGTGCTCCACATGCAACACTGATGGGAAAAAAAATAACAAACAAAACACAAATTACAATAAACAAAACAAAAATTACAATAAACAAAACAAAAATTACAACAACTGAACAAAAAAAAATTTTAATATACAACAAAATACATTTAAACACAAACAATCATTGCAAACTGATGGGGTATTTGAAATTATTTTTATTTGTCTTTTAAAAACATTTAATTTGGCATATGAACGATTTTTTTAGCACATCTGTATGCAGAGATGTGCCTTTTCAGGCTTGATTATGTAAGTTGCTTTATTATCGCTCAGGCGCTATCGCAAGTCATCGATCAGACTTTTGCATTGTCATTTCTGTTCTGCTTTGTTACATCACACACTTCTTTTCTGTTGTTGACTTCTTTTATATATGTATTCATACGCCGGGACGCATGCGCAAATTGGAATCTATTCCATGCACACGACGAACACTCCACAGTGGCGTAAGTTGCTTGAACAATAATGGCCACAGAAAAAACTGATTTACAACCCACAGGAAATGACTACTCATTTACCATGATCGTACCGATCACATAATAACACAGATAGTTCCTTTTTTGTAACACTGATGGTTCTTTTTTTGACAAGCATTGCCTGTCTATCTGTGTTATTCTGTGATCGGTACAATCATGGGAAATGGGTAGTCGTTTCCTGTTGGTTGTAATTCGGTTTTTTCTGTGGTCATAATTGTTAAAGCAACTGACGCCACTGTGGAGTGTTCGTCGTCTGCTTGCGTAAGATTCCAATTCGCGCATGCGTCCGGCGAATGAATACATATCTAAAAGAAGTGAACAAAAGAAAAGAAGTGCGTCATGTAAACAAAGCAGAACGTTCAAAAACAATATTGTCATGCTCGTCTATCGTTGCATAAAATTTTCCTTTTAAATTGCTTGGATATGCTTCCCAATCGATAGAACAAGGAATTTTAAGTAAGTTTAGTTCAAATTTGGTGTAAATCGGACAATTAGAACAGAAATGATATGCAAAAGTCGGATCGATGATTTGCGATAGCGCCTGAGCAATAATAGAGAAACTTACGTAATCGAGCATGAACAGGCACATCTTTGCAAACAGTTGTGCTAAAAAAATCGTTCATATACCAAATTAAATGTTTTTAAAAGATGAATAAAAATATTTTCAACAACCCCATCAATTTGCAATGATCGTTTATGTTTAAATGATTTTGTTGTTGTTTGGTGTAATTTTGGTTTTGTTTGTTGTAATTTTTGTTTTGTTTGTTGTAATTTTTGTTTTGTTTATAGCAATTTTTGTTTTGTTTGTTATTTTTTTCCCATCCGTGTTACATGTGGAGCACCACTTTTTCTTGTTTGATAAGCATTGCCTGTCAAAAAAGGAACCATCCGTGTTACAAAAAATCTGAATAATGAACTGTGAAAAGTGAATAAGTAACAAACTTCACAAATGTTTGTTAGTGCAGAAAGTGAGTGCAACTGATGTGTGCGTGAGTATAAGCCAATTGGGCGGGCATTGTGAGTGCACATGTGCAAAGACCACCAATTGCCCACCTGTATGTGGATTATGCAATCGACCTTGCAGAAAAGATTGAGACAGTGTCGACGGCATGCCAATTGGTTTTGCTGAGTAAACTTAAAGAAAAGTGTCATGCCTATTTTGGCAGAAGTAGTAGGTCTATATGACTCTCCCTCCAGAGTAAGATTATCATACAAACAGTGAATTTCCACGAAGAAGGCAGGAGAATTAAAGCAACAGATTTTTTTTACTGAAGTACTCCACGACCTAAAACTGCCACTAAACTGCTCAAAAATGTTTAAAATGCAAATAAATGACAGAAGGGAAATGTCCTTAGGAAAGGGCTAGTTATAGGGAGTGGGTGCCATGACTAAAAATATAGTTGTATGAACGTCTGTATGAAAGGGAAAATGGCTTCGAAAAAATCAGAATGCAAATGTGAAGACATTTCAAGTGTTCATGTGGAAGAATACTGAGAAAAATACATGCGTATGAGTGTGCCAGGAAGACACACACACCCGTTTTGGCCGGCCTTATAACCTCACTCAAATGCCTGCTATAGTCCTCCAATGCCACATCACCACTGGCCCCACTCACATGCTCAACTCACCAGACCGGCAGATATTTTAACTGCTAGGGTGATAATTCAAGTATGACAACACCTACAATATGGTCATTTTTTGTCCCAACACTTATGATCACCTCATGTGCATCACGAAATTTTAAACAAGAAGCACATACATGGAGATATTTCATTCTTTTCATTTTTAAAATACTAACCTTTCAAAATTCGCCGCCATCTTTCTGATTCGCTGTCAAATGAGCCGATCGGGAGCTTCCGGACATGCGCAATCAACATTCCTTTCCAATCAACCAACATCGGGTCGCCCTGTGACGTTTCGGGCCCCGAAGCAGCCCCAATCAACTTCGGCCAATCAAATTTGGCGGAAGTACGCACGACTTCGTCGAGATGAAGAAATTGCGCACTGTGATTGGTGCGTCGAATATTGTCATGAAGATGACTTTGATCAAAGATCCACAAATCAATTGAATAAAACATTATAATATTTCCACTATTTACCAAGAAAGAAAGCTTGGCAAATATTCACGAGATGATTAATTACGTAGCGATGAAAAAAATTCTGCTGAACATTGCAGAAATCTGACTTCCTGTTTCTGAGAAGGATTAGGCGAAGTTTCGTCAGGAAAGTGCAAATCTTCATCAATATTTGACAGCAAATCAGTGTGGTAAGATATATTTTAGATACAGTTAACTACAAGGAACGGAATCCCAAAATAACATTCAACACTAAAGCCATATTGCCAATCTGACACGAATTTTGTACGCACCTTGACCCAAGTTTACATTTTCATTGCTCTGCTGTAGTCTGCATTACAGTGTTTACACAGTTAGTATTCAATTCGAGTTCGCAAAAGTGCCCAATTATCGCCCACTGACGTCACGGCCCTGGGGGGACCGGTGAAGTCGTATCGTAAAATTCTTACAAGATTTCAAGCCAGAGTCAGGTGTTTGCATACGATCTTAGCAGCAATTATCTCTGTACACTGACAGTCAAATTATTTTCGTTTTCTCACAAGATATTGAATTAAATTTAACAAATATTTTACTCCAGTTTCACCGGAATGGCGGCCGCTTGGTCACGTGACCCCTAGTCACGTGATCATTGACGTTGTAGATTTGCTGGGCAATTACTACCTCTGCAATCATTGCCCTGTTTTTGCTCGCGTTTGTTTTGCCTTTAGGGTTAGATGTTCGAGGTTTCAAGATGATTAAGCCGTAAGTATATGGAGCATACTCGTATTATCTGTCCATGGCAGCCATGTTTTGACCCTGTTTTTCCTGTTTACACCATCAGATATTCAGATAGCACTTGAGCATTGAAAACATGGTCGATTGAAAAGTGATTTGGATTTCCCGGGGGAGCTGAAATCTCGCATAGTTTACGTTTGCTTCAAGATTTTGTTGAGAATAGTAGTTTTTACTCGACCCAATCACGATTTGTCAAAATCCAGTCTAAACTTTATTTTCTCTTGTTGCAAGTGCGCAAACTTGATTTCTTTCAATGAGTTGACAGCCAGATTTTTCTGAATACTGATGACTTTCGCCCAATTCTGTGAAATTTTAGAATCTACCTTGATGGATTGATCGAATGGATTGATTGAATGGATTGAGTTTACTTTCAGATGGCAGGTAAGAGGACCAATACGACAGCGACCGCTCGCCTCAAGCAGGACTACATGCGCATCAAGAAGGACCCCGTCCCCTACATCACTGCTGAACCGGTCCCCTCCAACATACTCGAATGGCTAGTATATCAAACCATATTCTACCTTCTTATTATTTAAATGCACAAACAATTTGTCAGTTGGAAGCAAACACCTCTGTGAAGGGTTCGTGCACTAATTTTGAAAAAAATGTGTAGATATCAGAAGTATATGATAAATATATTTCCTTTTCATTCCTATTTACTTTTTGATTGATTTATCCCAATAAAATTTACCAGGCGCTTAACTCCACCTGGTGACTAAATGTGAAACTGATTCATATTGTGAGAGTTATTCTCAACATTTGGAAATGCAGATAAACAGAAACTTACATTTTACCATGTTCAAATGCATGAATTCAATTATAAATTGTGCGAAGTTGGCACAAGTTGATTTCTGTAGACTATAATAATATTATTGTGTATTACAGGCATTACATTGTGACTGGCCCAGAAGGATCTCCATATGAAGGTAACTAAGGGTATTTATGGGTGTTGGTAGTTAGTGTCCTCTGGTGGCAGATTTTTTTAGGGAACTACTTTCTTTTTAAGCCAAAATGGAATGTTTTCAAAAAAATTCCCTTAATACACCATGGACAGGATATTTGAGGTCCCCTGTAGTTATCACCCTATCTGTTCCGTGTGTTTCCTTCTGTTCGTCCGCTGTAGTTCTATCAGGTCTCTTAATACACCATGAACAGGATATTTGAGGTCCCCTGTAGTTTTCACCCTGTCTGTTCCGTGTGTTTCCTTCTGTTCGTCCGCTGTAGTTCTATCAGGTCTCTTAATACACCATGAACAGGATATTTGAGGTCCCCTGTAGTTTTCACCCTGTCTGTTCCGTGTGTTTCCTTCTGTTCGTCCGCTGTAGTTCTATCAGGTTTCTTGATACACCATGGACAGGATATTTGAGGTCCCCTGTAGTCATCACGCAGTCTGTCCTGCGTGCTTCCTGCCGTCTTTCCACTCTTATGCTTATATGGTCTTTAAGATTTTTAATACAACATTGGCAGGATATTTATCCCTGTAATTTATTGATGCAATAGATATAAGAAACAGATGATGCTTTCCATTTTGTGATGATTTGATTGATGATTTCCATAATTCTTGAATTCCGATTCATGATTCACAGAAAGAGAAAGGAACCTGCCACTTCCAATTTTATTAAGAATTTTCTGTACTTAATTCAATTGATGAGTCATGGGGTTAACAAAAACATTCAAATTGTTCTTTTAATATTTCATCAAAGGTCCAAAATGTGACATTTGTAGGCAATTATTTAACATTTGACAAACTTCAAAGCTACAAGCAACAACTGCTGTATGCCAATTCAGGGTATTCCTGAATATTTTGCCACTGAGTATATGTATATATGTTTGCAGGAGGGCTGTACCATGGCAAGCTGGTGTTCCCGCGCGAGTTCCCCTTCAAACCACCCAGTATCTACATGATCACACCCAACGGTCGATTCAAGTGTAATACCAGGTAAAATGGATGAAAAAAAAATACAAAACATAAATTGCTGATTAATACTAGAAAACATCTAAAAAAATAGTTACTTTGGAATTTAAACACACAAACAATTTGTTTACATGTTATCCATGCAGTTGTGAGTACACAATGTTAAGATGTATTTATTATTTTTTTCAATTGTTAATTGAGATTATTAAGTTTATCATAACATCATAATAAATAACTTGAGATCTCTTTCAAAGTAAATGAATAGAAATATATTGAATGGATGAATGAATTCTTAAGGGCACATCAACACATTAAGGTCATTCAGTACCATTAAGGTATGGATTAAATAATGTGAGAATATTGCTATTTCAGGCTCTGTTTGTCAATCAGTGACTTCCATCCGGATACCTGGAATCCAGCCTGGTCCGTGTCCACCATCCTCACCGGACTGCTCAGCTTCATGGTGAATATTAACCCTCTCCCTATATATATAATCTGTGAATATTAACCCTCTCCCTATATATAATCTGTGAATATTAACCCTCTCCCTATATTAACCCTCTCACAATATATAATCTGTGAATATTAACCCTCTCCCTATATATATATATTCTGAATATTAACCCTCTCCCTATATAAATAATCTGTGAATATTAACCCTCTCCCTATATATAATCTGAATATTAACCCTCTTCCTATATATATATTCTGAATATTAACCCTCTTCCTATATATATAATCTGTGAATATTAACCCTCTCCCTATATATATATATATATATAATCTGTGGATATTAACCCTATCCCTATATATAATCTGTGAATATTAACCCTCTCCCTATATATAATCTGTGAATATTAACCCTCTTCCTATATATAATCTGAATATTAACCCTCTCCCTATATATAATCTGTGAATATTAACCCTCTCCCTATATATAATCTGTGAATATTAACCCTCTCTTTATATTAACCCTCTCCCTATATATAATCTGTGAATATTAACCCTCTCCCTATATATATAATCTGTGAATATTAACCCTCTCCCTATATATAATCTGTGAATATTAACCCTCTCCCTATATATAATATGTGAATATTAACCCTCTCCCTATATATAGTCTGTGAATATTAAACCTCTCCATCTATATAATCTCTGAATATTAACCCTCTCCCTATATATAATCTGTGAATATTAACCCTCTCCCTGTATATAATCTGTGAAAGGATTGGTGAATCATTTAGTACTATAAAAGGATGTAAATGGCAAGCTTGATATTGTTATTATATATTAAAGATGGTGGTACTCACAGGTGATGTGGGATATGAGATAATTGATTATATAATGATAAGACCTTGTTATATTAACTGTAGCCTGACACGGATTTGACACATTGGATGAGAGCAAGAAAATAACTGTGATTTTTGTGTGATTTTTTTTTATCAGCTGGAGAAAAGTCCGACACTGGGAAGTATAGAGACATCAGATTACACAGTGAGTATACTTCAACATCTAATAAATACCACAATCTGTCTTAACCACAACAGTTTAAAGGAAAATGCTTTAAAATGTGTGAGTTTGATTAAATTTTAATTTGATTTTCAGAAGAGGCAATTGGCAGCGCAGAGTGCATCATATAATCTAAAAGATAAACTTTTCTGTGAATTATTTCCGGAATTGGTTGAGGTAAGTTGATTCAAGTATTAAACATCTCACATAAACGTCAGGTTAAAGTTGAACCAATGTCTTGTGGAATAGGACTGTTAATAAGACCAGTAATCTATATCAGAGTGAGAGATTATCACAGTACCTTTAGTGACACTTGTCACAAGATATCTATATCCGAGTGAGAGATTATCACAGTACCTTTAGTGACACTTGTCACAAGATATCTATATCAGAGTGAGAGATTATCACAGTACCTTTAGTGACACTTGTCACAAGGTATCTATATGAGAGATTGATATGTATTTTTTTATTTGAGCAGAAGATTCAGGCAGAGATGAGGAGGAGAGAGGAGGAGTTAGCAGTGAGTTCTCAGAACGCAGCCCACGGACCTCAGGGGACGTCTCACAACCTGCACAACGTCGTACACAACCCTCCCAACGACAACCAACAAGGCTTCTTAACAAGCACTCTCACAAACATTTTTGTCATCGTGGGTTTTGCCGCTTTTGCGTATACTGTAAAAATAGTTTTACGAAGTATTGTGGAATGAAATTAACGATGAGTAATGAATGTTAATATTAAGTGATGTAGGAATATTGATATGAATGTTAACAGTCAGTCTAAACATTCATTTGGTTGTCCATATGTTAAACCAATGGAGGTCAAGTGTTGGTATGGTATAACCCCATTTAACCAAGCTTTAAGGTGGACAGACTGTAAGATGGGATCTGACTCACACCTGGGACAATAGAGGCATATGAGGACAATAAATACCCCAATACCCCAATACTGTAATACCCCGATACCCCAATACTGCAATACCCCAATACTGTAATACCCCAATACTGCAATACACCAACACTGCAATACCCCAATACTGTTTATACACTGATAACCCATTGCCCCATACTGCAATACCCCAGTACCCTAATACCCCAATACCCTAATACCCCAATACCAGTTGCCATTTTTTAAACCTCATTGAAAACTACTTGAACTGTTTAGATAATCCAACCCAGGGTTGTACAACTGTAAATTCTTATTATTGGAAAAACCCCCTGAAGATGGCATGGGGCTGTGGGGCTATGACGGGACCATATTGGTATTATGATGCCAGACCCAATGTGTGTTATGATCTGACTGACTGTCAGCAAGAAACTTGTGGCCTTCCAAACCTTCTCGTTTATATTGTTTATTTTTATCTGTGGATCACATTTACAATATTTGGGTTCCACAGTGGAGAGGGAAAATGTTTTATTTAAAAGTGCTGGCACTGAACAAATTATATCCCCATTATGTTAAAACGCTAGATGCCTAAAATTAGGTGGAAAATATCTCAAAATTCTAGATAGCAAATCAGTGCATATATACATACAATAAGTGTTAAAAATAATATCTTCATTTTTTATTTCCCATAAAACAAATCTGAGAATTTACTCTTTTGCATAGCATATTTTATCCAAATGTAGATCAAAGGATAATGCAGTATTTATCCCCTGATTATTGGAATAACAAATAAAACCTATTAGAGTCTATAAATGATCAATATTTGGTAGAATCAGTGGTAGAAATATGGAAGGAATGTGGAGGTTTCTTGCTGAGTGAATGTGTGATGGTATAGTCAATATGAACTCTTGACAAATGACATGAGAGTGTGTATAACTAGGCATAAAGTTGATAACTACTGGGTCAGCATATTTGAGAAGTTATAACGAGGCATATAGTTGAGTGGTTGATGATTACTGGGTCAGCATATTTGAGAAGTTATAACGAGGCATTTCGTTCAGTGGTTGATGATTACTGGGTCAGCATATTTGAGATAGTTATAATGAGGCATTTCGTTCAGTGGTTGATGATTACTGGGTCAGCATGTTTGAGAAGTTATAACGAGGTATATAGTTCAGTGGTTGATGATTACTGGGTCAGCATGTTTGAGAAGTTATAACGAGGTATATAGTTCAGTGGTTGATGATTACTGGGTCAGCATATTTGAGATTGTTATTACCGCGCAGACTGTTTGATGACCACCAACCCTTAAGCTATGCATAGCATAGCTTCTGCATTGAAGGGGAGGGATGCTTTTTCATTCTGTCTGTCCATCAACTTTGATCTTCTGTGAAACTTCTACTCCCTGTTCTTAGATATTAATGGGTGAGATGTTGTTTTTTAAGTTGACTAATTCCATCTATTTTTCATTAAGTTCAGAACTTTTGTCATCTTTGTTATGACATCTTGAAAAAGAATCTGATAGCTATCATTGGGTTGTTAAGGGCACTGCCATTTTGAATAGCATGACAAAAGTCAGTCAATGAGAATCAAGATAGCAAATCCAATATGTAATGTGCATTTGGATTGGTTAAATTATCATCTGCTCAAGTCTACCCTGGGAAAGGATTTAAATGATCTTTGATGAAGCAGTTTACAGGATTTTCTAGAAAATGATCACAAACATAACAAGAAAGCCATGATCAGCATAGCTCTGAAATCATTGGCCTATGTTTGCATTTGATAATTATGAATCCATGAAATTTGATCAGTCATTTATAGGCTAGCAACTACACCATTCTGCAGCAAGTTAAACATATTTACTGATCAGTCTTGCAAAAACAAGTAGAGCTTGCAGAGCAAAGTGTGGACATGTGTATACTGTATTATCAGGTGGACACCACAGACTTACCAGGTTTGTCTAAACGTGATCTTATCTCAACCACATTGACACCTAAATGCCAAGCTATGATTTATAATGCCCTCTGACTATCATCTGTAAAACTGTTTATATCTGCATTTGTTTGTTTTGTGAATATTTGAAGAGTTAACCAATAATATTACCCTTCTGTTATGATATATTTTTTTTATGTAGATATTTTTGACATTTAACTATTTTATGTGACCTGTGCTGAAATGAATGTCATAAGAAATTCTATGTGCTGTTCTAAGTTTAAATGGCACTAGTGCATGCCCTGACAAATAGATGGCATTAGTGCATGCCCTGACAGACAGATGGCACTAGTGCATGCCCTGACAGACAGATGGCACTAGTGCATGCCCAGACAGATAGATGACATTAGTGCATGCCCTGACAGACAGATGGCACAAGTGCATGCCCTGACAGAAAGATGGCAATTGGGCATGCCCTGACTGACAGATGGCACTATTGCATGTCCAGACAGACAGATGGCACTAGTGCATGCCCTGACAGACAGATGACACTAGTGCATGCCCAGACAGACAGATGGCATTAGTGCATGCCCTGACAGACAGATGGCACTAGTGCATGCCCTAACAGACAGATGGCACTAGTGCATGCCCTGACAGATAGATGACACTAGTGCATGCCCTGACAGACAGATGGCACTAGTGCATGCCCTGACAGATAGATGGCACTAGTACATGCCCTGACAGATAGATGGCACTAGTGCATGCCCTGACAGACAGATGGCACTAGTACATGCCCTAACAGACAGATGGCACTAGTGCATGCCCTAACAGACAGATGGCACTAGTGCATGCCCTGACAGATAGATGACACTAGTGCATGCCCTGACAGACAGATGGCATTAGTGCATGCCCTGACAGACAGATGGCACTAGTGCATGCCCTGACAGACAGATGGCACTAGTGCATGCCCTGACAGACAGATGGCACTAGTACATGCCCTGACAGACAGATGGCACTAGTGCATGCCCTGACAGACAGATGGCACTAGTACATGCCCTAACAGACAGATGGCACTAGTGCATGCCCTAACAGACAGATGGCACTAGTGCATGCCCTGACAGACAGATGGCACTAGTGCATGCCCTGACAGACAGATGGCACTAGTACATGCCCTAACAGACAGATGGCACTAGTGCATGCCCTAACAGACAGATGGCACTAGTGCATGCCCTGACAGATAGATGACACTAGTGCATGCCCTGACAGACAGATGGCATTAGTGCATGCCCTGACAGACAGATGGCACTAGTGCATGCCCTGACAGACAGATGGCACTAGTACATGCCCTGACAGACAGATGGCATTAGTGCATGCCCTGACAGATAGATGGCACTAGTGCATGCCCAGACAGACAGATGGCACTAGTACATGCCCTGACAGATAGATGGCACTAGTGCATGCCCTGACAGACAGATGGCACTAGTACATGCCCTAACAGACAGATGGCACTAGTGCATGCCCTAACAGACAGATGGCACTAGTGCATGCCCTGACAGATAGATGACACTAGTGCATGCCCTGACAGACAGATGGCATTAGTGCATGCCCTGACAGATAGATGGCACTAGTGCATGCCCAGACAGACAGATGGCACTAGTACATGCCCTGACTGACAGATGGCACTATTGCATGTCCAGACAGACAGATGGCACTAGTGCATGCCCTGACAGACAGATGACACTAGTGCATGCCCAGACAGACAGATGGCACTAGTGCATGCCCTGACAGACAGATGGCACTAGTGCATGCCCTGACAGACAGATGGCACTAGTACATGCCCTGACAGACAGATGGCATTAGTGCATGCCCAGACAGACAGATGGCACTAGTGCATGCCCTGACAGATAGATGACATTAGTGCATGCCCTAACAGACAGATGGCACTAGTGCATGCCCTGACAGATAGATGGCACTAGTGCATGCCCAGACAGACAGATGGCACTAGTGCATGCCCTGACAGATAGATGACATTAGTGCATGCCCTAACAGACAGATGGCACTAGTGCATGCCCAGACAGACAGATGGCACTAGTGCATGCCCTGACAGACAGATGGCACTAGTGCATGCCCAGACAGACAGATGGCACTAGTGCATGCCCAGACAGACAGAGAGTCGTATCCAAGCAATGATGGCAACAACACAGAGATATTATGTTTCATACTATATAGAGTTTTGGATTTGTTGGTCAGCTGATCCAGTGTGTGTCATACCAACTATAAGAAGTCAGTCCTATGCAAGTGAGAATAACCTATGTTTATTAATGCCATGTGAATTACAAGGTATATTTGACCACTCCCTTGTCTGCCATTCCCTTGCCTTATCATTTCTGAAGGGAATTATACTGCAAAGACAATTTATAAATTTTGCTCAAACTGTCTGCACAGTTTTGTTCCTGGCATTACTGATAGTCTTTGGAATGATATTTGATTAATGATGGGAATTAATGCTGTCTGACTGAGCTTCCCCATATTGAGGATATCTTAGTATAATGCTAAAGATTTTGAGAATTAAAGATTTGGAAAAAGTCCAATTATATTAAAGTTTGCTGGAAATTTCAAATCATACCAATGAAAATGGATATTAAACTGTAAGAGCATGATTCTGAACAAATTACTCTGTTAAGTTCTGAATAAAAACCCCAAAGAAATCACTTATTTTTCTATGACTGAGATGAGGCAGCATGGAATTCTCTATCCCTTCCATGTCCCCCTGGATTGGTAAGGAAACAGGTCTGTGTACAGTTTAAGCCACATGTTTGTAGGACCGCTGGAGCTGTGGTAACCCAGCATCTGTGTGGTCGTGCATGAATGTGTCTCAGCGCATGGCAAAGTAAGGTCCAGATATGCCACAAAATGGCCCTGCTTGAACAGAGAGGTAATGATACATAAAATCTCCTTGTCAAAATCTCCTTGTCAAAAAAATAATCAGTTGCGATTAACAGAAACCAAAAATTTTTCTGCCCTCTTTGCAGATGAAAAGTTTGTTTGTAATATGTTTCAGAAATGGATAACAAAAAAGATGGTTTTAAAGTTGTAGCTTCAAAAGTTACACATACAGAATATTATGTTCAATAACAAGCTTTTATATAATACTGAAATATTTGAATGGATGATCCTGTAATTGTGATATTAAAAAAAATATTGATTAGTTTGTTATTTGATGTGTACATATGCATGTGTTTACCTTAGCTGTTTTGTATAGAGAGTATTAACAGAAAAGGATATTTGATATATTCCAAATCAAGAAATATAAAGAGATAATGGTTCACAGCTTGTACTTTGTTTGGCCATGGGAAATGTATTGTATTGTATGATTGAATGTGATGTTCAAGGGAACACCTGGAATCAAAAGTTTAGCAACAGCATATAGTTTGCTTGAGACAAACATGTATTCCACAAAATCTGATATTTCACAATAGTTTCTCACATCCTAATATAAATTTTGTGCTTTTACATTTTTTGGGCAATTGCCAAAGTACAGTTAATAGCAGAAATACAGGGTACACTGAATTCTGTACCATAGCATTACAACAGGTGAAAAGAATATACAAAATGTCTTGCTTACCTAAATAATATTTTCAAGCCATGCAGTAAATGACTGTAATTATACAATATGATTTATGAGAAAGCAAAGTTCAAACCTGCACCTGATACCAATCGCTTACTAATTATTGGTTATTGAGGAACTTGTTGCTTCACTTTTGCCCCTTGGTGTCTCATTTTGAACACATGGTGTAAATAAACATTTTAAACTAAATGGATGTTGGTGTATATTTGTTTCTTTGATATTCTCTCATACAGGTTTATAGCATCTAAAGATCACACAACTGCACTAAGATATTGACACAATGGAAGCTCATTTCCATGCATGTGGAGAAGTTTGGAAAATATTTATATATTTATTTATTCCTCACACCCACTACCCCCCCCCCCCCCAAGTCTGAGCAAAAACACTATATAAAATTGAAATGGTTTTGCAGTATAAAACCTGGAACAAACCTGTGAATTAAAAAAAAAGATTTAAAATATGATGGTTTTTTGTATGTTTTTTTTTCTCATAGAGGTCTTTATTAAAATAAATTTAATGACGATTTTCATTTTTTTTTAAACCTAAAAAAAAATCCAACAAAAAAATTTATTAAACAAACCAAACAAACATTTCATATATATATATAAATATGGATTGTATGTTATGGAGCCACGTTATAAAAGTGATAGTTACGGAGCCACATATATATATGTATATGCTAGATTTATAAGTGAAGGGCTCTATATATGGATAAGACAATCAGATGACCAACCACAATGACAATCAGTGTGTAATTTGTGATTCAGGTAACAAATATATCCGGAATATATCTGTACAAATATATATATTTTATAGAGTTAGAGCCACATATATATATATATATATATATATATATATATATATATATATATATATATATATATATATATATATATATATATATATATATATATATATATATATATATATATATATATATATATATATATATATATATATATATATATATATATATATATATATATATATATATATATATATATATATATATATATATATATATATATATATATGTAACTCTATATTTTAATATACATTTAGCCAATTGTAAATCTGTGACCGTGTGGGTTGTCATGTCAAGGACCTGCGACATGACAATTCAGTGAGGCAGAACTATATCTGCTACAAGTAGGTCTCATCACGAAATGACTGAAATACTGTTGGAAGTGATGTAAAGCCCCAAACAAAACAAAACCAATTGGTTCATTTGGTCAATTGGCTCCATTACCTAAATCTTGTTAATGTTCATGAATCCCACTGATTGGCACTTTTGATGGCTATTTTATTGTCCTACCCATATATACAGGGCTCATTATCCATAAATATATTGACCAAATGAACCAATTGGCTAAAAATCATTTCAGGTTTTTTTCATAAATAAGGGAAATAAAAAAATTACCACATTGGACAATCTATAGCTATACAACTCAAAATGATTAATAACAAAGTAGTCAATGTAAATATAAGTAATTTTATTGCTGATTCAATAGAGAATTGATGGCAATCAGTTCTCATTTATCAGGTTATGGTAAGTTGGTGGAAACATTTTTTTATAGAAATATATAAATTATCAAATACTAGATATTACACAGGTCTGGACAATATTATGACAAATCCAGGATGAACCTGATGTTAGTCTCACGAGGCCAAAATCTGCTATCAGGTATATAATTAGCAAATAGTATGTAATTATACAGTGTTTTGTGATTTACGAATATGGAGATAAATTTTTGTTTTGGTTAATGATCTGCAACTGCACAAATCTTGGTCTCATGACCACAAATATAAAATCTAAACTTTTTTGTCTTGTTTTTGTCTTTTTCTTAATGCATACAACTCCATAATATCATATGAACAGTCAATGAAATGATGAACATAACATTTTATTCTTGTCAGAAATCATTCTTCCCAACTGCAATTGAAGCATCATTTTGATATCTATGTTTTATCATGCCCTGGCCAAAGGAACAAGAGCATAGACTCTTAAGTCTTTCATTGAATCTACCTTAATTTTGGATATCATTTAGAACTGCGCATGGTATATACACCCTTCGTCAAGGCCATGGCATAGAAAAGGCTATCCAGTACATATTTTTTTTGCTTCTTTTTAATTGACAAAAACATTTCAGATATTATCGACCCATGATATGGAATTATATGCTGCAAATGTTTACAGGTCACAAAAGCTATATTCAAGTTCATTTAGCATTTTCAAACCTTATTTAACAGCAAATTGGCTAAACATTCCAATAATTATACTTTCTTGATTGACAGGAACGAATTCCAAAGGCCTTTTATTTAATTTCCATATCTACATACTACTTGCCTCATTTGCACAAATAAAATTGAACTTCATTTTTTTGGTGTTTTTTTTATAAATTGCCTTTATTCATCAGAAATACATTTCAGTCTTACATTTCGTTTAGTAATTTGTTGGAATTACAGTTGATCATAAATAAAGAGGTATTTATCAAACGTAACATTAGTTTTTTTCTCCCAAATTTCTTTTTCTAATCCTAGAATATACTTAAGATATATCAAGAATACATAAAAATCTATTATATTTTCATTAAATAGTCTTTATTTGTAAATATAATATTTAGCATGAAGTACAAAAAAATTGAGAACCTCTATACAATTATTTCTTTCCCCCGAGAGGAATCCCAGGGTAATACACTCTTCTGATATATTATGGGATTCTATTTCACTTATGTGATTCCACCAGTTGAAAAAGGATTGCCAAAATGTGAGCACTCTATTACAATTAATAAAGAAGTGAGAGAGAGTATCTGTTTTATCACAGTAATTACATTTTGGATTATCTATTAACTTCATTTCATATAATTTTTCATTACAAGTTATAATTGGAGTCTCTTACTATCTTGTATGGCATTTTATAAACTAGTTTCCATATTTCATTGTTCATTCCTTCGTATATGACAGACCATCTACTCTCACATGCTGGCGCTCTCTTCTTTTTATCAACAAATTCCCAGTAAAACGTATTACTAGTTATTTTATGAATGGAATGGAGGGAGTTACAAATGGATATGTTATTACAATCTATAGGAGGGTTTTTAAACAATTCCACCTGTAGTACCCTGCGCCATTCTAGTGGTATACTCTGTCTAATTTGTAGACAAGAAAATTGCAATTTAGACCAAATTTTCTATTCAGTTCTTCATGGTTCAAGAAGCCACCATTATCATCCATTAAATCTATAATTCTTACAACTCCTTTGTCATACCATGGTTCCCAAAAGTAACTTTTCTTATTTATTGTTATATATCTATTATTCCATATTATTTGACTGAGTATTATTTTGGGACCAGGTTTGTTTACAATGGTGGCCTCAGACCAGTAATTTTGAATATCCCTGTGAATTTCATTTTAAAAATATCTGCAGGGTCAGGCTGTCAGCCCATGGACCTCAGACCCCTCAGAGTCAATGTTTCCGCTTCATGATAATATTTTTGACTAACTGGAAACAACATATCTTTTGTACCTCAATATAAAACCAAGTTCAAGTGAGCAAATTGCTGCAACGTATGGACCACCAAATGAGCAAATATCTTCATTTGCATTTGCCCCGAACTAAGATCACCTTAAATTGGAAGTCAGACAGGGAATCCTACAAGATACCACAATTAATCTTTTTTTATTAATCTTAATTTTAATAAAGAAATTGTAATATTAATTACAATTCGATACTTGGCAAGGTACACAAACAAATAGCAGTGCAAAAGATTTTGTTGAGGGACGCATACAGACACAGACTGGGCGAGATCAAAGATTTTGTTGATGGATGTGAAAGTGGAGCATGTTTGCCAACTTTATGAACATGTCTCTGGAAACAGCTCACAAAATAGCAAAATATGGACAATTTTGTTGACGGACAGCAGAACAGACAGATCCCAAACATTTGGATGTGGACCTTTTCTCACACTGATTGCAGGCAAGAAATCTCAAAACATAAAGTGGCTCTGAGGAAATTTAAATTCACAAGTAGCAGGGGGCTTCCTGGAATGTTGTTTATTTATGTTGGGCTGGTGTGATCATAGAAATCTCTCTTGGTGACATTTGGCTCCTAAAATTGTATGCCCACACAATAGCAGTTGCCATCATGTGTAATCAGACCCAGCTTCACACATTGGGCATTCAAAGCTGTCATGGACATGTGGAGCACCTTTCTCTTGTTCGAAGAGCATGGAGCTGGATTGTCAGGACCGTTTTGTGGATGTGCCTACCAGTAGCCCTTATATCCGTAGTCAAATTGTAACTCTCTTCCTGCAGGATATCTATTATCCCAAATATGTATAGGTATGGCTGACAGTTGAGAATCACTTTCTTTAATTGACAGTTGCAATTTGGCCAACATCCATCATTAACAAGTTTCCACAGATGTGTGGCGTCAATGCTTCATTGCCATAAAAAGTTGGTTTTCAGGATCACAAAGTAAATATATATTTTGAAATTTAGGATTTTAGCAGTCTTGAGTGCATCCATATTGCTTCTCTCTAACAAACCTGGCTGTGTTGAGTCTGGTGTTTATGTTCTTTTAAAATTCAATGTATAATTTTGCTAATCTTGGAGCATCATTTCTCATGAATTCATGCATGGAGATGATTTATGTTTGGTCTTAAAATACCTTTTTGTTGCAGAATACAACTATGCTTCTCAATCTTTTGCCCAATTTCATCAAGCCGGAATCAAAGCGAAAGGTGGCTTTTACAAATGGAGTAATTGGCTTGGTTCAAATGTTCTTTCTGAGATAAAATGCCTAAAAAACCTTTTTAGGATATATTTACACTTTACTCTATGTATTCACAACGATAGATTTGTTGAAATGCGTCATTATAATTACCCTCTAATTTTGAACATGGTCATGGAACCATTTTCTTCACTATACTGACCTTATTTTAATAAATTATAGCAATTAAGAAACATAGCCAAATGGCCTCAGGGGCTATGCTGTCCATTACTTTTTTGTGTTGTAGAAATTGCTTTCTAAATGATAATTTAAATCCTTTCCCAAAGCAGGCTTGAGCAGATAATTTTGACCAATCAAAATGCATATTACAAATTTAGTTTGGCCCAAACTTGATATCTCAATTCTTATTGGCTAATTTTAGCAATGTTATTTAAAATGGCAACCTGCTGGACAACTCAATGATTGCTATCAGATTATTGAAAAAAATCATAACAAAGTGGAAAAAAATCATAGCCTACTGGAAAATAGAATTGGTCCCCATGAAAATACAAATTCTTTCCTACTAAATGCTAAGAACTCACCCCCAATAGGTTCAGAGATCAAAGTTGACAGATAATGAAAGACATTCACCACCCCACCCCACCCATCACTGCAGAAACTATACTGAGTCAGCATAGCTAAAAAGCAATTAAAAAAAATGTTTGTTAGGACCATGGACATCAGATGCTACCTAAACCATGATCAATGCTCAAGTCATGATCTATATATAGCTTTATCATCATCAGTCAAGGTTTAAATTGTAAAACGGCATTTTATTCGGCAGTGGACAAGAGTGAAATGTCAGGTTTGATGACATTTATAGAAACCGTGACCTTAAAAAGTCAAGGTCATGCATGTTTTAATGTTGTTGATCTAATGCACAGACGGATGGGCAGACATGGATTGTTCATTTCTTTTCATTTTCTTTTGCATTACTGAGCCTCTTAGCTGTTCAATAAATTGTCGTAATGTTCCAGGAGAAATTCTCCCTTGTCAAATTGTTTGGTAGAAAAGACCCCATGACCTTGAAAGTATAAGAATATAAAGTTGGGTATTTTCTTAATACTTGCCAATATAACTTTATAAATCGTTACTCTAGACCTTCATGGTCAAGTCCTATTTTGACGAAATGTTTGGCTTTGTTCGTTGGTGAAACACTTTGAAAGAAACATATCCTGATCATAAAAATCTCTCTTGGTGTCATCTGGCTCCTGCAGTTCCTCAAATAATGTGCACACGTGATGACGGTTGCCATCTGCTGTTATCAAATCTGGCTTGACGCACTGGGCATTCCAAGCTGTGTCATGGACTGCATTCCAGCCAGCAACACAAGTGTCGGGATTTCCTGCAGTTGTGGCAAACACATACAGGTTGTTGGCGGCAACACCACAATATGCCCGGACATCTTGGTCTGCAAGTTCAGTAATGATTGCGCAGAGAGGAGTAGGAAAAAGCCGAGGAACTAATTGTTTGTCCCCTTTTCCTACTTGAAAGGTCAACAAGAGCTGATGAAGCATGTCTTGTATACTTGTGTCTTTGAGAGAATCTTTGAGAGAATCTTTGTTAAACCAAGAGATGTCCAAAGCCTCTTTCCATTCGTATAAAAGAAGTCTTGGATTTTCTTTGTTCAATTGTTCTTTGAGAGATGAAATGTCTTAAGAAACTGGAATCATGTCAAAGATTGTGCACTTTGCTTTGTGCGTTATAAAATATTGTCTTGATATGATCTGTCCGCAAATGGTACATTTCACTAGTCAGTTCATCATTTGATGTCTGCCTTCTCTGAATATTACTGTTTCATTCTCTTTGAAGCTGTATTTGATTCATACTATCTCGTAGCAAGTTTGGTATGGTAGCAGCTCAATTTAATAACATGATAAAGAATAACTTTGCTCCAAGTAAGTGTTCTGGTGATCATGGTTAAGGTATTTGGAAGTTGTGGAACAGCTGATTAGATACTTTGAACCTATATTTCACAAGATCCTACAAGCATATATGAAGCTAAACAGCAACAAATCTGCTAGAAATGATGGAATGGGAAGGTGTGGCTGACCATTGAAAATCACTTTCTTTACCAATCAGACAGTGCTCTACGTCTCACCCTCAAGGTGCAAAATATCTCATTCACAATATAGAAATTCTCTTGCCCTCTCATTGATGTTGTATATTATATGCCATTTGTAGTGTACAATTGGTTGATTTACATTACACTCATTAAACAGACCCTACAACATTCTTATCTTATGTTAACAGTCTGTTGGGTGACAAAGGACACATTTAAATAGTACTTTTTTCTGGAACTATCTCTAACAGTTGATTACCGTGTTCAAGTAAATGGTCATATTGCAATATGTCTTTAATGAAATAACAATGCCTACCACAGTTATGGTTTCCAGGAAGGGGTTTTCGCATCTTCTGGGTGGAGGGTCGAGCTGTGTGCTGGAAAGAGGGTCCAGCTGTCTACTGGAGGGGACCGGCTGTGTGCTGGGTATAGGGTCCTATTCTGTAGTATCCATGAGGTCCAGCTGTCTACCTGATGTAGGGTCAGACTGTGTGCTGGATAGAGGGTTGGCTGTCTACCTGATGTAGGGTCCAGCTGTGTGCTGGATAGAGAGTCCGGCTGTCTACTGGGTATAGGGTCCCATTCTGTAGTGTACAACAGGTCCAGCTGTCTATCTGATGTAGGGTCAGACTGTATGCTGGATAGAGGGTCTGACTGTCTACCTAATGCTGGGTCAGACTGTGTGCTGGATAGAGGGTCCGGCTGTATACCTGCTGTATGGTCCAGTGCCAGCTGTGTGCCGGATAGAGGGTCTGGCTCTCTACCTGATGCAGGGTCAGATTGTGTGCTGGGTAGAGGGTCTGGCTGTCTTCCTGCTGTAGGGTCAGACTGTGCTGTATATACAGGGTGGCCACGCACCTGGAAAAGTCAGGGAAAAACTTTTTTTTTTCAAGGTCAGGGAAATGTCAGGGAATTTAAAAAAGTGTCAGGGAAATTTCTGATTGACAGACATGTCAGGGAAAAGTCAGGGAATTTTGTTCATTTTCATAATCATTGAGTACTTTTAGATCATTCATGGGTTTAAAACAAACATTGACGATGAAGAATAACTGAGGGATCAAAATGAGCTCCTTTGGCTTTAATACTATAATAGCAAGAATTAAAGTTTCCAAGTTGAAGCTCAAATATCCATGATGTTGTTGCATGTCTTATTTTTTTATTTTAGTTCTAGTCCGTAGATATCATTCCAATATTGTGGCCTCCCAGGCCTTACATATATAAATATAAATTTATATATATTTCTCTGTGCAGTGAAATTTATTTTTATAAATTTTGTGTTCACCAGGACAGGGCCTCTGACCTTGCATAGATTGCAGGATTGAGTCATTTAGCATGATGAATATAAACATCCCCTGAATTTGGCATTCAACAGGAACATACCTTTAAATTTAGTGTGATGTGTGCATGGGAGGCCCCAATATTCAATCAATGTTCCATATATATACTCCTGTACAAGATGACTCGTGTCTAAGTTGAATGGTAATTATGCGTCCCAAACACCTAGATATATGTTTTAATACATTTATAAGATGAATTATTATTTTTGGGGTCACAACACCAAATTGATTTTCAATCTCAAGCATGTGACCTGGATTGCAGAAATGGCGGAACACATGAAACTCTGGGTGAAAAAAACTTTTTTTCTTCCAATTCGGACAGATTTATTAATGGATTGACATTAAGCTTGTTAACTTCCCGGTAAGCGTTTTGTTCATGTATTGTTTATATACCTTGAGATATGTGACCAAGCTCGTCAGCAACTCGTCCAACTTTGGTCTTTTCCAAAGTCTCCAACCAGCTCCTGGACCACTGACTCATGTATAGGATGAATAAGGATAATTTGACAAATTTCTGGGCAAAAAACCTCGTCTTATATAAGAGTATATAAGAGCATAAAACCATCATCCAGGTAAAGGGTGGAATGGGCGGCTGTAGGGGAGGATGATGGCAGCAATACCTGGATTTTTTTTTTGAGTCAGGGAAAAGTCAGGGAAATGTCAGGGATTTTTTTTCTGATCAGAGTGTGGCCACCCTGATATAGGATCCCGCTGTCTACCTGATGTAGGGTCCAGGGCCACCTGTATGTCGGATAAAGGGTCCGACTGTCTTCATATTTTATATAGAGGTAGAGGTAAAATTCAAGATAGAGGTAAAGATTCAGATTCCTTAAAATTTTAATGATCATGGTAACCACAGATCAGGGAAAGGTTTTTTCTTAACGTCAGGGAAAAGTCGGGAATTTTAATTATTATCAGGGAAAATTGAAAATTCTGAAAAAGTAAGGGAAATGTCAGGGAAAATTGATCCAACTGTTATCCTTATCAGTTTATAGAGGTGTTGGCCCCTCATTACCTGGGGTAGAAGCTTGTTGACATCTGTCTTACCTTAATTTGTTGATGATTTTAATTTATGTTACAGGTCCACAAGCATGCATACTATAGAAAGACAGCTCCAACAACATCTTAATAGAATACAAGAATGGGATGATCATAATGGATTTAAATTTTCTTTAAAGAAAACTATGTGTATGCACTTTTGTAAAAAATGTTCACCCAGATCCTGATCTTTATTTAGGCCAAACTCGAATACCTGTTGTCGAAGAAACCAAGTTTCTTTGACTTATTTTTGACAGAAAATTATCTTTTATTCCCCACATTAAATACGTTAAGAAGAAATGCCAGAAGGCATTAGATTTATTACGGGTTATTGCCCATACCTATTGGGGAGGGGACCGTAATATTTTATTGCAATTGTACAGAGCATTGGTATGTTCTAAGCTTGATTATGGGTGTATGGTATATGGATCAGCATGTCCATCTTATATAAAAATGCTTGATCCTATACAAAATCAAGGTCTAAGCTCATGCCTTGGTGCATTTCGTACATCGCCTGCAGATAGCTTGGCAGTTGAGGCAGATGAACTGCCTCTTGATTTAAGAAGAGAAAGGCTTGCCCTTCAGTATGCTGCAAAAATTGCAGCTTGTCCGGACAATCCTGCACATGATATTATATTCAATCCAAATTATGTTGATCTTTTTGAAAATAAACCAAATACAATACCAACTTTTGGCATTCGCATCAAATAATCTTTACAATCTTTAAATATAAATCCAAATCAAATAGCTAAATTTCAATATCCAGAAATACCTCCATGGACCTATGAAACTTTAAATATTAATGTAGCCATGTCAGAATTAAAGAAATACTCAACCGATCCATCCCTTTATATAAATAGATATAAAGAAATTAAATCTATTTTCACTGGATATCAGTGTATTTACACTGATGGATCATTTGATGATGACAGGGCTGCTGCAGCTGCTGTTAAGGGCAATCCTTGATTTTGAATTGACAGAATATATCATTAGTTCTGATGATTTATTATTTCTGATGATTTTGATATATTTAGTATACAATCCACAATTCTTCTAATTCTTCTAATTTTGTTTATTTATTTAATGATAATCCTATATTTTTTTAATGTTGCCTTGAATCTGTCAAAATAACATTTATGACTGTCATTTCTCTCTTTCCTCAGAGTGTTATTAGAAGTTTGAAAAATCACTCAATAATCTACTTAATGCTTTCTTAATTATTTGTATATGATTCTAAATAGTGTTATATACTTTTATATTTATTAATATATATGTGCTTGTTCTCTTCGAGTTGTCTCTTCATTGGGTAATATGAATCTCTCAATAGTATACTTGACCTGAAAAGCATAAAAGCATTTATTATTTCAAGTGGTTTTATTTCAGGTGATTCACAATTCAAATGAATAAAATCTAATTTATGAAGCCATGTACCTGTTCATAGTGCCTGAACAAGGACAAGATACTTACTGGCACACGTCAAAGCCCATTGCTAAAATCTTTTCATCTTCAGCCAAGGATAGACTGATCAGAAACATCCAGAAGGTGTAGAGCTTAATAAAGAGATGTTAAATGTATTGTACATTGTATAATTCTTATGACAGTGAATGATAAAAGTGAAAAATATATATCAATGGAATTTCTCTGAACATACAAGTTGAAATATGCTGTTTTCGAGATACATCTTTTCTAGTTCAAATTGCTTTATAGAGTGTGAATCCTTTCCAAGATATTCATATTTTGCTTCTAAGTACCAGCGTATCCACAGCTTTCTCTTGTCCTCATCTGGTAATCTGTCCTCAGGGGCACAGACACCTGCAAGGGGCAGATGCAGCATTTTTAATAGTTTTCAGTATATTTACAAAAAGACCAAACTTTTTCAGAATGTAATAAAATACTGTAACAGTAAAACACCGACTTTAAATGTTTTGAAGTAGTTATGCATTATACTCAGCAAAATAAATTATACTGGTATGATGGTACAAGCATGTATAAAGAAATGTTTTCAAGATTGCTATAGCAAAACATATTAATGTAGATAGGTAGTGCTCTAGCATTACCTATCTACATCCACTAAGGTTATTCAGTGCCTAAATCTGGTAAAACATAGACGTTTTGACTAGATATATGATTTATAAAATCAATATGATATGTAAATAACCAGATAACATTGATATTTGTTATATAAAAAACTACCACATTGTGTATGAAAAATCTAATTAATTGGAATTTGTTCCTTCCATACATTGCATCAGATATATAATAGTACCAAAATATTGACATTTTGGTTGACAGATGGATGGACAGAGCAGTGGAAGTAAAAAAAAACAAAAACAAAACAAGTGCTCTCTATTTCAATGTATTTTTTATTTATATTCAGACTTATTTGCTGGGTACCTGCTGGCATTGAATTCTGAAGAGCAGCAGGCAAAACAGTTCCTGTCAGGCTTCAGGCAAAACAGAAAACCTTGACAGAACATCCCCACATAACTCGCTTTTCTATCTTCATGGTGTAGTAGCACCTTTGCAGTTTGGCCTGTGTTGCCCTTCAATTGGCTTGGGTTGATGGCTGGTCTGTTACCCTTGTGATGCTGGAAACAGGGGCACCCTCATAAACTGGGACCTCTCCAGAAGAATTTCACAGACTTTCCTTTTGAGCTCATCACCGAAATCTAATTGTGCACAGCCTAAAATAGGCAATTGTTTTCAAAGATTTTTTTTTGGAACGATTGACATCTAGAGAAACAACACAATCCATAATGTTTTCAAATTTTAACTCTGGTCAGAATTGCCAAAAAGCATCTATTCTTTCAATACTAGAAAATATTACCATTCTCTATTTGAAATTCCTGGACATCCGGACATTGTGCTTGAAGTGACTTTAAAATGACAAAGCTCTTGACCAAAGCTATTATTTGGAAAAAAGCATTTTCCACCACCTGTGAACAGAGTGACACATTATCTTATTAGAATTTGTCCTTCACAAGTTCATAAAACACGTAAAATAGTCTTACAAAACATTAATATCTAAATGAAATATATGCAGTCTTTTGTATAATTATGATGTTTATAATGTCTTCTGTCAGATTTCAGGGAAGGGAAGGGAAATCTGATCTTGTTTCAAATCTTGTTTCAAAACGTTATACCTTACACACTTCCTCAATATATTATACTGTGCTATTTGTTGGTCACTGTAATCTGTGAAATCAAAAATTTATTGTTACAATAACATTTATTGTTACCATAACATTTATCATTACAATAACATTCGTGGGTAAATGCTTATACTGAAAAAGGACACAATTACATACCTTCATTATTTCTTCCTTCACTGATTATGGAAATACAGAATGAAACGTTTATCTGATTAGTATAAAATTAATTTTAACATTTTATAAATAATAAAGCAGTGTTATGAGTTCAAAGATAGTAAATAATTTGTTAATAAAGTAAAGTTCAAAACAAAATAGGAGCAAAACAAAGAAATTACTTACCCCACAATCTTTCCATTGCAAACAGACTGGTGTACCTCATGTCTCCCAAAGTCAATTTGTCATTCCAGGCCCTGACCTTTATTACTGCAGGGAAGGTCCTTCTCTTTGCCAGACTTGTACCACAGGCACGAAGTCCCATCTCATATAGCCATTCCAAAAGGTTGAGGGATGTAAAACACTTTAAACACTGAAATAAAATTTATCAAAGTCAATGTTTTCCTCATGCACTAAAAATTAGAATGTGTATGATTTTTCCAAAACAATTTATTTCAAAGTACAAGATATCATTCCCAAAAGTTTCAACGCTAAAGATTTCACATTGATATATCAGCTAATAATACACTTATAGAAATGATTTAAATATGTATTGAATTGTGAGAACAAGTTGAAAACAGTTGTGTATGTAAAATAAAGATCATATAACATGTTGGTCCCAAATATAAGATGTTTATTATATTTTTGAATATTTAACAATATCTCTACTAAAAACATTACTGTTGTAATCTTCAGATGGCCTACACTTACCCACGATCAGGTGATTATGGTCCCCTGCTTGAACTGCCAGCCAAAACGTGTCTGCTGACGTAACCCTGCTTGCGGGACATCCTGCCTCCCCGGTAAAGCCTCCTCCTCAACATCAATCTCTTCACCCTCCCATGTGTCATCCCAATCATCCCTCAAGTTGTCAGACAGCCTGAACCCAGTTTGGGACAGGAATCTTAGCTTTATCAGCTGCAGCCCTTCTTGGCCTCTCACAATGCTTGGTGGCTGCCATGTTTAAGTCACAACAAAATGCCTTTTGCAATATTTTATTTTTAAATTCAATTTATTAAATGTTTAGCTTTTCATAGAAATGCCTATCATGTTTGGCCCAAATACCCAACTCGTTTGAACACCTCAAACGAGTTGGGTATTGTTTATAAACACATAATGTGAGGATAAACCCTATCAGGAGGGCATTTTAGCATCAATGTCAAAGGTCATGACCCAGTTTTGTTTATCAGACGTCGGATAGAATAGGCCATTGTCATATGATTCATGTATATCTTCTTGGAAAAACCAATTGGCTGAGAGTGCAAGGTTGAACCAACTTGCCCTGAGACTATTGACACCATATGACGTTTGATATAACCTTTCGACAATAATTTACTACAAAGAGGAGCTATTTATGATTAGTTCAATGGTGAAAAACCTGCTTTGAATTTCAAGGTTGGCAATGTCCAAGAATATTTATGACATAACCTTTAAAAAAAATAAATAGATAAATCCCTTTATATTGAGCACACAATTTAATCTCTACAGCTTTGATATTATGGCCAATTTTCATCACCCACAACCATTATATTTCAATGTATCTTTGTTCTGGCATAATTACATCATTTTGTAAAACTCTGTAGGGCTCCCACCTGTTACAGTGTAATCATGATAATGACATCAGACAGCTTGGATCATGAACTTTTGACCCACGGTGGTTAGTCCTGCCAATCAACAAAATTTATAAAGCAAAGATTTATTCTTATGGTTTGAACCTACCAATATGTTTCAGCCAATGTGGGGGTAGGAATGGAAAACACAACTCTCTGGCTTCATAGTTATATCCAAATAACTCACAGTCAACAAAATAGACGTCTCCTGTAAAAACCAGTAAAAAACGTGTTGAATAATAATTCCTTACAGGATAATTATATATTATCACTGTCAAAGTATAGAATATGTTCAGAATATAATTAAGATATTTAAGTGATAATGAGTTGTTATTACTGGCATTTAAGCTGCACAATTTAAGATGAGAAAATGATTCAATAATGATGATAACATGTATGTCTGTTCATAATAATGATAATAAAAAAATAAGTCTGTTTATAGAACTGTGTTCAGAACATGTTTTCTGAAGTGATATGTTTTCAGTCTGCTTTTGAAGGATGTGACTTAAAGGAGGTGACTGAAGTACTAGTCCTAATATCACTGGGGAGAGAGATCCAATGTCTAGGGACGACAGATGAGAAGGCTCTATCACCCACTGTCTTCAGATAGCTAAGCACCATTGTTAGATCTCAGGCACCTTTCACCCTGTTACACAAGTACATCACGCAAGTAAGGCGGCACCTTACCATTTTGGGCCCTCCAGGTCATAAGAAGGATTTTGAAATCAATCCTGGCATGAACCCTCAGTTTTCCTGATATATGATCACATTTCCTGATCTTCCCTACATCACAGGCTGCAGAGTTTTGAAGGTATTGTAGCTTCTTAATATCAGATCTAGGAAGACCTGCAAGAAGGCCATTTCCATAATCCAGAGTAGATGTAACAAAAGGGTTAATGTTAGGTGTCTTCTTGTCTGGACAATGTCTGATAGCAGTTAAGTTCTTGATGTGGTAATATCCCTTTTTGCACATTTTCTTGATTCATTTTTGAGTCAAAGGTGATGCCAAGGTCTACAACTGACTCACGGGGTGTGGTATCAGAGTCATCAACTCTGATAGTGTTAGGGATATTGTTGTTAGCAGCAGTACTATACTTGTCAGTACAAATCAGCATTTCAGTTTTACCATCATATATTTTCACCTTGTTTGAGATCAGGAAGGTTCTGACCTGACTGACACATTCTTCTCATTTGCGTCTCCCTATGTCTACTTGCTGACTGGAAGTGTGATCAACAGGGATGTAGATCTGAGTATTGTCTGCACATATGTGGTAGTTGGGGCCATATTTGACCAGGATATCAGCCAGAGGAGATATGTAGATAGTAAAAAGTATGGGACCCAGGACTGAATCATGTGGGACCCCATACTTTATGTGTTTGAAAGAGGACCTATGGGACCCTACCTTGACACATTGCTTCCTATCACAAAGATATGTTTGAAAGAGAACCTATGGGACCCTACCTTGACACATTGCTTCCTATCACAAAGATATTCATTACCCCATTATTCTAAATAACCATTTTCCTCCACCAGACGAACGAATCCCCAAGTGGAAGTTTCATAAAGCCGATTGGGCAAAATTTCAAACATCCTGTTTTAATAGAATAACTCCAGAAATTTTTATAAATGTAGATGATCCTCTTCAAGTTTTTACAGACACATTGTATGATATTGCTGATGGGTGTATTCCCAAATCAAAGTCAAATTCCAAAATTAAAGAAAAACCCTGGTTTAATGATGAGTGCAAAAAAGCTGTCAAGGAGCGCAAAAAAGCTCTGAAAAAATTTAATCGACAGCCAACTCAATATAATTTGCACCAGTTTCATATAAAGAGAGCTAAAGCCCGTTACATTATTAAAATAAGCAAAAGAAAAAGCTGGAAAGATTATGTTTCTAAATTAAATACACGTTCACCAATTAAGAAATGCTGGGATATGGTGCGTAAAATTACTGGGAAGGGAGGTGGAGCAAGGATCAAACATCTAAATCATAATGGCCAATTAATAACAAATCCCACCGAAATAGGTAACACAATAGGTCAAACCATTTCCAAAAATTCCTCATCCAATAATTATTCTGCCAAATTTCAACAAATAAAAACTAGAAAAGAAAGAAGCCAACTAAATTTTATATCCCATAACTTGGAAGTATATAATAAATCATTTACAATAGAAGATTTGAAACTTGCTTTGGATAAATCTCATGATACTGCTCCTGGACCTGATCAAATTCACTACCAAATCCTTAAACATCTCCCTGACCAATCACTTGGGCATCTTTTAGATATTTTTAATACAATTTGGGAAAGCGGTGATTTTCCTCCTTCATGGAGGGAAGCCACTATCATTCCCATTCCCAAACCTGGCAAAGATTCATCAGATTCAAATAATTATCGTCCCATTGCTTTAACAAGTTGTATTTGTAAATCAATGGAACGAATGATTAACGAGCGTTTAGTTTGGTTTTTGGAAACTGCAGCTTATATTTCTGTTGCACAAAGTGGCTTTAGAAAAACTCGAAGTACCATTGACCACCTGGTACGTTTAGAGACATTTATAAGAGAGGGTTTTATAAAAGGTGAGCATGTGGTGTGTATTTTCTTTGATTTAGAAAAGGCATATGACACCACATGGAAATATGGGATAATGAGCGATTTATATGATATGGGATTAAGGGGTCGTTTACCCCTTTTTATTCAAAATTTTCTATCAAACAGACATTTTAAAGTTCGAGTGGGTGCATCACTTTCTGATGTTTTTGATCAGGAAATGGGTGTTCCACAGGGTAGTATATTATCAGTCACCCTTTTTATTATTAAAATTAACAGCATTGTTGATTGTATGAGGCCTGGAGCAGATTGCTCACTTTTTGTTGATGATTTCAACTTAAGCTACAGGTCAACAAGCATGCATACAATAGAACGGCAGCTCCAACAACACCTAAATAGATTACAACAATGGGCTGATAACAATGGATTTAAGTTTTCTTTGAAAAAGACAGTATGTATGCACTTTTGTAAAAAGTGGAAGGCTCACCCAGATCCTGATCTACACCTTGGCCAAACTCAAATCCCTGTTGTCGAAGAAACCAAGTTTCTTGGACTTATATTTGATAGAAAACTATCTTTTATCCCTCATATTAAATATGTAAAAAAGAAATGCCAGAAGGCATTAGATTTATTACGGGTTCTCGCCCATACTGAATGGGGAGGGGACCGTAATATTTTATTACAATTATATAGAGCACTGGTACGTTCCAAACTTGATTATGGGTGTATGGTATATGGATCAGCACGTCCATCATATATTAAAATGCTCGATCCTGTACAAAATCAAGGGTTAAGACTATGCCTTGGTGCATTTCGTACCTCGCCTGCAGATAGCTTGGCAGTTGAGGCAGATGAACTGCCTCTTGATTTAAGAAGAGAAAAGCTTGCCCTGCAGTATGCTGCAAAAATTGCTGCTTGCCCAGACAATCCTGCACATGACGCTATATTCAATCCAAATTATGTTGATCTTTTTGAAAATAAACCAAATACAATACCGACTTTTGGCATTCGCATTAAAGAATCTTTACAATCTTTAAATTTAAATCCGAATCACGTAGCTAAATTTCAATATCCTGAAACACCTCCATGGACCTATGAAGCTTTA
This sequence comes from Amphiduros pacificus, assembly GCA_949316495.1. NCBI lineage: Eukaryota > Metazoa > Annelida > Polychaeta > Phyllodocida > Hesionidae > Amphiduros > Amphiduros pacificus. The sequence continues at coordinate 33,799,994 of OX439012.1, read as the reverse complement.
AATATTAATGTAGCCATGTCAGAATTAAAGAAATACTCAACCGATCCATCCCTTTATATAAATAGATATAAAGAAATTAAATCTATTTTCACTGGCTATCAGTGTATATACACTGATGGATCATTTGACGATGAGAAGGCTGCTGCAGCTGCTGTTAAGGGCAATCATATTTATTCAGAACGTCTGCCAAATAAATCATCGATTTTTTCTGCAGAACTACATGCTTTGTACCTTGCTTTGGATCATGTGGAGACTTCTCCACACAAAACATTTTTAATTTTTTCTGATTCTTTGTCTTGTTTACAAGCATTGAAAGCAAAGGATTGGAAAAATCCCTTTATTTACAAAATTCTCGAACGGTATCATAGACTCTGTACAGATGAAAATAAAGAAATACGTTTTTATTGGATCCCCAGTCACATTGGAATCCATGGAAATGAGGCCGCTGACCAAGCTGCCAAAGCAGCATTGGACAAACGCCCAATAGATTTACTTATTCCATATACAGAGTTTAAGAAATATATTACTGTTTTTTTACGTTCTAAATGGCAGTTGCGCTGGAACGAAGCTATTTTTAATAAATTACATGAAATTAAGACTGTTCTAGGCAAAACTAAAGGTGCTATTAGAATTAACCGTAGAGAAGAGTCTGTTTTAACCCGTATAAGAATAGGACATAGTCATTTGACGCACTGTTATCTGCTTAAAGGTGAAGATCAACCGGAATGTATTGGTTGTCAAAGGGCTTTGACTATTAAACATATTTTAATTGAGTGTATCGATTTTGATAATATACGAACTCAATATTTTAATGTACAAGATTTACATACGTTATTTGATACTGTAGATACTTCTGTAATAGTATCGTTTTTAACTCACATAGGACTTTATAATCAGTTTTAAGGGCAGAGCTTTTGTTTATTTATGTCATTGACTTATTTATCAAGAACTGCAAAACATCATACTGATAAAGTCTTTTAAACAAATTATACATATTTATTATATTTGATTGATATTATATAAATGCTGTTCACAGTTGATAAATTCTTGTGTTATCTACATATTGTATTAACATTTACATTTTGTTTATAGTCAATATTACGTTTCTATTTTTACTGTTTTGGCACTTTATTGTGTCAATGTGAAACCATTCATTCATTCTTTTTTACCATTTTTAGGCACTAAATAACCTTAGTGGTTGATGTGCCTCTAAGCAACCATTCATTCATTCACAAAGATATGACCAAATCCAAGACAGGGCATGTCCTCTAACATTGCATCTTGTTTCCAATCTATCAAATAGTATGTGATGGTCAATGTTGTCAAAGGCAGCAGAGAGGTCAAGTAATAATAGAATAACTGACTTCCTATTATCAAGGTCTCGTAAGATATCATTTTGCACCATGAGTAAGGCAGTCTCAGTGCTATGAGATTCCTTGCAGGCCAATTGGAATTTGTCAGTAAGGTCGTTCCTTACTAGGTGAGGAATCAACTGGTCAGCAACTGCCTTCTCAGGGACAGGTCTGTAATCAACTGATTCCCAATTCTTAAACTTATTTCCAATAAATAGAAATAACTGTACATAAAGCTGATGGGGTTTTGTACACCGATCAATTTGTAAATATTTGATTGCGCAGTTTTGTTCACAACATAGTAACAATATGTTTTGTCAGAGAGGACCAAGATAGGGGTCATATCTTAACAAATAATTACAGAATGTTAAATATTTTGTTGCACAAGTCTGTCCACAAAGTGTGGTGGAGCAAAAATGAAGAATTCAACAGTTTAAGGTAGATTTGTCACCAAACAAGCTAACCAACAAGCGTGAAATAAAAAAGAGTCTCCGCTAGTCGTGTTAAATACCATTTTCACCAAGATAACCTACAGCCTGGTGAGATTAGACTAGAAGGACTGTCCACAAAAATGGTGGAACAGAAAAAGACGAGTGTCTACAGATTTGGTAAATTCGTCACCGAGCAATGTTGACATACGAACAAGAAACCAAAATAGGAGCAACCGCTCAACGTGTCAAACACTGTATTCACCAAAAAACCGACAAGGGTAAGATTAGACTTTAAGAACTCTCTACAGAGTGGGGTAGAACAGTAAGTTTGTATATTATCTTTTAGGGTTGTAGAATCTGATCACGAAGCCAGACCTAATTGACCGGGCGCGGGCAGAACTTAGGCAGTAGATCAAAAATGCTGCGCCTTAAGACAGATCAATTAATCGGCTTCCTCGATGTTTAACAGCCAAGCTCCGCAGCTTGAGAGTAAATTCCCTTTTCTGCAAAATCATTTCTCAATTCATGTTCATATAATCATTGCATAAACTATCGTTCAATATATAATTGATGAGATAATATAACAGGGTCTTTATTTATATGAGCTGCTTTAAAATGATGTTTGTGCATTTTAACAAACCTGTTTCTTGATTAAAGATTGTATTTCTATCATGGAAATCATTATGACACACACAGGTGGGCAACCCAATCTCTCTCAGATATTCCACTATATATTCCACTTCTTCCTTTAGCTCATCTTTGCTTGGAAACTCCTGTTCATACCTGTGTAATCATACAAAAAAAAGTAAATATATATATTTCTATTAATATTTATATTTTATAATATATCTATATATATTAACAATATCACCAGGAGAAATAAATTAGATAGTTCACCACATATTTCCCTCAATGGTATGCCAAGTAATATCATACTTTTTCTGTCTGCTCCCATCTTTCATTTTCTCTGGAACAGCACTGAGGAATTGTAAAAGTTGTATTTCAAACACAGTGTTCCTTGTGTTCAGTTTTGCATGCTTTCCCTCCTTGTCTACGAGGTGCACAGCATCCAAATTTGTGGTATGCAGTTGGGCTAATCCTTTTAAGCAGGTTCTACAAATATTGGATTTGATGAAATAAGACATCAACATTTTCAGGTTGAAAGTTTAAAAGAATTATTCGACACAGTTGATGTTGCTTTGATTGTATCCTTTTAAAACTAATTGGCCTGTTTAATCATTTTTAAGGTTGAGCAGAAGTGTTGAGCAATTGCCAGCTCAGCATCTACCTAAGACACCATGTTTAAATATGATTTAGGGTCTTTTAAATGTGATGTTAACATGTAACTTGTAATTCATTGTTTTAATGTTATTTGCTATTGCAATGTCATTATTTTCTGCATGTGTTTACACTTCATAATAATAATAATAATAATAACATTTATATAGCGCCAATACCAAGCAGAGCCTGTTCATTGTGCTTAACCCCATAGTATTTCCTAAATAGGAAAGTTGGACTTGAAAACAGATACCGTAGGGCTCCTCCTAATATCATTAGAGATGTGATTCCATAACTATGAGTGGGAAAGCCCTGTCACTAACAGTTTTCATATTGGAAGATGGTATCGCTAGGTCCTGATTCGCACTAGAACGCAACGTCCTAGTGTGACGTTTAAGAGCCAATAGGACATTTATGTAATGTGGTGCCTTACCATTTAGGACCTTCCAAGTCATGAGCATTATTGTAAAATAGATCCTAGCTTTGAGAGGCAGCCAGTGAAGTTTTCTTAGTTTTTCACTAATGTGATCAAATTTCCTAAGTTTACACACCACTCTAGCAGCTGAGTTTTGTAGTTTCTGGAGTTTTTTAAGCTCCACGTCAGGAATACCAGCCAGTAAAGCATTGCCGTAATTGAGGGTTGATGTGACAAATGCACGCCCATATCCTACCCTATCTGCAGATTCTCATGGATCCCACCTGTTCCTAATTTCACCATGACTGACAAATAAGATCTTATGATAATGCAATAGATATAAATATTAATATAGGATAATCTTATAATTAATACTAAATTAGAAATATAAGACATATTACTTTTTTTGCAGTCATTGTCAATGATGTCATCATGAGGGATTTAATGCATGTGCAACTCAAGCTGCAATGATCTTCAATTTTCATAACTTAAGTCATAACTTTGATAAACTGGTCTTATTAACATGCTTGTTTTGGTTGCATTGTTGTTTATTTACTAATTAGTTATGTAGGTAGGTAGTTGCCCTATGATGATACCATTCTTTTTTAAACTGCATTTGCATTCAAAATATCTTATTTCTTCTAAAAAAAATCATGTTTCCCTTGTGCAGTCGTACTAACGCACCCCGCAGATTAATGTGCATCATAATTCTTTTCCAATTTACAAAAGTGAATCAGAAAAGTGAAAGTTGCCCTTTAATAATGAAACAATGTTGAGATGAAGAAAAAACAAGCCTTGCATTTTTTGTTGAAAATAGAAGTACATGAAAACAGTGGATTTCAAATCTATTTTGACGCAGAATACAGGTAATATTAATGAAAGAATTTGGACCTTTTACGTCAACAACTTACTTCATTATGACATCATTGGAAAAGTCTTCAGTAGTCATGGATCTTCCTCTTAGATATTTAAAGACAATTCCATTGTCAAATGTAGCGAGACATTCTGCTCCACAGCCTAAACTCTCCAAAATCTGCAAACCCAGGATCTCATTTTTTCGGTCAGATGTACCTATAGATCACAAAGATTATTGTCAAATGCATATGTTATAGACACTGATGTGTATGCCATTCTAGAACATTTATATAGTTTCTGAAGGTTTCACCTTATCACACACAATAAAGAGTTGATTTATGGGTTACAGCCGATGACAATAGAGCTGCAGACCATAGCAGAGCTGCATTTCATTTTAACAAATTTTGATTGTTGATGTTTATCACATTTAATGTTTGCACACTTAAGTAACTGACAACCTGATATAGCTCTGTTGTCATTTAGGTAAATGGGATATATAGCAGTTGCGTGTATTTTTACAAATATTCTTTTCTTATCTATATAAAAAATGCAGAGTTTCATATTTAAGTCAGATGGAACTTTCAGATGAAGGAATAGTTAAGTTGACATGCCAGTTGACATGCTTGAAGGGACTTAAGAAGGAACAGCCCCAGGTTAGTAGCTAGATATGGCAGAAGACAGTTGATTTCATTCGCAGCAGAATTTATATGGAGTAAAACAATGTTGAGGTGTATGTCATAAAAAAATTAAATATATTTTGTTTATATTTTCTTTGTTGTCATAGTGAACCAAAAGCAGTTGACAATGTGATAACACATGATTACAACTTGCTTAGCTTGTGCTCACCACATTGAACTACAACATCCTCACAACATTATCTGGTGTGCACAGATCTACTTCATTACATCAGGTTTCACACATCCCATGCCCAAAACGTAGAAAAAAACTAGAATTTGTTAGCTGGGCAGATACATTTATTTCCTTCTGAGACATTAGTACATTATATGTGAAGTGAAGGTTATAATGGAGTTTACCTTGTTCTCCAAATATCCGGACAACCACAGCTTCCAAATTTTGCTCATCATATTTGTGATGGCAACTCACCATTGTATTTATGAATCCACCAGATAATACCTGAAATATACGATCAACAGTCAAAATTTGACTCTTTTGGAGCTTTACGATGTTGAAATGAAGACAGATCTTGTTCACTTTGTCCTGCCTTTGTTACTATGGACACTTCTGATAACTGTTTCTATGCCAGGCTCTGATTGGTAAAAAATCTACTCTTCAATTCTATCATTGTTCCAGCTGCCAGGATTGCTAAATAAACCCAATGTGTGTACTACAGTATTATTATTATTCTTGTTGTTGTTGTTGTTGTTGTTGTTGTTGTTGTTGTTGTTGTTGTTGTTGTTGTTGTTATTATTATTATTATTATTACAGTTGTTTTAAATGGAGGAATTGGTCAAATTAGTGACAACGATAATAACTGATTAATATATAACAAATTTTATTTCCTTCCTATTGGACAATATTTCAAATTTGATTACATGTTTTAAAGAATAAAGTAATATTTGATAATTTGTATGATGTATTTTAATAATTTGTTTCAGGGATTTCTTTTATGATTTTCATTTTTTGCAGTTGTGTTAATTGTTATGTTTGTAAATGTACAGTAGTGTGATCATGATAGCAATATGAACGTATCATGTTAGCAATGTGAAGGTATCATGACAGCAATGTGAAGGTATCATGACAGCAATGTGAAGGTATCATGATAGCAATATGAACGTATCATGTTAGCAATGTGAAGGTATCATGATAGCAATGTGAAGATATCATGATGGCAATGTGAAGATATCATGATGGCAATGTGAAGGTATCATGATAGCAATGTGAAGGTACCATAATAGCAATATGAACGTATCATGACAGCAATGTGAGGGTATCATGACAGCAATGTGAAGGTATCATGATAGCAATGTGAAGGTATCATGACAGCAATGTGAAGGTATCATGATAGCAATGTGAGGGTATCATGACAGCAATGTGGAGGTATCATGTTAGCAATGTGAAGGTATCATGATAGCAATGTGGAGGTATCATGATAGCAATGTGAAGGTATCATGTTAGCAATGTGAAGGTATCATGATAGCAATGTGAAGGTATCATGATAGCAATATGGAGGTATCATGATAGCAATGTGAAGGTATCATGACAGCAATGTGAGGGTATCATGATAGCAATGTGAAGGTGTCATGACAGCAATGTGAAGGTATCATGAAAGCAATGTGAAGGTATCATGGCAGCAATGTGAGGGTATCATGACAGCAATGTGAAGGTATCATGATAGCAATGTGAAGGTATCATGACAGCAATGTGAGGGTAGGGTATCATGATAGCAATGTGAGGGTATCATGATAGCAATGTGAAGGTATCATGAAAGCAATGTGAAGGTATCATGGCAGCAATGTGAAGGTATCATGATAGAAATGTGAAGGTATCATGATAGCAATGTGAAGGTGTCATGACAGCAATGTGAAGGTGTCATGACAGCAATGTGAAGGTGTCATGACAGCAATGTGAAGGTATCATGAAAGCAATGTGAAGGTATCATGGCAGCAATGTGAAGGTATCATGATAGAAATGTGAAGGTATCATGATAGCAATGTGAAGGTATCATGACAGCAATGTGAAGATATCATGATGGCAATGTGAAGGTATCATGATAGCAATGTGAAGGTATCATGACAGCAATGTGGAGGTATCATGGCAGCAATGTGAAGGTATCATGATAGCAATGTGAAGGTACCATAATAGCAATATGAACGTATCATGTTAGCAATGTGAAGATATCATGATAGCAATGTGAAGGTGTCATGACAGCAATGTGAAGGTATCATGAAAGCAATGTGAAGGTATCATGGCAGCAATGTGAAGGTATCATGATAGAAATGTGAAGGTATCATGATAGCAATGTGAAGGTATCATGACAGCAATGTGAAGATATCATGATGGCAATGTGAAGGTATCATGATAGCAATGTGAAGGTATCATGACAGCAATGTGAAGGTATCATGTTAGCAATGTGAAGGTATCATGATAGCAATGTGAAGGTACCATAATAGCAATATGAACGTATCATGTTAGCAATGTGAAGATATCATGATAGTAATGTGAAGGTATCATGTTTTCTCTATACATGGTATCAATGTGAAGGTATCATAATAGCAATGTTTTCTATTTGATTCATTTTTACACTTATTTTGTTTAGTATTTAATATATATGACACTACATTGGCGTCTTCATGATTATATAGGTTTAAAAGGATAATGTCCTGTTTAAGAATTCATGAGGATCTATTTAGATGAAATTAAGAATTTAGTTACATAAGATAATATTGCCGTGTCAATGAGAATGAGATTAAGCAGACAATCCCATTTATTAAAGAGAGTCCACTGTCCAAGGCTGTGTTTTTATGACAGTTAAAAGGGAAAAAAGATACTCATTATTTAAATTTCATTTTTAAATAAATATTGAAATGACCTCAAGGTGAAAAATACAAATACAAGATATTTTCATAATATTGGGATATTGGGATGAGATTCCATATTCTAAATCATGAAATACTTTTGACATGCTTGTGTCAAAGTAAAATACAAATGTTTCACCTTTAGTTTAATGAGGTCTTCCTTCCATTCTAGCCGAATCTCTGCTAATATTTGGGATATTCCTGGTTCCAAATAATCCTTATCGATTGTTATGGTCAATTGTACTACAGAGTTGGCCATTGTTATGCTTGAAACTATATGGGCAATTTATATCATTTCTTCTGATGGCCTCCAAATAATGTTGATCTAATAGTTTGCTTTATAGAGAATGTAGGTCAATGTTACTTCTATGCTGAACCTTGCCTTGGCAAACTGTTTGAATGGATAAGATAATGTACTGTCCCAGCAGACACACAACATGAAAACCACATGGATTTCTGGTTCAAATCAGAAATTCTTGGACAACCAGATATCCACACATCTAACTCTAAGTCATCATTAAAAGTACTCACATACTGCGATTATTTGAGGAGCCTCAGGCATTCTCCACACTCCATTCCTCTTTTAAAATTTTATTCCAAAACTAGAAAAGATGCAAGAAACTCTCTTAATTCAAATGCACTTGTGTGTTATCCCTGAAGTTATATTATTCCAGAAATGGTAGGTTGTTCTTTGTCAGGTTATAGTATCCCACATATATCGCATTTGATTCACTTTCACCTATTGCATCCCCTGTGGATTCAGGGATAAAAAAATAGAACCGCATGCCATGTAGGGTGACTGAAGGGGCATCCTGTTTGCTGTGGGATGAGACACATATCGGGATCCTGGAGGTTCAGTGTTGGTGTGATCTAGAGCATCTATCCACTGCAACACGTCTCTGATTCAATTGGCTTGTAGTAATTCTCCTTTTATATATTCCAATATTTTGTTAAATCCTCATCAGATAAAATAAGATTTTACAAAATGTATCTACGAATTCAATTGACATTATATGAAAGGATGTTATAAGGAGATTACTGCTTAATCGGGTTAATCAAGGGTAAAATATCATATCTTAACACACATTATTTTATGATATATATTCTGAGAGTATATCACTCAGCGAGTCGTTCAGCTATGTAGACACATACACAGATCCATTAAGTGCTGCACATTACCTCAATTTTATCTGTGATAGCTGCATTGGAATTTGATGATATGGACATAGCACCAATGTGATATACCACTGATAACAGTTTGCGAGTTTGGAGAATTTTGCACAAAAAACATGGAAGAATTAGATAAAAAACTGAAACCAGCCTTAGCCAAAATCCAAAGTCAGGACATCAGACATGCCATAGGATTAGTTATGGGTGAGATTGAATCACTCAGGGCTGAGAACACTGAATTCTCCACATCTCTGCAGGCCTACCAAAAGAGGGCAGATGAAGCGGAACAGGCAGCCACAAGTTTACTAGGCCGTGTAAATACCCAGCAGATTGAACTTGAGAGGATTAAACATGAAAATGCTCTCCTCAAGTCCCAACTACATAAACAAACTGAAAGGCAAATTAAACTGGAATCCCAATCAAGGCAGGACAATCTCCTTTTTGATGGCTTTGTGGAAAATGAGGGTGAAGATTGCAAAAGGCTTATTGGAAAATTTATCAGAGAAAAGTTGGGCATTAAAAAACAAGTACCCCTTGTCAGATGCCATCGCTTAGGCCAAAAGAAACCAGGGACCACCAAACCAAGAACAATTATAGCCAAGTTCCAATGGTTCAGTGACAGAACTTTGGTCTGGGACAAAAAGTCAAAACTTCAAGGAACAGATATGTGGCTTGGAGAGGACTTCCCCATGGAAATCCAGGTTAGACGGCGGATCCTGCTCCCAGTGATGAAGAAAGCCTGCAAATTGGACAAAAGGGCCATCCTAAATGTGGACAGACTAGTGATTGAAGGGACATCCTACACTGTGGATAAATTGGCTGATCTTCCAAAGGAACTCAACCCAGCAGAACTTGCCACTCAACATGTTGGAGATGAATATGTGGTGTTTTTCACTGGAGACAGCCCCTTGTCAAACTTTCATAGATGTGAATTCAATATGGATGGCAAAGTCTACCCATTTAGTGAGATGCCCTACCAAGAACAAAAGGCTGTTTATGCGAATGACACAAATGCTGTCCAAGACATCAGACTGGCTACTTCTCCTGCCCAGTGCCGTAACAGAGCAAAAAGGCTACGCTATGACAATGACACTTGGCAATCCTCTGGGGATGCTAGTAAAGCTATGGAAGCTGCATTAATGGCCAAATTCACACAAAATCAACACCTGAAGGATTTCCTGTTAAGAACTGGAGAAAAAAAACTGGTTGAGGCAAGCACTGATCCATTCTGGGGTTGTGGTATCACAATGAAGAACAAACATCTTGTACCAGACCAAAACAATTGGAATGGTGCAAACACACTTGGAAATCTACTTGTTAAAGTCAGGAATGCCCTGCGCAAAAAGTAATATCTTTACATTCAGGACTATGGACCATTAGATATGTCATAATATGCCATGAATGTAAACATGGACACAAAGGTTAGACAAACTTTTCTTCACTATTAAATTATGCCAAGTACATCCATGCTTATCTAATATGATGTATTGTTTGTTTTAAGAAATATTGGAAAGACATTTACTGCATAAAATCATATGTATTTGCCTCTCATTGTTTCTTAGTCTTAAAAGAACAGTAAATATAACAGTCAATCAAATCAGATTATGTAATGTATGCTTTGACACACTGTCCTGTATTCTGACAGCTAATGTTCCACTCTAGTTCACAATCTTGTTGAAATCAGCTTATGTAATGTAACAGTCGAAATATACAATGTTGTGTAAACAACTTGTGTGTGATCTATATCAGTTCAGTAAATGGGACTGAAACCTTTCAATGCCTCTTGATCTCAGTGAATACTACATCATGTATCCACCTGCATTAATGACTGGCTGCTTTAACACACTATACCTGATACTTACTTGATACAATGGTCTATCTTTTGACAAGTTTTTACCAACTTAGATGAATTATTTGTCACATAATTTTCGATGGTTTTTGCACTTTGGATCCAAACCCAATTACAACACTTGCACTTGGATCCAAATAAACAATACAAAATGTACATGTTTTCTTGTATGCACCTATACTGCACCTTACCCATTTTTGCTGTATATTCTTCAAACCTAAAATGTCAGCTGTATCCATTGATATTAGGAATCATTATCAAACTTTCACCTCAGAGGATAGTATATATGATCACAGAAAGTGTTGTTGCAAATATACAAATACAATGTTAGGTTTCCGATATGTTATCCTGCAGTATGACTAACACAAATATTGATGAAGAAATCCTCAAATACAGTGGTGGTTTGGCAATCAACTCTCTCACAAATATCATTCAGGTAGATGAAGATGAGAATAACCAACCAACATGTATAAAGCATTCTCCTTATTATGACATTGAAAGAATGGCCAATCTAGTATCCAGTAATAAAAACTCATTTAGTATTATTACCATTAACATACAATGTATTCGTACAAAATTTAAAGAACTAAAAATTTTTATCCAACGCTTAAAAGAACAAAAATGTATTTTTGATGCCATTTGTATACAGGAGACTTGGTTGTCAGCTACAGAAGATGTTGGACAATATGAAATATCTGATTATAAGTTAATTGATCAACCATACTCCTGTACTACAAAAGGCGGTTTGATCATATACCTACGAAATAAATTCAAATATGAAAAAAAATTAACACTGACTGAATATGATATATGGGAAGGCCTAATAATCGAAGTAAAAAAAGGAGAGCAACTGACCAAACCACTACTGATTGGAAACATTTACAGGCCACCAAATAATGTAAATGAAAATTTTGAGCAATTTACTAGAGAATTTGCACCTATCCTAGAACGTTTAGGGAGATCAAAAAAAGACATTGCCATCGCAGGTGATTATAATATAAATTTATTGAAATTGAATGAAAAACCTGCAATTAGTGATTACTTTGATATGTTGACCAACCACAGCTATTATGTTAAAATTACACTCCCAACTCGTTTTAGTGTAAGGCATGGAACTCTAATAGATAATATTCTATGCAAATTCTCAGAAGTATCTATGAATAGCTCATCAGGTATACTTATCAACAAAATATCTGACCATCAGCCATGCTTCACATTATTTCATGATATCTCACCACAATATGCTGCAAAGCCAAAATATGTAAAAATATGCAAATACAATCAAGATTCCACACAAAAATTTGGAGAAAAAATCTCATCATTACTTGAAGAAACACCTTTGAATGCAAATTTGAATTGTGACCCAAATCTTAATTATAATATCCTAGATACTATCATTACTGAAGCTAAAGACTCATGTATGCCAGAGAAATTCATCCGTTTTAATAAATATAAACACAAAAGGTCTGATTGGATAACTCAGGGCATACTGAAATCTATAGAACATCGTGATAGATTATACAAAAAATTGAAAACTACCAATCCTGATAGTCCAGAATATACAGAGCAAAAAGTCAATTTGAGAACTTTCAACAATATTTTACAAAGTTCTATGAGAAATGCACAAAAGCTTTACTATAGCTCAATTTTTGAAAAATTCAAAAATGATATGACTGGCACTTGGAAAACTATAAACAGTATTTTGAATAGAACTAAAAAAAAGAAACAATTTCCTGAAATGTTCAAAGATGGTGAGAATGAAATTCGAGATAAACTGGAAATTGCAAACAAATTTAATGAATTTTTCACAAATATTGGTCCAGATCTTGCAAAAAACATCACAGCACCCCTCGGCAAATCATTTGAAAAATTTTTAAAACCAAAATTAGACCATATTTTCAAATTTGAACTAATAGTTGAGGAAGATGTTACTTCAATTCTCAGTAAAATAACCCCTAAAACGAGTTTTGGTGTTGATGGAATGTCCACCAAACTGTTGAAAGCAGTAACATCTGTCATTACAAAACCACTCACATTGATAATTAATCAAATGCTGTCAAATGGAATCTTCCCAGACAAATTAAAAATAGCAAAGATATGCCCTATTTATAAGTAAGATGAAGACAATATCTTCAGAAACTATAGACCCATATCTTTATTACCAGCTATATCAAAGGTTTTTGAGAAGGTAATTTACAAACAACTTTATGCCTTTTTCACGGATAAAAAATTATTTTTTAGAGGCCAATACGGATTCAGAAATGAGCACAATACAGAATTTGCATGTCTTGAAGTTATTGACAGAGTATTGGTTGAAATGGACAAAGGAGATATTCCAATAGGTATATTCCTTGATTTATCGAAAGCGTTTGATACCCTTGATCACAAAATTTTATTGACAAAATTAAAATATTATGGTCTGAGAGACAATTCCTTAAATCTAATGGAAAGTTATCTCTCTGGGCGCAAACAATTTGTTGATGTTGATGGATCTAGATCCACCATGACTTCTGTTAAAACTGGGGTTCCACAAGGGTCTATATTAGGACCATTGTTATTTATTATCTACATGAATGACATAGCTCATTCCAGTAAACTATTCCATTTCATCATCTTTGCTGATGACACTACACTCAATACCACCATCAAAGTAGTATTGAACCATGATGAAATTACAGATATTAGCACAATCATTAACCAGGAATTAACAAATGTGAATGACTGGCTGAGATTGAATAAACTTTCTCTAAATATTCCAAAAAACAAATATATGATTTTTCACACGAAAAGAAAAAAAGTACCTGAATTGAATTTAGAAATAAATAACACATATATTGAGAGAGTTCAACTTTTCAATTTTCTTGGTCTAACAATCAATGAAAATTTATCTTGGGATGACCATTTAAATAAAATTGCAAATAAAATATCAAGAATTATTGGCATCCTAAATAAATTGAAACATTTCTTACCTTTATTTGCCAAACTTCAAATTTATAGTTCTTTGATACTGTCTCACCTAAACTATGGAATACTAGCCTGGGGCTATCAGTGTGAACGCATTTTGAAATTACAGAAAAAAGCAATTAGAATAATAAGTGTGAGCAAATATAATGCCCACACAGAACCCATATTCAAAACCTTGAACTTATTAAAAGTACATCACTTACTGAGACTAAAAGAGCTGAATTTTTACTTCAAATACATGAATAATAGGCTACCGCACTATTTGCAGCAGTTGCCTTTCACTCAAAACCAGGAAATTCATAACTACCCCACAAGGTCACAAAATAAAATTCACCAGCCCAAAACCAAGCATAATTATGCTCAAAAATGCATTAGATACAGCATCCCACATACTGTAAATAGCTGTGCTGAATGTATTCTGCAAAAATTACATACACACAGCCAACATGGTTTCTCACTCTATGTGAAAAATACTATTCTAGCCACCTATGAAATGCACTGTGTAATTGAAAATTGCTATATATGCTCAAGATAAAGTGTTTTGTACTTCTTTTTCACTAGTAGTTGACATATATCTTTATATTTAAAAAGTATGTATCTCATTCTCTGAAAGGTTTGATGCACATGATTCAATATACTCAAAGTTGACATATTTTCCTCCATTGAATAACTTTATATAAAAGTAACACAAAATGTAACTACAATGACATTTTACCTCTGTTTCACAATTTTCACGTCGCACTGCACTGAAAATAATGAACTAGATCATTCCCTCCAGATAATAATTCATTTATTTAATATCCTAAATTGATTTTAGAAAGTATTCTACAATGACCTGAACAGAATCTCTTATTAAATTAGAATAAATGTTTAATTACATATGAACTTAAGCGGCACTGCGATGCCTTTGTGAGGATCTCCCTGACACATATTATAATAATGATCTAGTCTATTCTTACAAACAAGATAAAATGCTTGCAAAAAAATATATTGTAAATGATATGTGTCTGAATAAAATTATTCCTAGTTCCTAGTTCCTAGTTCCACTCAGGATATCCTTGGCATTGGGATAAATATCATATCTTAACACACATTATTTTATGATATATATTCTGAGAGTATATCACTCAGGATATCCTTGGTTTTGGGATCTGGAATATCCGATCCTGCACAACATCCTCTTGGTTGGACTCCGTGGTGGGTGGGGCCCAGATGATGAAAGTATATACATGATTATGGCTTGTCAAAACCCAAAAATACCTAGACCAGATACAGATAGTGATGATGACCCTGGACATGCCCTTGGCAAAATGCCCCCTTTGCAATTGCTAAAGGGATTCAAGGTGTGGCTGGCGAGCCAAAAACAATTAAAAAGATGGGTGACAGACTGCTGATTGAGGTCAGCAGAAATTGTTACCAGTTTAGATCACGGCGCAAAGATCTTTGAATATGAAGAAAGGAGTGATTAGATGTTCAGATCTAACTGGCATCTCTGACGAGGAAATGGTACAGGAATTGGCTGATCAGGATGTTGTTGCATGTAAGAGGATCTACATCAGGAGAAATGGTGAAAAGACTCCTATCAACACATTCATCCTGAAATTTGAGGAAGTGCAGCTACCTGCATCTATCAAGATAGGATATATGAACGTGAGAGTAGATACATACGTTCCACTTCAAGTGCCAGAGATATGGTCATGGTTCTGATCGATGCAAGGGGCAGGTTCCTAATTGTACAGATCAACAAAGCAGTGCGGATTGCAAATCACAGGACATCATAAATTGTCATGGTGATCATCTTGCATATTCTTGGACCTGTCAAACCTGGAGGCAATGGTGATCCTGGATCCATGCTTAAATGATCACCAAGTCTCAAAAAGATGGATACTAATCAGAGGCCCAGGTCGTCAAGTTAAATCAAAAGCATAATAAGAAAAAGTATATCATTTACTCACTCAGTACCTCCATAGTAAATTATGGCTATCAGTAGCATAACACAGTGGAACTGCAGACGGCTTGAAGCTAATCAACCAGAATTGGATCTATTGGTCCAAAATATAATGCTTCAGTTATCTGCTTGCAGGAGAATAAAGATAGAAATAAATCCATGACATTAAAAGGTTTCCAAGAATAATATAAAATTGGTACAATTGATGTCATGGAAAGAGCATGTGGTGGAGTCATATTTGTCAGGAAATGAATACCACGAAGTAATTGCAATTTTCATTTTATCTGGTACTTTTGCATCAGATGATGATTTGTTTTTGATGGCAGTAACGATAGGCAGGAGGTCATTAGTGAGGTCATGTAGAAGACAGGTGAGGATGGGATCTAGCTCACATGACATATTTGCTGCCCTCTTCACCAGCTTGCACACATCTCCAGTTGTCAAAGGCTTAAACCTAATTAGTCCTAAGGGGATAGGCAGGGACTGTGTGTCATTGTTCGTAGTGACATCTTGTAAAGGATTTGCACCAACTGGTGTGTCATCCATGTTCTTTCTGATTTTTTCTATTTTTTTCAAGAAAAATTATTGGACCTCTCTGCCTGAGAAATCTCACATTCTGATTGGGACATTGGTGTATCCTTAGCCTTGTGCATGGCCAAATCAATGACTCTAAAGAGCTTTTCTGGGTCATGCTAGTTATCTGCTAGTTATCTTCACATTGGTATGTCCGCTACCCTTATCCAAACACAATTACTATGTTTATGCATGTCTTTTTTATCACTTTGTTTATTCATACATATATAATGTTTAATGTTATGCAAATATACCCCATATGCTATGAACCAACATTGACAATCATTATTATGCATATAATGTCACAGACAAGATATACAAACACTCTTACATATGCAAAAGTATTGGCGTGTATAGGTAAAGAACATTTTGTTATTTGACTATTATGATAAATATGTCATGATGTATTGAAATATCACGGTGGACTAGCTACTAACTCATTTATTAACATTATACAGGCAGACACAGATGGTGAGATAGATCAACCTTACCATGATTTTAGCACATTAACTGCAGCCTTAGTTAAGAAAAAGAGTTCTTTTAGTATATTTAGTACCAATATACAATCTATCAATGCAAAAATAAATCAATTTAAGATATTCATTGTCAATCTCAAACAATTGAATTTAGCTTTTAGTGCAATTTGCATTCAAGAAAGCTGGCTTTCAGCTAATGATGACACTGTTAGGTTCAATAGATACATACATAAAAAGACAAAATGGATAACATTAGGAATAATTAAGTCAATACAAAAGAGAGATGAACTCCATAAGGAATGTAAATTATCAGATCCAAACTCCACAGAATATATTACTAACAAGGCCATCCTTCAAACATACAACAGTATCCTGAAGAAAAGTATTAGACAAGCCAAAAAATCCTACTACACTTTGCTTTTTGAAAAGTTTTAAAATGATATGAAAGCCACATGGAGAACAATTGGAAGTCTCCTGAATACGACTAAAAAGAAGAAACAATATCCTGAGATATTTAAAGAAGGTGAACAAAGTATATCAAGCAAATTGGATATTACAAATATGTTCAATACTTTTTTTGCAAGTATAGGACCAAACCTAGCTAAACATATAATCCCTACCCCTGGTTGTAACTATAAGAATTACCTAAAAGTCAAAGATAATCATACCTTTCGATTCAAAACTATTGATGAAGAAATAACTACCACAATTATAGATAAATTAGCACCAAAAACAAGCCTTGGATTTGATGGACTCTCTACTAAACTTGTAAAAATCATCAAAAAAGCGATAATAAAGCCACTTACATTGATAATCAACCAAATTATTACAACAGGAATTTTCCCTGATAAACTTAAGATTGCCAAAATCTGCCCTTATTATCATTTATTAATACTTCCATTATCATTTGTTTTTTTTTATGTTGTACGTTTGCCAAATCTCACAACATAATAGTATTGGAACTTTAATTTCTATTGTTGGTATACCCATGTCAAAGAATACTAAAGATATTGGAGTCTGCAAAAATTGTATCATATGTCAAACTGTAAATTTTAATGTTAAAGTCTCAGGGTGGCTCCCATGCCAGCGATATGTAAATGTTAATAATAATAATAATAATAATAATAATAATAATAATAATAATAATAATAATAATAATAATAATAATAAACTTCTATAGCGCTATATCAGACAGAGTCTGCTCATGGCGCTTACGTAGATAATGTTCACTGAACAAATGGGTCTTTAAATGTTTTTTAAAGCAGTCTATTGTTTTTGAATTTTTCACTGTAGGGGGCAGGGCATTCCAGAGTTTAGGTGCATATGCCGCAAAAGCCCGATCACCATATGTTTTTAGATTAGTTTTGGGCACAATATATTCATTTTTTTGGGCGGATCTTAGATTTTTTTCACTAGTTTTAATTCTCAACAAGTTATTTAGATATTCAGGGGCTCTGCCATTTTGTATTTTCCATGTGAGGAGTGTGATTTTAAAATCAATTCTAGCCTCAACAGGCAACCAGTGCAAGTTTCCCTATGATATGGTCTCTTCTTCCCAATTTTCCTACGACTCTAGCAGCCGCATTCTGGAGTTTTTGAAGCAATTCTAGCCTCAACAGGCAACCAGTGCAGGTCCATAAGTTTCCCTATGATATGGTCTCTTCTTCCCAATTTTCCTACGACTCTAGCAGCCGCATTCTGGAGTTTTTGAAGCAATTCTAGCCTCAACAGGCAACCAGTGCAGGTCCATAAGTTTCCCTATGATATGGTCTCTTCTTCCCAATTTTCCTACGACTCTAGCAGCCGCATTCTGGAGTTTTTGAAGCAATTCTAGCCTCAACAGGCAACCAGTGCAGGTCCATAAGTTTCCCTATGATATGGTCTCTTCTTCCCAATTTTCCTACGACTCTAGCAGCCGCATTCTGGAGTTTTTGAAACTTAGCCAGTTCACATTTGGGCAAGCCAGCCAGTAGAGAGTTACCATAGTCCAGTGATGAAGAGATAAATGCATGTGCCAATGAGCATTACCTTCCTGCCATTATCAATATCCATTAGTATGTCATTCTGGACTTTCAGCAGTGCCGTTTCTGTGCTGTGAAATTCCCTGTACGCTGACTGGAACATGCTTTGAATACCATTTCGTACCAGATGCCCTACAAATTGTTTGGCCACAGCCCTCTCAATTAATTTCGAGAGATACGCCAAGTTTGATACAGGTCTGTAATTTTTTTTAATTACTTCCAGACCTAGTTTTTTAATTAGTGGCCGAATTATTGCTTCCTTCAGGCTATATGGCATGGTTCCTAGTGTAATCGATTTATTTATGATTTCTGTAATTAGTGGTAATAAATTCTCCATGCATTCATTTAACAGCTACGTGGGTATGGGATCAAGTTCGCATGACTTCTTTGCTGCTTCCTTTAACAAGGTCCCAACTTCTTCAGGGTTGAGAGGTGTGAAATGATTTAGTCTTGTTTCAAATTTTGGCTCCTCAACTGCAGGATTATTATTCACACCACATGCATCCATGCCCTGTCTCAGATCCATGACTTTCTGTAAAAAGAAGTTATTAAATTCCGTTGCTAATTCCTTTTTGTCGTTACACACAGGGAAAGGCATTTCTTCCTTTGTATGCAGTAGTTTGTTTAATATTTTAAAAAGTTTTTTAGGATCAGTTTTGTTCATATCAATCTTGTCAGAAAAATAGCTACTCCTGGCAGACTTCATCATATTGTTGTATTTATTTCGCTGTATTTGGAATTGTATTTTGTCAGATGCCAGACCCGACTTTTTATGCTTCCTCTCCAGTTTTCTCCTTTTTCTCTTTTCAGAATGGATCTCATCCGACACCCATGGGGCTGGTTTCCTGACATCGATGGTTCTTTCAACTAATGGAGCATGCTTATCCAAGACTTTAGTTAAATTATTGTATTTATCCAAGTCATCCTCACAGTAGGATTTATTTTTACTACAATTATTGTCTATGTCCATCATAAAGCTATGAATATTCATTTTTTTTAAATTTCTATAAGATATTTTTTTCTCCGTCTTGGTTTTGGTTCGCATGTTCAATTGTATTTTTATTATATCATGATCCGATAATTTTTCATCTACAAGATGCCATTTGATAATATTACTATGTACATCTGTAATTAATAAATCCAAGGTATTTCCTGGCTCTTTGATGTGATTCCTAAGATTAAAAGTTAAATTTAATAACATTTGGCATATTTGGTTTATTTAGATGGAAATTATAGTCCCCAATGTATATGACCTCATGATTATATGTACTGTAGTAAGACAGTATTTCAGAGAATTCATCAAAAAACTGTGAATATGTATATCTGTTTTTAACTGATGGTTCTGCTCTATATATAGTAATAACTGTGCAGGTTTTAACATTGGTTTTAATTCTAATTTCCATGAGTTCAAAAGTATTTAGGCTGTGATTATGTTTAATTTTCTTAATGTCCAGTTCTTTTTTATATACAGCAGCCAAGCCACCGCCGGACCTAAGAGGTCTTGGGACGTGCTCAACTTCATAGTCATTTGCCTTTAATTCTGATAATATTATATTTTCATTGGTTTCATCTATCCAAGTCTCAGTTATGAAAAAAATATCAATTTCATTATCAAAAATATACTGATTTACATGATCAGTTTTATTTCCAACACTCTGTGCATTTGGCACTGCAATAGTTAAATCTTTGTCCATTTTTTTAAAATTCGTTTTCCTATTTAACTCATTCATGCACTGTGAGAGCCCTTGCGTTCCCATATTATTAAAATTGCATGATGTTTCATTAAGATCAGCTCTGGTGGGAATCCCAATCTCACTCGACCTTGATATTGATGAGCTCATGAATGGGGGTTTCCCCATACCATAAATTTTGTCCTACGCAGAGCAGCGAATCACAGAAGGGGTGGGCGTGTCTACATTCCTACTGATTAGAGACTTCGTGAAACGCTTACCATTTATTTCTGTTAAATTCCGCTTCCTTGATGATTGCATAACCGTTTTATCACAGTCAGCACTGTAGCCATTGTGATTTGCAGAGATTAGGTGAGTGGTTTCGTCGGATATCGATGCATCTATGTCAGGCTACCTCGTGGTACTGAGGTCAAGGGCGGAGCGTAGGGGGTCACGTGCACAAACGTCATAGCTTGATTTGCAATGACGTCGTCTATATCTTCAATGGGTTGATCATTAAGTTCAATTTCATTAAGATCATCTTCACACGTGCCGCCACAAGCCCTTTGTGTACTATTTTTAGCACATCGTACGCTATTTATAGGTATATCGTATGTAGAGTCGTAGTACTACTATTTGTTGACATAGTAAAATCGTAATAATGGTTCACTTTGACTTTGTCCAATATATTTTTATTTAATATTGTATAGCAGATATTTGTCTTTTTATTAGTATTATTCCCATTTTCATCAACATTTCTTATTGTATCTAGTTTTGGGTAGAGGGATACCATACATCCATATTCATTTATTATGGTAGGGACAATATAGTATTCATTTTTTACTGGCTCTAATAGTAGAGAGATGATGAAATTAGCAATATTATAGATATCATTTTGTTTTCTAGCATATGTGATTCTGAATTGCCAGTTTTCATTATCCAATTTACATGTACAAGGCATATATGTATAAAAACCTGACACATCTTTTAGGAACACTTGTATTTTATTCGTCCAATGTACATAACGTTAGTTTAATTTTAATAGATGGTCATCAATTTGTGATAAACATTTCTTTATCTTCATATTTTCAAGATGGTAACAGCTTTGACATATGTCCCAACGTTTACATGATAAATGTCAAAATTTTCTTAGTTTCCTCCCCCTCATAAATTTAACTGGGCTCCTAGGGGCACTTTGCCTCGAGTCCCTATATCGGGATGATGAGGATGCTGATGATGATGATGGGGCAGGTGCATCATGCGAATACTGACATCTGTTGCCATTCCTGCACCTGCCCTGTGAAAAATAGACGCAGATGTCTCTTTGAGGACTCTCATCAACTGGGATGCTCCTAATCACTTTCCTGATTTCCACTAGGGCGCGTGCAATCCCTAATGGGGTACCCACGATCCTCATGTTCTCTACTTTGTCCCTACCTGCTTCCAGCTTCTCCATAAATGTATCAGAGTTTTTTTCTAGGTGCCTGATCATTTTGCCCCCTGTCCCTATCAGCTTTCCTACAGTCCCATCAGGGATGGAGGTTGTGATGATTTCACGATGTCATTAATATAATAACCATTTGAAGGCTTCAGTATCTTCATGATGTTGTTCCTCCACTCAGCTGCCGCATCTTTTCGCAGGGAATGATCACTTGATGATGACACTGTTACCCACTGATGGAGAGTACCCGTCGTTGGGGGACGTGGACGGGGGATCAATACTCTACCATAGATAGATACTCTACTCCACCGTACTGTACTGTACAATAAGTATAGCTCGCTAACTCGCTGGCTGTGAGTCGGGGCACGGATCCTAGCTACCCTATATACCCAGGTGAAGCACTGTGCGAATATCCTCATATCAGCACACTGTTTATTAATATAAAGCACCAGGAAAATACACCAATACAGTGCCACACTTAAAAATACTGACAGCAGTATATATACAACTTACTTAAAATTTACTCTCCTGTTTATGCTTGGATAAGCTCGTTTACTTCGATAAACATTTTACTGATAGCTGATATTTAATGGCTATACATTCAACTGATATACATGTTTAAACAGATAAACACTCATAAACTTGAACAGTATATATGGAGAACATTGCCTAAATAACATACACGCCACTGTTTATGTAAGGTTATATGACCTATCCTTCAACGTATATATCAGTTTACATGATATATAGAAGAGCTATCCTCCACTGGATATGTCAGTTTAAGTGATGTATACAGGGCTTAATTATACTGTTTATATGATATTTAAGGACCCTATCCTCTGTTGTATATTCCAGTTTATATGATATTTTCAGGACCTATCCTCTGTTGTATATGCAAGTTTATATGATATATACAGGACCTTTCTCTGACTGTATATGTCAGTTTATATGATATATACAGGACCTATCTCACACTGTATATGTCAGTTTATATGATATATACAGGACCTATCTCCGACTGTATATGTCAGTTTATATGATATATAAAGGACCTATCTCCCACTGTATATGTCAGTTTATATGATATATAAAGGACCTATCTCCCACTGTATATGCTAGTTTATGTGATATTTACAGGACCTTTCCCCCCGCTGTTTATGCCAGTTTATTTGACATTTACAAGACTTATCCCCACAGAATATGCCAGTTTATGTGATGTTTACAGGACCTATCTTCCACTGTATATGTAAGTTTATTCTACCTTTAAAAGACCTTTCCTGAATTATAAATGTCAGTCTATTTACCAGCACAATATGTAATTACCCCCAAAATGTACCACAAATATAACATTTTAAATTTATTATTGACAAACAACATAGCAAAAACTGATAAACAAGCCAGCTATCCTGAAAATATGCATATCGAAGGTTATATTTGTTGACCTTTTATATTAGGCCCTTTTTCAGATTTTAAGACAAACTGGTTCCTGTCTGAAAAGAAGCTTTCCTGAAAGTGAATAAAATGAATGGGATATTAAGTTATTTTATCTCTAATTGGTACACATACAATATTTTCTATCAGGCTCTGTTAGAATATTCCAGACTGGTGAAAGGTCATTGACCTTGTCTGACAAAACGCTATTGGCATTTTGCTTGACAAACGGTCAGTGCCCTTGCCTAAAATGTATAAAAAGTATAAAAATATTCATTTCTATATTTCCTAATGGTATACAATCATCCTAATCCCATCCCTTATAAGAAAAGGTCATTGACCTTACTTATTAACAAACTCTTCTGAAAGAAACAGTAATTGACACTTCAGAACTATCTGGGGTTTCATATCAAACCTCTTGTAAGAACAGACCATGCAAAGACTTGTAAAAGGTCATTGACCTTGCTTGTAATCAATTTGTGCTGAAAAGAAACAAAAAATGAAAGGGTCACTTGAAGTATTATAATAGTGAGTTTGTCCTTGCTTAATATGCGTCTTTACTTTGTCACTGGCTCCCTTCTGAAAACAGTCACCGGCTCCCTTCTGAAAACAGTACAAAAACTGTTAAAAGGTCATTGACCTTCCTTTTTTTTAATAATTGACCTTACCTGGAAGGTCATTGACCTTCCCTTTTTATCAATTATTGGCCTTTCCTGGAAACAAACAGTCCTGAAATCTTAAAGAACAGGAATGATTTTAGTACATATATATCCTTGAAAGGTACGTGAAAAGGTCATTGATAACTGGTAAAAGGTCATCGACCTTGTTTAGTCCTGAAAGAAAAAAATGAAAGGGACATTTCTTTCATTTGCATGTGATGTGTTTTATCAGGATCCTGATATGAATGGTGCCCAGCCTGGTAGCTTGGTAAAAGGTCATTGACCTTGCCTGGAAACAAGCAGCCCTGAAATGAAAGAAAATACTGGTAGATTACAGTGGATGTCTCTTTGTTCAAACATTGTCCAAATCATGATGCTGAAAATTCCATGAAGATGGCATCTGGGTTAGGATAAAGTCTGGAAAAATATATATCCAAAATAACAGTTTAAATGTCTTTCCTTTGCAAAAACCTGTAACAGAGTGAGGCTTGTATTACACGTGTCAGCCTGGTGGTTAGCATCCTGTGTAAGCATTTTGTAAACATGTCCTAACAGCTTGGGACACAAAGGAAGAATAGCTGTTTTCCCGCCACCAAGCCTGTCACCCCTCATTAGTTCTTCTAGGTCACTGCACTAAGGTACAATTAATCTTAGAGTAATAGTCAAAAGTTTGGGAAGCAGGGATAATCTCAGGCGGCAACCAAGCTTGGACACAAAGTTATCTCTGATCAGATGTTATCCCTGTGTTGTGGTTAGCGGCTCTCTCTGTTCTCTGTGGGGTATTTTTCCAACCTCTCCAACTTGTCACCTCAAGCTATATTACTCCAAGAATTAATTAACTCCTGTTGAGCAAGCCAGCACACTATCATAAAGATTTTATAATTGGTCCAGGATTCTCACTTTAACCTTCTTCAAATCATCACTACAGATTTGCCAAGTATAGTGATGATCAAGAATGATCTTGAATCTCATCAGATTTAAGTTCAATTCATTTCACTGCATCCCTGTGCTGTCTCACTTGCATCACAAAATATAAATAGCTGCTGGATGTGGCTGGGATGAGCACTTGATTAACCTTGGTTGTCATGGCGACAGTCTCCATGGGGTATCAAGTGGGGTCAGGCAAATTGTTGCTGACCCAATTTTCAAAAGGCCCGCTACTAATTCACATATGAAGATTTCAAAACAGGGACGAGGGCCCATAGATGAGAAACCCATACCAGGACCCTAAAGGCCAGAGGGTCTGGTGATTAAAACTTGTGGTGCAAGGCTAAAAGACGGCACTTTTTTTATTTTGATATTTTCCCTGACATACAATCCAAGATTTTTCAATATTTTTGTTTCTAGTACATATATATCTCCACTCTAAAAAGTCCTATCAGTATCTATACAACATAACAATCATGAAATAAGAGATATCTAAGAGATCTGAATGTTATATAATACCATAAAAGTGTAAAATACGCCAGGCGCGATTTAGACATTTTATACTCTTTTTGTCACTTACTATCCAAGATTTGCTATTATCTTGGCTTGTAGTGAAAAAATTTTCAATCTGAAAAGTCCTATCAGTATCTAAACATCATCAGAATCATGAAATAAGAGATATCTAAGAGATCTGAATGTTATATAGTACCATAAAATTTTTAAAAAACGTCAGGGGCGATTTAGACATTTTATACTCTTTTTGTCACTAACTATCCAAGATTTGCTAATATCTTAGCTTGTAGTGAACATTTTTTCAATCTGAAAAGTCCTATCAGTATCTTAACTTCATGAGAATCATGAAATAAGAGATATCTAAGAGATCTTAATGTTATATAGTACCATAAAAGTGTAAAAAACGTCAGGGGCGATTTAGACATTTTATACTCTTTTTGTCACTAACTATCCAAGATTTGCTAATATCTTAGCTTGTAGTGAACATTTTTTCAATCTGAAAAGTCCTATCAGTATCTTAACTTCATGAGAATCATGAAATAAGAGATATCTATGAGATCTGAATGTTATATAGTACCATAAAAGTGTAAAAAACGTCAGGCGCGATTTAGACATTTTATATTCTTTTTGTGACTTACTATCAAAAGTTTGCTAATATCTTGGCTTGTAGTGAACATTTTTTCAATCTGAAAAAAGTCCTATCAGTATCTAAACATCATAAGAATCATGGAATAAGAGATATCTATGAGATCTGAATGTTATATAGTACCATAAAAGTGTAAAAAACGTCAGGTGCGATTTAAACATTTTATACTCTTTTTGTCACTTACTATCCAAGATTTGCTAATATCTTGGCTTGTAGTGAACATTTTTTCAATCTGAAAAGTCCTATCAGTATCTAAACATCATAAGATCAGTATCTAAAAATCATAAGAATCATGAAATAAGAGATATATAAGAGATCTGAATGTTATATAGTACCATAAAAGTGTAAAAAACGCCAGGCGCGATTTAGACATTTTATATTCTTTTTGTGACTTACTATCCAAGATTTGCTAATATCTTGGCTTGTAGTGAACATTTTTTCAATCTGAAAAGTCCTATCAGTATCTTAACATCATAAGAATCATGAAATAAGAGATATCTATGAGATCTGAATGTTATATAGTACCATAAAAGTGTAAAAAACGTCAGGCGCAATTTAAACATTTTATATTCTTTTTGTGACTTACTATCCAAGATTTGCTAATATCTTGGCTTGTAGTGAACATTTTTTCAATCTGAAAAGTCCTATCAGTATCTAAACATCATAAGAATCATGAAATAAGAGATATTTAAGAGATCTAAATGGTATATAGTACCATAAAAGTGTAAAAAAACGTCAGGCGCGATTTAGACATTTTTTCAATCTGAAAAGTCCTATCAGTATCTAAACATCATAAGAATCATGAAATAAAAGATATCTAAGATATTGCTCAGATGACACAATAAAGCTCCTGCTTACACATGTTTGCCCTACAATTGAGAGTGCCAGATACATATATTCAAAGCATGAAGAATGTTATAAACTTCATGTTTACACAAGGGGTTTGTGGCAGGAAACACTTAATTATTACCAGATAACAATCCCCCACTGGTTCACCATTTCAAATTTTAAGGAGTGGCAACGTTCATATCATGCTTCAATTATCTACAGTGCAAGTAAACATACAGTATATGTAGCTTTATATTACATCATATATATCCATAAATAAACTTAGAAAGTATAAAAATGTTTACATTCACAGTTCATAAACAAGACTAAACGTATGCAGTATACAAAGGTTTCCAATATTGTACCTTATCAGAGGTAAACATATTAAGTTTAGAGATGTACATGTAGACAGTGCATAAACAGTGTTAAACATATGCTGTATATGAATGTTAGCGTATGTCAATCACAACCAGAAGTAAACTTAAAAAGTATAGACATGTTTACACACAAAGTTGATAAACAGGAGTATACTTACACATTACACAAAAGTTTATTTTTATCATATATAACCAGAAGTAAACTAAAGATGTATATGACAGTTTACTCATAGCATACCTAATCAGGAGTAAACTGTTGAATTCTAGCAAAGCTAAATATGATGATAAAGTTTAGGATGCTTTACGCTGCCAGTTTAGTCTTGTGGTTACTGATATGTAGTTTACATATGTATATCTGAAACATGAAGTATAAGAGGGCTTAAACATATAAAGGATATCTTTGATTATATGGATCTTGGCACAGTGAAGGTGGCAGGTAATAAGGACTGCAGACACAGGATATACACGACACAATAGTTACCTTTATTCGGTGCTGTGAGTCTTCCTTGTCTAGCTAGGCCGGCATGGCAATGAGCGAGGCATGTGAACTACCCAAATGCATGATACTTATGAGATCCTATCTATACACAAAACACCCAAGTCTATGCAGTCACGATACTGAGAGTCGTGGATCTTCTGTGGCAAGTGGTCGCTGGATCTCTGCATCTCTATCCCCCGGATCCAACGGTTGCGGGCCCTTTTAAAGGATCACTGCGCGTCATGTGTGGAGTTTGCCTGCGTGGCTTCCCTACGCGACACCGAATGGACTCGTCTTGCCTGCGTATCCGACATAGGCTCGTCCGTCTGTACGGGATGGACTCGTCCTGCCTGCATATCCGACATGGGCTCGTCCGCCTGCACGTGATCTCTCAGTGTGGTAGTTATAGTGATGCATCAACCATCAATAGCGTTCGTGATTGTCTGTGAATGTCTATATGTTTTCAAGAGTCTCTGGGTGTGTAATCTATATCCTACAGACACCACTTCGAATGTGGGTGGGTTAGACACTTTACTGGGTGTCAATACTATTTAGAGCTGGCCTGATTTAAATCTCTCAACCATCTTGGCCATGTGATGGTTAAAAACCGTGTGAGATGATACCATCTCACTGTTGCATTCAATAGATACTGGAGGAGACTGGCACCAGTATATGGGACAGTTCACCATATTACATAGCTTGTAGACGCTAGTTTTCAGTCTGGTCAAAATTTCCATTCCTGGTGTCCCCATCTCTATTTCCTTCAGTCCCAGACATATGATGATCGCATTGTATTCCTCCAGCTCCTTACTGCTGGATGAGGATTTCTTCAGCATTTTCTCCAGCTCATCAATGCCTGTGCTGCCGTCAGAGAGTATAATCTCAAACGGCCCTTCCTGGTCATTCTGTGCTATCAGACCATGGTGAATCTTTTCTGCCAAGAAAAGGACTCTTTCTTCTTCAATGTGGCTATTGGCTTTGCTGTTGCTGTTGACAGCTTCCCTTCCGCCATAACTCCTATCTTCTTGACATGTTCTGCATTTTTTTGCTCTAGCTTAGTGATTTGCTCAAGGTTCATGGAAATTGTGGAGTTCAGTTCTATTTTATTTTCAAACCTCTTCGTCCTGACTTGCTCATATCTTATTTACGTATTTAAGTTATTAACCTTTTTTGATAAAAAATCTCTTTCAGTTAACACTGCTGATTTCTCCTTTTTACAGATCTCAGCTTGGCTATTTCATCAGATTTCGATGCATCCTCTTCTATCAGCTTGGTGAAATTCAGAGACTTTTCAGTGAGCATGGACATTAGCTCGTCCATGCTCATGGTTAGCTCATCCTTGCCTTCGTTTGATGGCCCGGCTTTAGGAGAAGGTACCTGTTGTCTCTTAGTTTTCTTCTCTGGTTGAGTTGATGCAGTTTCTTCAACTTTACCAGGTGACTCCACTTGGACGACCATTGGCGCCCCCTGGTCAGTTGGATCATTTACAGTGACTTGAGGGTCACCTGCCTCACCACCGTCTTCTGCCTCCATGAGGTTCGCCCAGTTAAGGGGGGTGGGGTTGATTTTGACGAAATTCTCCTCTTCTTACCAACACGTTTGGTATTTTTTGTAGCCATCTGCAAGGATAGATTTGAGACATTAGGATTTGTTATTTTTTATTTATTTGCCCAGTAATGTTCAATCAAACATGAAGGTATGTTAATTTCAGGTTCATAGGTGCTTTCCTTTTTTTTATAATTCTCCCACCAAATCTTATAATATCTACATTTTTTCTTCCTATCCCAGAAGTCGCCTAGGATTTTTTTGACTTTAAAGGTTGACATCTTAGGATTTTCCAAAGTACGAATTTTTATACTGAGAGAATGCTGATGTATGGCCCACTGGGATATCCTTACCAAAAAAACACACTAGGTGATAGTATAGTATGTGTAGGGGTTAGCCTAGTATGTTTAATATGAGATTCAGAAAATCTCCGTCCAATAGAAATATATAGCCTAGTTTATATTTTTTTATATTTCTGGAATATAATGAAAATAACAAAAAAACCTAGGGGATGGCCTAGTTTCTATTTTGTATATTTCTAGGAGATAGCCTAGTTTGTATTTTGAAAATTTCTAGGAGATAGCCTAGTTTGTATTTTGAATATTTCTAGGAGATAGCCTAGTTTGTGTATTATGACTTATCTTTTCTAGGAGATAGCCTAGTTTATCTAACATATATTTCAGGAGAAAGCCTGATATAATATTATGCAATACCGTCTAGGAGATAGCCTAGCAAGTATATTATATATTTCTAGGAGATAGCCTAGTTTATGCTTTGTCTATTACAGGTAAGTAGCCTAGCTAGATTGTATAATTATAAAAATGTATATTCTAGGAGATAGCCTAGTTTTCATTCATTACCAAGGAAATAGCTTGGTTATATTTTTCTTTTTAACGCTCCAGGAATTGTGCCTGGTTATGGTAATATTTTACCTCAGTTATATTTTACCGGTCAATTTACCTGTCCCGTACCGGTTTTCGCGTGTTTGGTGGTCTTAAATATAGTTTTTTTTTCTATATCACTTCTGATAATAATATTAATTAATCTTATCTCTTACCGTTCTGATCGAGAGTGTACGTGTAGAAAAGTCGCTGAGTATTTTTCGTAGGTGAAGATTTGTATGTGTTTTAGCGTTAATTCTTTATCTTAATATCCAAGTTTAAATTTTTTCAGTTCTTGTGTGTTGAGGGTCAAAGCCTCACTAAAGTAAGTTTAAAATATTTTTACCTGCGTATATGGCACAGGTGAGTCGTTTATTTTTGAGCTTTTCAAACCTTAGTCAAGCTGACAAGCTGTACTCCGTCTTATATATGTATTTAGTTGATCAATTTCTTAATGTTCAAGTTTACTGTCGCTCAGAGAGTTATGAGATGATAGTTATGCAACATAATACACAGTGCTACCTTAAGGATCTTGCGGTTCCAAAGATTATTATTGCTGTGATATTATGTTTCACAATGGCGGACACCACCAACCGGTATAATTTGATTAACTTTTGAAATTATCCCGGAGAATCTACGTTTAGTCCGTCAGAATTTTTTAGCACGAGTCGGGCAGTAGTTGTGGTCGATGTAAGTAGACAAGTTTCCGATATTGCAGGTTTTGATAAGAAAATCGGGTCCTACTCAAAAACACCGCTGACCACCTCGACGCGCGCGAATAATCAATATATATATGTTATATATGGGAGTCTCACTGTCCCAATGTTATGTTTTTACTATCATCTTATACTGAAATTTATTATTGTATTTGTACCAACTGGGTCCAATAAAACAACTGCCTAGTTCCTAGTTCTTCAACCAATTTTGAAAAATATTTGGATTGGGATGATTTCTTTGAGTGTTATATAATTCCTTATCAATATGAAGGTTTTGTTCATCTTTCTTTCAAGTCTTCTCTTTAGAGACCTCATGCTTTTTTGGTCATTCATCCAAGGAGCTGGCTTGCGTTGGGACACATTAGCCTTTTTTAAAGGAGCATGCTTGTCCACAAAGGATGTTAGCTCCTTGTCATAAATAATCCATTATGTCACATAAGGATAAGTGCTCCCATTTAGTGGTTTGACCTGTTATGGATTTCAGGTCATCCCTGAGGGATTCAAGATCAATGCCTTTAAATAGATTTTGGGGAGGTTTAGGTGGTCTGATATCCAAACTTAATATGATCATTTTATGATCAGATATATACTCATCCACCAGGTGAGGTTTTAGCATTTTGCTCCCTTTGTAAGTTATGATTAGGTCCATAGAATTACCCAGCCTGTGGGTTGGCTCTATGATCCAACAGGTCATGTCAAAGGTGGATAAGATGTCATTAAATCTGATGACATCAGGTTTGGTTGGTTTATTCATATGTAAGTTATCGTCTCCTAAGAAAATAACCTCATGATTATTATGGGCAGCCAGTTGGGTAAATTTATCATAGAACTCAGAATAGGTGTACCTATTCACATCTGAAGGCTCAGGTCTATGGATGGTTCCAACTGTGATCTTTTTACCCTTGACTTGTATGGATGCTTCCATGAGCTCCGTAGTGGTAACAGTAGATTGGATGCACCTATTGGCTGTGAAAGGTAGTGTAGTTCATGCCTGTGTAACAATCCTAATGCACAGGAAGGGGATAAAATAGGTCATTCAAAAATAGGTCATTCAATAAATAAATCCTCTCCAAGAAATTACATCCCAAAATTCCAACATATTAAAATTAGAAAAGAAAGAAAACAATCTGGATTTTACCTCCAAAATTTTAGAATAAAATTAATCTTTTACACTTTCAGAAATTTGCTTGACATAAACCTAATGATACAGCTCCAGGACCTGACCAAATTCATTGTCAAATCCTGAAACACCTTCCTGACCTTCATTTATCATATCCCCTAGATAATTTTAACATTATTTGGGAGAGTGGGGATTATCCTCCTTCATGGAAGGAGGCAATATCCCCATCCCAATCCCCAACCCCAATCCCCATCCACAAGCCCGGAAAAGATGCAACTGATATCGTCCGATAGCTCTTACAAGTTGTGTGTGCAAGACTATAGAACATATGATTAATGAAAGATGAGTCTGATATCTGGAATCATTTGCATATATTTCAGCTGCACAAAATGGGTTTAGGATGACACAAAGCACCATCTGGTGCATTTGGAGACATTTGTAAGAGAGGGTTTTATAAAGGGAGAACATTTTGTCAGCATATATTAATGTGTCGATGTGCTGTTAAGCATTCATTCATTCAACTAGCTGTTATTAGTGAATCAAATCAATTTACAGTGATATGAGAAAACATGCCCTTCAAATATTGATTTATTTTTTAATTCATTATAGGTTTTTATTCAGGACAATAAAGGCCCTCTTAAAAATAATTGATTTCAACTGGATATCAACTGTGATCACTGTCTTACATTGGTGATAACCTACATGCTTACAGTATGTTGTGGCCAGCTGAGTTGAAAATCTCAGAATATTGAGCACCCAAATTCAAAATTCTTAGGTCATTCCAGATAAATTCATGACATAATATATCAATATTTTATGTACAACAGCAACAAAATATATCATTAGTTCTGATTATTTATTAGTTCTGATGATTTTGATATATTTAGTATACAATCCACAATTCTTTTAACTGTTTATTCATTGAATGATAATCCTATATTATATTAATGTTGCCTTGAATTTGTCAAAATAACATTTATGACTCATTTCTCTCTTTCCTCAGTTTTATTAGGAATTTAAAATATCACTAAATTAATCTACAAAATACTCTTATAATGATTTGTATGTGGTTCTGAATAGTTTTATGTACTTTTATATTTATTAATATATATGTGCTTGTTCTCTTCAAGTTGTCTCTTCATTGGGTAATATGAATCTCTCAATATTATACATGACCTGAAAAGCATAAAAGCATTTATTATTTCATGTGGTTTTATTTCAGGTGATTCACAACAATTCAAATGAATAGAATCTAATGAAGCCATGTACCTGTTCATAGTGTCTGAACAAGGACAAGATACTTACTGGCACACGTCAAAGCCCATTGCTAAAATCTTTTCATCTTCAGCCAAGGATAGACTGATCAGAAAAATCCAGAAGGTATAGAGCTTAATGTAAAAGAGATGATAAATGTTATACCATTATATATTTATAATTATAACAATCAATGATAAAAGTAAAAAGTGCATATCAATGGAAAATCTCTGTACATACAAGTTGAAATATGCTGTTTTCGAGATACATCTTTTCTAGTTCAAATTGCTTTATAGAGTGTGAATCCTTTCCAAGATATTCATATTTTGCTTCTAAGTACCAGCGTATCCACAGCTTTCTCTTGTCCTCATCTGGTAATCTGTCCTCAGGGGCACAGATACCTGCAAGGGGCAGATGCAAGAATTTTAATAGTTTTCCAAAAAAATCACAACAAGAAGTTTTAAGAATGTAATGAAACAGGAAAATGTTAACTTTAAATTTCTGTTTGCTACTAGTAGCATTATACTCAGCCAAAACAAATAGTAATGGTATGATGGTACATGCATGTGCAAAGCACCTCTTTAGCATTTGCATCATGTAACATTATCATTTGCATTTGCTTGAACCATTTACACTTGCATTTCCTTATTTCCCATATTTAGTTGGACATATTGAATTTCAAGCAGTGAAGAATCAAAGTCCTAACAGTTCAGAATAAATTGGACACACCAATGCGCAACTTTAAATGAGTACATCACCAGTACTATATCAGGAAAATCCTGCATGTGTGAAGTCTTTTTATAAAGAGTATGGGAGAAAAAATGCCTTAATCCTGCCTATATTGTCAAAATCAACTGTTTCAAGAAACACACTCCCCTGTGGGTTCTGGGATTAAAAAATAGCCCCGCTGCCTCCCAGCATTTCGTAAAAGGCAACTAAAGGGACATCCTGTTTGCCGTGGGATGCGACCCGTGGCGGGGAGGATATGGAATCCTGACAGGTTGAGCACTTGACCGTTTTGGCAGTAATACCAGACCAGTTGCAACACTCCTGTCTAAGATCCAAATGTTCACCAGACGGACAGATCAGATTAAGCTCAGGTCTAATTTAAACAGCTCGTGGTATATCTTCTTTGATATCTTGTGGTTGTTTAAATAGTTTCACAGTATGAAACCTACTTTAGGTAAAATCATAATTCATGCTACACCATAAAAAAGCAGTATGTATTCGAATTGGACACAATCACTTAACACATAGTTATTTATTAAAAGAACATCAGCCATAATGTGTTTCTTTGACAGTGACACACATCATACTTGACTGGGTTGAATTTGATGATATTAGACTTCAATATTTTGAATTATTCAACACAGATGATGTCACTTTGATTTTATCCTTTTTAAAAGAAATTGGCTTGTTTCACCATTGTTTAAGGTCTTTTAAATGTGATGTTTACATGCAGCTTGTGAGTCATTGTGGTTATTATTTGCTAGTGGAACATCATTGTTTATTGTATGTTTTTACATTTTTCTGGCTTAATGATGTTATTTTGTAATATTCTTAAATGACCTACATGCAAAAGTGTAAACACATGGAAATACATTGCTGAACTTTCACATGTTCTAATATGGATTAAATGCATCCAAATTACCAATATTTGGGTCTTACAGGAGAAGTGAAGTACTATAGAAACTGTATGTATATAAATTGTGGCATTATTGTTGCCTGCATTCCTGACACTTGAAGGAATTAATCAAGCGTGACAAGTGCTGGCCAGACACATGTAATTTGCTGCTCGCTCACTGGGCAGAAAGTTGTGCAGTGCTGAATAGTCTGAATGCACTTGGTGGAACTGGTTCTGGAACAATATGTCAAATAAAGATAAGAAAACGAGTGCCAGGGCCACAAGACAGTCTGATGTGGACAATATATTGGATATAGGCACTACTGAAGAAGGCGAAGTGACAAATGAACAGTTAAATGCAAAACTTGATAAGGTTCTGCACCAGATGTCTAATGGAATGAATTCCATAAGACAGGATGTTGCTGCCTTCAAAACAAAGATAACAGATCAAATCAAGGAACTAGATGACAATCTGCAATTGGACTTAGAACAGCTTAAAGGCAGAGTGACAGCAATTGAGGAAAAGTTGGAACCTATGAATGAGTTCATGGAAATGCATGAATATGGCAGCTTCTTGGTTAACAGAACACTGATTTTGGAAGGGGTTGCCATGGACAGTACAGGAAATCTGGAAGATACTGTGAATGACCTGATCCAGAATGGGCTCGAAATAGATGTTGATGTGTATGCAACTAAGCAGATGATAAGACAGGGTCAACCACAGAACAACAAGCCACCTCTTGTGAAAGTGGAACTTAAGGATGAACAGACCAAAGTCAGTGCCTTAAGGGCAAAGGGGAATTTGGCTGGAAAAGAGCAGTATAAGGATATCAGAATACGGTCCAGCCAAAGTCATGAAGAGAGAGTACTGGCAAGGAATAGCAGACTTCTCCTCAGCCTCATCCCAGGAGGGGAAAACTATGTGGTGACAGGAAACTCCATAATTGTATCCAAAGAAGAGCTAGCTGAAAGGAAGAATCACGACAGGGGACGAGGCAGAGGAAGTACCAACAGAGGAAGAGGAGGAAGAGGAGAAAGAGGAGGAGGAAGAGGAGGAGGAAGAGGAGGTCGTGGCAGAGGTAGAGGAAATGAACAGTACTAGGCCAGCCCCACTCTGCAGTCATCAGCAACAAAAGAACTGCACATTGGACATTTGAATGTTCAGGGTTGGACAAAGGACAATGAATATTTAAGATTAGAACTGATAAATAAATTAAATTTTGATATTTTCTCTGTTAATGAAACCTTTTTGAAAGGAGATGAAGAACCAAATATACCGGGTTATAAATGGTTTGGCTTTAACAGGCAAGAGATTCACCTAAATGCTACTAGGGGCAGTGGGGGTGTTGCATTACTATGCAAATTGAGTTTATTTGAAGAATATGATATATCAATTATTGATAAGCAATATGAAGGTATAATCGGTATTAAATTAGTACATAAGATATCCAATGTTACAATTATTATATATTCTGTTTATTTGCCCCCAGAGAATTCAAGCAGAGGTGTGAACTCTGACCATTTCTATGCACATTTATTGTCACAATTATATTTGCACGAAGATGCAGATGCAATTTATTTTTGTGGTGATGTGAATGCACGTATTAAACATGAACAAGACTGTATCCCAGATATTGATGGTGTATGTAAAAGAATCCCTATTGATATTCATTGTAATGTTAACATGCATGGTCGCTCATTTCTTGAATTCTTGAAAGATGCCAAATTATGTGTCGCCAATGGCAGAATATGCCCAGAAAATGATTTTTATACTTCTATTTCAGCCAAGGGTCAAGCAGTTGTAGATTACTTCATAATGCCACATGATAATTTACATTTTTGTACATACCTTAAGGTTCACCCTATGAGGCAATTAATTGATGAATACAACCTATCAGGTATTATAACTGATAACAAGCATATACCTGACCATTCACTACTGTCAATGAAGATTCAGACAGGTTTTTCTATAGAATGTGAAGACACAACAATGCCTGATCAACATGATGGTGAGAACTATAGTGCAAATAATGTGTATAGGAGATATAGAAGGAATATACCTCAAAATTTCTTAGAATCGGAGATTTGTAGGCAAGCCCTCGTAATTTTGATCAATGAAATTAACTCATGTAGAGAAGCTCAGGAAGAGATCAATGATATTTATGAAAAATTCTGCCAATTTTATTATAATGAAATGAATGATAAATTGGAATATAAAGATATTAAATGTGGAAAGGTATGCAAAGCAAAATCAAAACCTAAACCTTGGTGGAATGAAGAACTCACAGCTTTATGGAAAGATATGGTTACTACTGAAAGGTCACTTGGTATATCTAGTTGTAGAAGGACTAAAAAACAATATCATGAAAATTTTAAAATTGCTTTGAACAAGTTTGATAAAAAGTACAAAAAATGTAAACGAGAATACATGTATAACAAGCAGGTGCAGCTTGATGAAATCAACACAAATGATCCCAGAGAATTCTGGAGACAGCTTGAGAAACTCGGACCCAGGTCTAAAAGCATAAATTCAATTCCCATGGAAGTTTATACTGATTCTGATAATAATGTAGTATCAAACAAAGAAAATATTGTATTAGACAAATGGGCTGATGAATATAGCTCTCTGTATTCCAAATATACATCTGGGGAATTTGATGATGATTTCTATAGGGACTCTATGGGCCGTTTAATGCAAATGGAATATAATGGTATGGATGACAATGGGAATGAACAACTCAATTCGCATATTGAAACATCTGAAGTCTTGAAATGTATATTCTCTGCAAAAAATAATAAGGCAGTTGGTCTTGATAACTTGCCGTATGAGATTTTTAAGAATGAAATATCTGTAGATCTACTTACCAAGTTATTTAACAAAATTTTTAGTATGTGTATTATACCATCTATTTGGCTAAAAGCAATAATCAAACCAATCCCTAAACCATCCATGACTGACCCACGTTTACCCTTGCAATACAGAGGAATTAGTCTCTTATCCACAGTTAGTAAGCTATATACAAGTTTATTAAATATGCGTCTTTTGAAATATTGTGAAAATGACAACATACTAGTGGAAGAACAAAATGGTTTTAGAAAACGCAGGTCATGTGAAGAACATATATTCACACTATCATCTGTTATTAGAAATAGAAACAATCAAAATAAAAGCACATATGTAGCCCTTATAGACATGGAGAAAGCTTTTGATAAAGTGGATCGAAATCTCTTGTTACTGAAATTACTAGAGTGTGGAGTTAATGGTAACATGTATAAAGCACTGAAGTCGTTTTGCACACAAACAGAATACTCAGTAAATATTAATGGATTTAACACACATTGGTTCAATGCTGACTTAGGGGTGAGGCAAGGTGACTGTATTTCACCAACA
Organism: Amphiduros pacificus; assembly: GCA_949316495.1. Classification (NCBI taxonomy): domain Eukaryota; kingdom Metazoa; phylum Annelida; class Polychaeta; order Phyllodocida; family Hesionidae; genus Amphiduros; species Amphiduros pacificus. Next base: position 33,761,625 of record OX439012.1, on the reverse strand, counting down.
CTATTTTCAATATTCATTAATGATCTAGCCACAGGAATTAAGAATCTTAACTGTGGAGTAGTGCTGGGAAATATGATGTTGAATATTCTCTTGTATGCAGATGATATTGCACTAATTGCTTATTCAGAGGATGATTTACAGGTGATGCTTAATTTTGTTAGTGAATGGTGTAAAAAGTGGAGGTTAAAGTGTAGTAACAAGAAGTCACAAGTTGTACATTTTAGACCAAAACATGTTCAAAGATCATCTGTCCAATTCTCTCTTTCTAATCAGTGTATTTCAACTGTAGAGCAATATAAATATTTGGGTATTATTTTTGATGAATTTCTCACATTTGACCAAGCAGCCAAAACATTAGCTGATTCTGCAGGTCGGGCTCTAGGTAAAATTATTTCAAAAATGAAATCAATAAAAGGACTTGGATTTGACACTTACACAAAGTTATTCCAAACCAATGTTGACCCCATACTGACATATGGCTCAGGAATTTGGGGCTTTAAGAAATATTCCTGCTGTTCTACCATTCAGAATAGAGCAATTAGAGTGTTCCTAGGGGTCCACAGGTTTACTCCAAATCTTGCTATTATGGGGGACATGGGGTGGATCTCAGCGGAAAATAAAAGATACCAGTGTATTGTTAGATTGTGGAATCGCCTTCTTAAGGCTGATGATACTAGATTATGTAAACAAGTATTTCTATTAGATATTGAAATGAATAATAGCTGGTGCTCAGACTTATTTAGACTATTACAGAGTCTTAATTTAGAAGGAAAAATCCTGAATAAAGAACATATTAATGTAAATGAAGTCAGAAAACTGAAACATGAATTAGATATTCAAGGATGGAATGTGGATAGACAACACCAAGCTAAATTGAGAACTTATAATTTATTTAAATCAGAATTTGGAACAGAACTATATGTTAAACAAATCTATAATAGGGCAAAGAAATCAATTTTTGCCCAGTTTAGAACAGGTGTTTTACCATTGAAAGTGGAGACCGGAAGATACTCCAATATACCCTGGCACTTCAGAATATGTGAATTATGTGATCATAATGATGTGGAAGATGAAATTCACTTTCTGTTAAGATGTCCATGCTATACTTTATATAGAAATGCTCTGTTCACAAATGCAATGGAATCTTATAATGATTTTCTTGAATATGATGATGATGTGAAGCTTTATATTTTAATGAATGATGAGGATTTAGTCAAATGCACTGGAGACTGTTTATATAATTGCTATATGAAACGAAGGAAGTTACTTTATAATTAAGAAAATGTCACATTTTTCTCTTTATTGTCAATGTATTACATGTACACTGGCACCAGGTAAATAAGTAATATTTTATATCAGAGTGACTCATAACCCAAAATGGGTGGATGTTATGTTATTTTTTGTTTAAATTTTGCTATTATTTGTAACATGTGTCACTATAATAAATAAACAAATAAATAAAAACTTACAATGTATTCATAATCATGACATCAGACAACTTGGATTATGAACTTTGCTAAGCATAAATAGCCATGGCAAAAATAAATTCTTAATTTAGCCTGCAGATGCACTAGTCCATGTGGTTAGTCCTGCCAATCAACAAAATTAACACAGTCTAGTCTATTAGGCGTTACCAACAACTTTCACATAGAAGAAGCTAAGATTATATTATCCAAGGTTGTAAAACATCGTCCTCAAACAAAGGTTTGAACCTACCAATATGTTTCAGCCACTGTCGGGGTAGGAATGGAAAACACAACTCTCTGGCTTCATAGTTATATCCAAAGAACTCACAGTCCACAAAGTAGACAGCTCCTATAAAAACACAATAAAAAAACATTTGTTGAATAAGATATTCCTCACAGGATATTTAAAGATTCTCACTGAAAAATATGTCAAAATATAGAATATATTCAGATGATATATAATTAACATATTTAAGTGATTACAAGATACTCTGTGGCAATGTAACATGGGAAAATGATTCAATGTCATTGTCATTGATGCTGATTGTTGTTTCTAGTAATTTAATTCAAAATTTTGAAATATCTGAAAGATATCAAACAATCGAATTGGAACATTGACAGTCAACCCCATTTTCTACAAAACCAAGAGATATTCATATATTCATTGCATCAAAGATCATTCAATGTTATTGACAAGGTAATATATAGGGTTCTTAAATATTGTTTTAAAATGATGTTTATGCATTTGAACAAACCTGTTTCTTGATTAAAGATTGTATTTCTATCAGAGAAATCATTATGACACACACAGGTGGGCAACCCAATCTCTCTCAGATATTCCACTATGTATTCCACTTCTTCCTTTAGCTCATCTTTGCTTGGAAACTCCTGTTCATACCTTTGTAATCATTTATATTAAATTTTATAATTATATAAACCATATCATCATGAGAAATAGATGAGATAGTTCACCACATAGTTTCCTCAATGATATGCCAATTAATATCTTACTTTTCCTGTCTGCTTCCATCTTTCAGTTTCTCTGGAATAACACTGAGGAGTTGTGAAAGTTGTTTTTCAAACACAGTGTACTTTGTGTCGAGTTTTGCAAGCTTTCCCTCCTTGTCCACGAGGTGTACAGTGTCCAAATTCATGGTATGTAGTTTGGCTAATCCTTTTAAGCAGGTTCTACAAATAAAAATTGATCATTTTCTCTTAAAAAGTATCAAACATTAAGAAATCATTAACAATGGGTTTCAGTTCTCACTGCATATAAGAATTTAGTGCACCTTTACTAAAATAGTGTCTCAGTGAGAACATTGAGAGCATAGTATCACAGGCAGGCATGTTTCTTCGTGCAACCCATATACTTGGCATAAACAGGCATTACATGTTTTTCTCTTAGGCCAAAATACCTGACAATAAGAGGAAAGTCTCAGGTCAGGGTACCAGTGTTAGAGATTAAAAATATGAGTTGGCATCCTGCTGAGAACACTTGCTTGCAGAGATTAGTATCCAGATTAGAAGGTGTGTGGTCACTTTCACATGTAAAAAATAGAGGGAAAATCACTGCACACACATCTGAGCATTATTACTACACATATTTCTTCATCCAAATTGTAGTTTTATTTGACAATTAAAATAATGATTGCAGTATTTTATTTTATTTTTATAGAAATTCTAATTCTTGATTGTTAATTGTGTTCAAACAATTGTGAAACAAGAGAACTATTTTTGAGGCATTGACACCATTTCCAAAGGGTGATTTTTGCACATGTGAGTAAATGCATTGTTTGCTGATCTCACTGGAAAACAGAGAAAAACACATACAGGTGACATGCGACCTGTTGATTTCCATCATGACTGACATTTCTACATTTTGAAGATCTTACATATTGTTTTGGAATACATAATACACCAATCTATAGCTAATGGAATGTAAGAATAAGCATTGTTTGCAGGAATGTGTGATGGTTGATGAATTGTTATTATAGCACCTTGGATAGTTACAGTCGTGTCTGTATTGATATGTGGATCCGGGCAAAATGTTGAGTGAGCAATCAAGCCATAGGAAAAGGTCAAATCATATCATGTGAAGTTTCGTTGATTTTGTTGATCTAGGTCGAACAAAGGTCATCTGAAGGTCAAACATTTTGAAATGAAAAATGTCAGCTCGGGTCATAGATTCCATATCAAAATTAAAACCAGTGATAAATAAATTTAATTTGAAGATATGTTGGTTGTCCTCTATAGTTTGGACCTTTTACGTTATCGACTTACTTCATCATGACATCATTGGAATAGTCTTTGACAGTCATGAGTCTTCCCCTAAGATAGTTAAAGACAATTCCATTGTCAAATATAGCGAGGCATTCCGCTCCACAGCCTAAGCTCTCCAAAATCTGCAAACCCAGGATCTCGTTTTCACGGTTAGAGGTACCTACAGATCACAAAGATAATCTCTTTACATACAAATATAAAAAAGCAGAGGAAGAGAGGAAGCATGATTAGACTTGAAAAAAAAGTTGCTATATTAGGTATTGGCTGCACTAAAATTCACCACTGATAAGAGTATGCGATCTTGCTGTCACGCCACTACATAGCCCTCTGGTGGAACTTGACCAGTCTCCACTTCAGTTTTAGTTTGCAAGTTTATGTGATGGGTTAGATATGTTTATTATGAATATTGAATTTTTCACTTATTTGTTGTGAGAATTACTCAAGATACATGCATACATTTCTATATATGGCTTCAGTTTTACAACATCAGTAATTGACCTAATTATTTAGGTCCCACTAGGGTTTCGAACAAACGCGCCTGCATGGGTGAAATGCAGACAATACTGATACAGTTCCATGAGAGTGAGATAGCTGGAAAAGTTGAGAGAAAGTTACAGTGAGAGTGAAAGAGCTGCACAAATGAGAGAGTTGCACATATGAGAGAGAGAGCAACACAATTAAAAAATGGCTATAACATTGAGATATAGCTGCATACGTCTAAGTGAAAGATTGATAAAAAATTGGGAGATATGTACCCAAGTGACTGACAGCTACACCAGTGAGAGAAAGCAACAGGTGTGTCAGACAGCTACACACTCCAGCACTTGTTTAGTTCAAAATATTGTTGAAGAAATGTACGTCATTTATACTGAAGTGTACAGACCTGATAACCACATTGTCCTACGTTTTTGTTTCAATGTCACTAGCTCTCTCTCTTTTCACAAAATCTATGCTTGTTATCTGCAATATATATCCATATATGTTAAGTATAACCAGCAAACCAAGCCAGTTGACATGCCATTTGATATGCTAGAAGGGACAATCCCAGCTGAGTAAGGGATGGACCTTTATTCATTTGCTGGTGGAGGAAAATGATCTTGTTGTTTTTTTTGTTTGATGCCCGACCACTCTCAATTATTTTCCTGAGCCAAAGCATTTCTCCATTTCAGTTTTTTTCAGTCGGTTGGAATGTATGATTTATTAAAATGATACAATGCTTTTTTTACAGTAATTCATGGTGAATTCAACTATTTTCAAGTAGTCATTCATCCATAAGTCATCCATCCATTCATCTATAAAAAAAATGGTACAATTTTGAATTTTGCTTCGTCAGTGGCTATTTTATGCATTCATGATATTTAAAGATGAAGCAAAATGTCAAAGTCTTTGGTTACAATTTGAAACCTATGACCTTGAAAAACAAATGAAGGTCATGATTGAAGTCATTATATTTAGGCTTTCATTTAGAGTTTGTTTCTCTAATATCTGATAAAATAGTAAAATGTTGAAATGGAACCTGATACTATAGCTTCTGCATTGTTTTGTTTTTGTTTTGTTTGTTTGGGGTTTTACATCACTTTCAACATTATTTCAGTCATTTCGTGATGAGACCTACTTGTAGTAGATATAGTGCTGCCTCACTGAATTGTCATGTCGCAGGTCCTTGACATGACAACCCACCCGGTCACAGATTTACAAGGACAACGGGTTAACCCTTTGGCACAGGCCTCAGCTCATGTGGGAAATTGTATCATGAGTTCAATCCCGGTACGGCCGGGGTTCGAACCCACGACCTTTGGATCACCACAGAGGAACTGGTGCTAATAAGCTGGCGCCCTAACCAACTGCGCCACGGCCTGTTCAGGCATTAGGAGCTAGGAATTTTCAATAACAAGTTATGATAGTTATGATTTTTAATGAATTCATTTTCTCCGCTTGGTTACCATAAAATACCCAATTAAAAAAATATCAGATATCTAAATTTCTTTTGGTTTAAAACCTGCCTTTAACCCCAAAAGATATTAAATAACTGTTAAATATGTGTTATTAAGCAAATGTCATGATGAAGATGAAGGCATCACATTGTTGGATTTCATTGATATGCTACGATACGAAACGAACATTTATCACACACACACACACACACACACACACACAAACACACACACACACACACACACACATATATATATATATATATATATATACATATATATATATATATATATACATATATATATATATATATACATATATATATATATATATATACATATATATATATATATATATTTCTTTGCACCAAAACACACGCCCACAACATGGAAAAAAATGTAGAATTGTTAGCCATGCAACAAAAAATTATTTCCAAAGAAGAGTGGTACATTATAGATTTCTGACAAATATATATTGATTGGTTTTGTAGAAATCAAATCCAAGATAAATATTTCTGTATAACAATGTGAAGCATAGGTTATACTGAAGGTTATACTGAAGGTTATACTGAAGGTTATACTGAAGGTTATACTGAAGGTTATACTGAAGGTTATACTGAAGGTTATAATGAAGGTTATAATGAAGGTTATACTGAAGGTTATAATGAAGGTTATACTGAAGGTTATACTGAAGGTTATACTGAAGGTTATACTGAAGGTTATAATGAAGGTTATACTGAAGGTTATACTGAAGGTTATAATGAAGGTTATACTGAAGGTTATACTGAAGGTTATACTGAAGGTTATAATGAAGGTTATAATGAAGGTTATACTGAAGGTTATAATGAAGGTTATACTGAAGGTTATAATGAAGGTTATACTGAAGGTTATACTGAAGGTTATAATGAAGGTTATACTGAAGGTTATAATGAAGGTTATACTGAAGGTTATAATGAAGGTTATACTGAAGGTTATACTGAAGGTTATAATGAAGGTTATACTGAAGGTTATAATGAAGGTTATACTGAAGGTTATACTGAAGGTTATAATGAAGGTTATACTGAAGGTTATACTGAAGGTTATAATGAAGGTTATAATGAAGGTTATACTGAAGGTTATACTGAAGGTTATAATGAAGGTTATAATGAAGGTTATACTGAAGGTTATACTGAAGGTTATAATGAAGGTTATACTGAAGGTTATACTGAAGGTTATAATGAAGGTTATACTGAAGGTTATACTGAAGGTTATACTGAAGGTTATACTGAAGGTTATAATGAAGGTTATACTGAAGGTTATAATGAAGGTTATACTGAAGGTTATAATGAAGGTTATAATGAAGGTTATAATGAAGGTTATACTGAAGGTTATAATGAAGGTTATACTGAAGGTTATACTGAAGGTTATAATGAAGGTTATAATGAAGGTTATACTGAAGGTTATACTGAAGGTTATAATGAAGGTTATACTGAAGGTTATAATGAAGGTTATACTGAAGGTTATAATGAAGGTTATAATGAAGGTTATACTGAAGGTTATAATGAAGGTTATAATGAAGGTTATACTGAAGGTTATACTGAAGGTTATAATGAAGGTTATACTGAAGGTTATAATGAAGGTTATACTGAAGGTTATAATGAAGGTTATACAGAAGGTTATACTGAAGGTTATAATGAAGGTTATAATGAAGGTTATACTGAAGGTTATACTGAAGGTTATACTGAAGGTTATAATGAAGGTTATACTGAAGGTTATAATGAAGGTTATACTGAAGGTTATAATGAAGGTTATACTGAAGGTTATACAGAAGTTTATACTGAAGGTTACCTTGTTCTCCAAATACCCGGACTACCACTGCTTCCAGATTTTGCTCATCATTTTTGTGATGGCAACTCATCATTGTATTTATGAATCCACCAGGTAATGTCTAAAATATAGAATAAGGTCAAGAGTCATGTTGTGCACTCAAAAATCAAGTCATATTGTAAACATTTTAAGACTATTTTTGGAGTTTAGCGATGTTAAAATGAAGAAAGTCTGGGTCAAAGGTCAAATTGATGGAAATGCTATTTGTTGACACCCTACCCTTGCCCAATCGGTCGCAATAGTCAGTGAATATTTGCATGACGGCCCTGGGACTGTCAATAGTCACCCCAATGCTGTCACATGCCCAATCTCCATCAAAAGTTGTGGATATTGACAACTTGACTGCAACGGCGATTGGACACAGCAGTGAGAACTGTTGTTTGACTTATGCTTAGTCTAATGTGGAGTAGGTCACACGGGTAAAGGGGTGCTTTACTATTTAGCGCCTTCCAGGAAGTGAGGAGAATGCACCCACTGGAAGCCAGTGGAACTCCTTGAGCTTTTCAGATATATGATCATATTTTCTGATCTGGCCAACAACCTTTGCTGCTGAGTTCTGCACATACTGCAGTTTATTGAATGTCTGAACCAGGAATACCAATAAGGAGACCATTTCCATAGGGTCAACATATTCTCCATGCCTACGTCCTATAGTGACAAGGCACTAAAGTGACGAGGGTCAAATGGGCAGGCACGTCCATATGAGACGTGCTGACGTAGGCCCCCATCGTAGTAGGCTATATATCATGTAATGTCTGGTCACGTTTTTTAATGAACTTTTTTTCTTTAGTCCTTTCTGGTCACGTTTTTTAATGAAATTTTTTTCTTTAGTCCTTTTAATAAATAACAGTTCTGAACTCCCTGATATAGGCTAATTGATGACGGTTTAATTTGTTCTGGTGTACTCGTCCACATGCGACGAATGTTGCCTCCCAGTACGTCAATTATTGACGTGATTAGGCAGTACATGCTCGTCACACTGTTGACGAATTGATGGGAGAATGCGCTCATAGGGTAGAGGTGATATAAAGGCATGAGTAAAGGTCTCAGTAGTCTTGTCTAGACATTGTCTGATAGCACGAATGTTCCTTATACAGTAGTGTCCTTTCTTACACATAAGGTGAGATGTCAGTATCGCCAACTGTGATGTGATTGTGACAGTATACTGCTTGGCTGACAGATCATCATTACAGTTTTACCATCATTTACCCTCATTATATTTGCCATCAGAAAGGGCCTGACCTCGTCAATACATTTCCCAAGGATGTCTGATGTCTGCTGGTGTGATCCATGGAGATATATATCTGAGTATCATCAGCATAAATATGATAGCTCATACCTTGTAATGATATCAGCTCGTCTTTGATTGGTAAAAAGTCGCTTTTAACTCAACCATTGTTCCAGTCTCTGATTGTAAAACAAAACGATTTTCAACCTCACCATTGACCCTGCTGCCAAGATTGTGTACTACAGTGTTTGGCATGTCGATGAGCATGAGATACACACATAAACCCTATTTTTAAAGATAGTGCACTGTCCATGACTGTTAAAATGTATTTATGATAAGAAAGAAATACATTATTAAAATCCCAGCCATGAATAGAATTGACATGACTCAAGACGAATGATACAAACAAAAACAAGATCTTTTCATTTAGCGGCAAAGTAAAATGTAAACATTTTACACTTTGCCATGCTGAGATTGAATTCATGATACATATGAGCCATATGAGCTGAGGCCCATGCCTAAAGGGTTAACCCATTGTCAATGTAAATCTGTGACATTGAATCTCAGTGTGTATAACTCACTCCAGTCACCATGATAGAAAGCCTGTGTCTTTAGTCGTCAAGTTGGTAATATTGTTTATTGATAATAGATAAATTAAATATTTCATAGATTTATCTATCTACCGGCCCCACTAGCACAGTTGGCAGAGTGTAGGATCTGTGCCTTTAATGGTTATATAAGTGGAGGACGGGAGGTGGTGGGTTCGACTCCCACTGCCGGCAGTGTTACTTTCACACTGGTTAAAAGGCTCGAAAGTCGACCTGATATGGCCATAGTTGCTGAAAGGGTCGTAAAAACACCATTTCACATTTCATTTTTTAAAATTTATCTAATGCTTTAATGTCATATTCTGTATCATATATCTGCTACAAGTATGTCTCATCATGAAATGGCTGAAATAATGTTGAAAGTGATGTAAAACCCAAACAGACAAACATACCTTGAGATTTATAAGGTCTTGTTTCCATTCTGGTCGAACAATGGCTAATATTTTGAGTACCCCTGGTTCCAAATAATCCTTATCGATATTTATGCTTAATTGCATTACAGATTTGGCCATTGTTATGCTTAAAATGACAACTATATGTGCAATTTATATCATACTTATCCTGGCCTCCTCCAAATTAATGTTGGTCTAATAGTTATCTATTGAATGTAGGTCAATTTATTGTTGTGTAGTATACACTTGCTGAACCATGTCTAGACAATTGCATGGATGAGATAATATACTGTCCCAGTAGACATGCCTCATGAAATCTGTCTAAATCTGTTTCAAGACATGATTTTCTGGTCCAGTTTTTGATGTGATTATTATATGATTTCCAAGGTTTAAAAAATATTTTAACACAAATGTATGAAACGATTAAGACATCAACTTCAGTAATGAGATTTAGTTGTCCAATATATATTCCAACCTTTATATTAAAATAATGTTTTTGCAGAAATGGTCAACATTTTAGTCATGCCCCTGCACTTAAAGATATAACGTTCAATGGCAGCCCAGCTGGGAGTTCTAAATCATAGAACCACCTATTAACAGGCCATACTCTAGCTGCGTTCATATTATCATATCCTTTTCTCTCCTTCAGCACTTCCATCAATCTGAACTCTTTCAGGAGCACGTTCTTTGTGGCCGTAGCAGAGTTGGTCAGTTTCAGTGCAAAGCCTTCATCAGCCATTTTACCCTGGTCAGAAGGTGCAATTTAATATAAAATCTGGGGCTCCATTAAGGCATGTCCTCTCCCCCGCACATGAACACTCACCTTATAACAAATAACCATGTGTTAAGTGACCGTCCAATTCGAATGTGTTAATACTGCTTCTTCACACCATATTTTATGATATGAATTATAATTTTTACTTCATGTAGGTTTTATACTGTGAAGCTTGTTATTCATAGCTTCACCCCACTAACCAATGCAGTCATTTATTTTATATATTCAGTATGTGGAGTGGAATCCAGTAAATTGATATTCTACCCCTGGTCAACAACTTCTTTGTTCTTAGTAGAATATAGAGTTTATTTGGAATCAGAAAATTGTGGTTGCTAGAGGTTTCCATGTGATCTAAGGCTAAATGAATAAATAGCATGAAGTTCAGAAAAAAATTGAGGACTTGTCAAGTTGGAGTCTCTGGAAACTGATTTTTTTCAATTTCAATAGGATTGAATTCTAAAGCTCTCAATGATTCTTTTATACCGATGCCAAATGTTGGAATAGTGTTTGGTTTTTTGGTGAAAGGACCAACATATTTAGGGTCTAAAACAATATCATATACTGGATTCTCTGAATTTGCAGCTATCTTGGTTGCATACTGGAGAGCAAGATTTTCACATCTAAGTGCAAGTGGCAACTTGTCTGCTTCACCAGAGACTTTCTGCAGATGAAGTTCAAAAGGCGCCAAGACAAAGTCTTAATCCTTGATTTTGTAATTGGATATAACATATTTAAATATGACTGACATACTGGTCCATAAAAAATGCCATAATCAAGCTTTGATCTTACTAATGCTTGGTATAAATGCAATAAAATAATGCGATCAGGTCACCAATCAGTATATGCCACAACACACAGCAGGTCTCTGACATTTCCTTTTCACATATTTCATATGTAAAAATAAATGAAAGCTTCCCATTGAATATCAGGCAGTTTCTTGGACAAGTGAGGGTCTTGGTGTAGCCAACGTTTATTACAAATTCATCAATGAAAACTTGAAACAACCTCAATAATGAGGCAACACCTGAACGAAATCAAGCAGGAAAGACAACCACCCAATGTACAAATACTGGCGGTACTAAGATAACACTTATTCATAGAACTTTGAATAATTTCTTTTCTAGATATCAAGATAGAATTACAAAAATATTATGACCACTAGGTACTACTTCTAACCTTTTCAGACAACCTTGATGTGCGTGGAAAAGGGGAGATCATGGAGGGAGACACGTTTGTCAACCCTTCCATGGGAAAAACTACATCCCCAGATCAACTTCCCGATGGCCTCCCAGAGTCTTCAAACAAATTCTGGAATAGCATAATCTGGGATACACATAACCCCCCGAGGAACTAGAAGAGATCCTCGGTCTACTCTGAGAGATCCCTGTAGAGAACTATGTCTATTTACGCTCATCAAGAACCTCACTTGCTATAATTACAAAGAAAGTCTACAAATTTTAACAAGAATCAAAAAAAGAAAAAATGAAAATAAAACTTATTTTTACAAAAAAAGTTTCTTGTTACGAAGTGTAAAATAAACAAAATGGTCTGGAGGCCTCAAGGGAGAGGGTTCTCAAATTTAAAATTATTAAATAAAGAGATTAAATCTGATTTGAATCGATAAAAAATTGTAAAAAACCTCTCAAGAAAATGCAGGAAAAACTACAATATATGTAGAATGTGTTACAACCCATAAAACCGTTGTTGGTATTGGCCAGGGACTGTGATCGTCATCTAGCTTATTTTTGTGGATCCTTGCCTTTTTCACTGAGGATCTGTGTTTATCCACACTGTTTTCTTCAATGATAACTTGAAACCATTTTGATCTGGTCACTTTTGGATTTTGTTCAATTGATGTAGTTGTCTCTCAATTGTGAAAATATTTGCTGATTTGTAGCCAATATTAAAATCATCAATAAAAAGAGAACAATCAGTTCCAAGTTGAATACTACACTAATATTTTTAACAATAAACAGTGTAACAGATAAAAGGCTTCCCTTGGGCACACCCATCTCCTGATCAAAAACATCACAGTGATGTGGCCACACACACCTTAATGTATGTACCTATCTGACAGAAAGCTTGGAATAAAAAGGTGTAATCTACCTCCCAAGACCCATGTCTTATGTAAATCACTCAAAATTTCCTATTTCCATGTTCTATCATATGTTTTGTCCAAGCCAAAAGATATGCTAACAATACATTCGCCCTTTAGAAACCCTCTCTAATAAATGTCTCCAAACAGATCAGATATAGAAAAGATTCTTGATACTAGACAAATCTTTCATTGATCACACATTCCATAGTCTTTATAAACAACTTGTAAGGTGTATGGGACTCAGAACTCAGAACTCAGAAATCAGGCTGTTCAAATCGGGCTGTTCAAACAAATGGGCATTTGAATAATTACCTGTAGATATTTAAAAATGTGCAACGATTACTTTCTCTTAGAAAATCTTTTCTTTTTGGGAAGTACTCCAGTGAATAGCAAATAATATAATGGGTAGCACTATCAACAGGCTGTCTTTGATATATGCATTATATAATGGGTAGCACTATCAACAGGCTGTCTTTGATATATGCATTATATAAATGCTGCTTTATTATCATTATTATTAAATATCAGATATTATCAAAAAAATAAAAAGGTTTCATATAATATGCTAAAAAGGTCTCATAAAATGACTGAAATAATATTGAAAGCGACAAAACCCAAAAACAAACAAAATATACATGAAAGGAAGCCAATAATTGCAATGTTTTTTTTAATTTTAAGTTTAATGTTACTTTTATGTTATTAGATACAAATGATTTAACTTGATTACAGTTCCTAAAAGCTTTAATTCATTATTCCTTGGTATTCAATAGATGATATTGTAACCCAACAAATATAAATAAATTCAAAGTTAAAATAATTATAAATATAATCAAAGTTAAAACAATCATAAATAAAATATCATATTAACTAAGCTTGATCCCCAGAGAATGGTTGAACTTAGTGCACACGTAGGCCCTGGTGATTAACACCATTCCAAGATTTAGACGCCCATGATAAAATGTGATCACCAGGCGCAACCCCTTTCTCCACCAATCACAAACGGACATTTTAAGAAAACAGTTAAAACAAAAAAGTTCAACCAGTTCTCCAGGGCATATTTGGTTATGTTTTTGTACAATTTTATCATGTCTTTGAGTACTTTTTGTGTAAGTCTGTCGGCCAACCATCTAGGGCCTGAGGTATATAAGAGGTCCTCCCTGGATGACCGGCAGGCCAGCCTGGAACAGCATTGTATGATGTGAAAATAAAAGTTCAAGCCAAGCGGCACCGTGTAGTGTGGAGTTTATCCCGTGACAATATGGTTTTTTTTTTAATTTGTTACAGTTGACATCCTGTTCTGACCATGATAATGTCATCAATGGTTTCAGGAACGAGACAATCCGATTATCACCACAATTTCATACCATTTTGAGTTAAGCTTTAATTGGTGAAAACTTTTGAATATCTCAGATAGTTTACAGGAAATCAAATTATTTCTTTATTTGATGAGCCGCGTCCTGTTTACTTTGTATTAAATCATGTAAAACTGTGTCCTCCACAGAAAGAACTCATTTAATTCATGTACTTGTAGATGTTCATTATGTCTTCACCTGATATTTCCTTTTCCCAGAAACAGAGCTCATCCATAATAAAATTGCCAAGATAATTTGAGTTGAAAGATCCAGGGTGATTACCGATATAGAACTGAGTAAATGGTGAACCACCACCTTTTGTGTCATACATTTTGGTATTTTGAAAAAAACATCCATTGATGAAAATACTCAATCCATTTTGTTCTGACCAACATATTGCAATGTGATGCCACATATTTGTAGTTACCATGGGGATCAGAACATCCCATCTTCTACCATCTGGTAATTTAACACGGGAGAGCAATTTATGATCAGGGTTTATGGCCAGAAAATACCCACTGGCCTTATTATAGTGTGCACCATTGGTCCAGATGAACATATTACTCGAAGATTGTTTCGTTCCAAAGTTGATCCAAACTGTAAATGTCAGACCAGTTCCTGTACACAGAGCAACATTCTGCAAGCATGTGTTTCCATAGTTACTGTGGTCAATAGATACATAGTGAGATACCCCATCAAAGAAAAAGGCCTTGCCTTTAACACCAGGTACAATCTCAGGAGGGCTTGGTGTAATGAAGATTGATTTAAGCTGATCAAGTGGATAGTACATGTATGGAGCTGAAAATAACAATACGTTCTCAAAGAGAGCCATTAAGCTTTGCAAATATAGGATCAATAAAAGTTTACACTAGAAACTAACATTTTCAAACAATAGTGTCAGAACTCTTAAAATACTAAATCCATTCAATATAGATTACACATTAAATGAACATGGTATACAATACAAATTTATATACATATACATATCTATACATATACCTTCTGTGTCTATCTGAGACATGAACATATCCTTTGTGATAGTGTGAGACATTTGACCATTGCACACCTCCTTGATAGTAAGACATGTACCATTATCCTGACCATACAAAACACTTGCTGTTAACATGGCTGAAACAATACACTCTATCGTTGATTCCACATGCCAAGTGTGCAATGTACCATTTAAAGAATGTCCAATGTGTGCAGATGAAGCTTTGGCATAGATAACTTCATTGTATGTACCTGAAACTCTTATGGTCAAAATGGATACTACCAAGATAACTAATATATCCATGATGAATGGTTTATCATACAGAAATTTAAGTATTAACTTCGATCTATGTAACCCATGCAAAACTATCTGTCTTTATAATCATATGGTTATTGGGAGAATATTTTGTTTGACAAATTTCACCATGTAATCAATATCAGGTGAATATCTATAATGTACTTCCATCCTTCCATGTCTGTATATTATTAATATTACACTGATCCTACTGTTAACAGATAAACAACAGGTCCATTAAGTATATGGACCAAACATTTAAAATGCAAAGAAGATTAGAATATTATTGATGAGTGGGGTCCAGTTTCAGGATAATATAGCAGCCAATCCAGTCACTGTGAAGCAATAAAATCAGATGAATGGAAAATATAACAGTCAATCTGGTCAATTTATCCATGATGAATGGATTCGTCATTCAGAATTTGAAATTTTAACTGAGATGTATGAAACTCATGCAATATTATTTGAATTCATAAACGCATAGTTAATGGGATAGTATTTTTCTGCCAAATGGAAAATTGAAATCAATATCAAGTGAATGGCTAAAATGTGTCTCCATATCTTTAAATTATGAATATCACAATTATCTGACTGTAAAAAATTACCCAAAGGTCCATTAAGCACATGGGAATGTGCATAATTGATTAGAGAAGTCCGCTTTCAGGATAATATAACAGTCAATCCAAAAATTGTTAAGCTGGTTATTAGTCTATATTCTGAAATAAGTAGACCAAAGTATTATTTTCTAAAATAATCACTTTGACAGAAAATTGACAAATAAGATTTATAAGTTAGGGTGCATGTGATAGAATCCAATTAATTTGAATATATTTGTTTGAAACAATTTTTTTCATAACTTTTATATTCATATGTTGTAAATTTTCCTCCATATGTTACCACATCTAGCTTAACTTTACAGAGGTTTGAGTATATTTATATGATATATGGTCATGACACAGTGATGTAAGCAAGCTATCTCATTAAAATCAACAAAATGCTGCCCATCATTAAATGAGACAAATCACCTTAATCACGATTGTAGGCATCAGCAAAAATATCCAGACAATTGACCATTGCCTTAAATTGGACCTGCAGGTTAGACACCACTAAAGATCACCCATGCATACATTCCAGTCTCTATGTACCCAAGCAGCAAATGGTATTTTGTATCATCAGTTGAGCCTTTAATAGTTTTCATTTGTTTTTAGTAATGGTAAACATTTGTGATATTTTAAGATGAATTTCATGAGACAATATGTTATCATTTTCTCAAAATATTTTGAGTTAATGAGGAAAAAGAGGAGAAAACATATTGTAAAATAATCGATATATGACTTCATAATATATATTGGGGCTTAAAACTCGGCTCCATTGAACATCATAATTAACCGATTCAATGTACCACAGCCATCTGGGCTCTCTCACTCTCAAACCTAAACGCTTTACCATTATAGTAAGGCTTTTAAGGAAGTCTAAATTTTACCATGTCATTCATATCAATGCTTACTCGTTGACAATAAAGGTGAGCATGGGTAATTGACAAACACTTCCACATAAACCATGACAAAACAAACACAAACATATGTTGTTTAAGTGAGTCTCCATCATACTAATAGGTACATTACTTTATTTCTGTGCAAATGTTACATTTTCGCATTGGGTACAATGCAGTTAAGTGATGCATTTCTGATTGCATTGCCAATGTATTATTGCACAAACAACTGTTGTTAAAAATACATGACCACCTCTGAGTAAATAGCCACAAATAGATTGCACCCTTTGTTACTTTTTTAAACCTTAATTGATTCTGTATGTATCTGAACAATGATCACGGTCGTTCAGCATCCATAACACAACTAAATCATCTTATGCAAATATTATCAGTGTTTTTTTTCCTTTATAAACCTTGCATTTTATAAACATGTCAGGCATGTAATTCTAGCAAGTGAGTTATTTAAAAGTTAAATATTTGCTGGTGATAATAACCCATGGCAGTGTGCCAGAGTATGTCATATATTCTATATATTATCATAATATATTAACCTTATCAGTAGTATTGCACCTGTTTTATAACACTTTGATATATTCACCTTAACCTAAAGTAATAAAGTGGACAAAAGTAGACACAATAGACAAAATTAGTGAGAAAAGTAGACACAATAGACAGTAGACAAATGTAGACACAATAAACAAATGTAGTCAATTGTTTGTTTGGGGTTTTCATCACTTTCAACATTATCTCAGTCATTTCGTGATGAGACCTTCTTGTAGCAGATATAGTGCTGCCTCACTGAATTGTCATGTCGCAGGTCCTTGACATGACAACCCACACGGTCACAGATTTACAAGGACAACAGGTTAACTTTTTAGGCACGGGCCTCAGCTCATGTGTGAAATTGTATCATGAGTTCAATCTCGCCATGGCCGGGGATCGAACCCACAACCATTGGATCACCACATAGGAACTGGTGCTAATAAGCTGGCGCTCTAACCAACTGCACCACGGCCCGTGGCCTCAAATGTAGTCAAAAGTGGACAAATGCTTCCAGTTAACTCTAGATTATCAGTACAATAACATATTACAGGTTAAAAGTAATATGGAATTGGAAGGGAAATCTTACAGGTAAGAAAATAAAGTAAAAGGTCGCCTATATACTCATCTCATGAAACAGTCTTGTCTCGAAAGAATCCATAATTGTCCATTAAGAAGTTCATAAAAATACCATGTTTGTGCACTTTTGGAAACAAGCAAAACACTTGGCATTGTTATACATTGGATCATTGCAAATACTTCTGGATAAGGAAACACTTTGGTAGCACTCCCTGGTGGCTGGGGTCACCACCTATAATTTTAAACAATTCCGAACTGAAGTACCCTCATAAAAAAATTCATATCTTACCCCATTATTGAGATATTTTCATTCTGATTAAAGATTTGGAATGTAGAAACTATTCCCTAACAATCATTAAATATTCAAGACTTCCCATGCATATTTTATCTTCTATTTGATATCCACGTTTTTTTTTAATATTGAAATTAGGGATATAAAGTATCTATATTAAACCATGTGTAAAATATAAAATGTAACTTGCGATATATTTTAATTGCATTGATATTTTCAGGTTTATTGGATTTAAGGAATGATACGTTTGTTTTACAAGAACAAATAGTTAACCCTTTCGGCACTGAACTCAGCTCATATGGGAAATTGTATCAGGAGTTCAATCTCGGCATGACCGATGATTGAACCCACGACATTTGGATCAACACAGAAGAACTGGTGCTAATAAGCTGGCACTCTAACCAATTGCTCCACGGCTCATGGCCCTAAAGGAGTAAAATGAAAGCCCTCTTGTCAGATGCCACCTTAGTTGGCCATATTTAATGCTATTTTGCCTCTTTGATCTGACTCTATTTTAGCTGTGTCTGCTAATTCTTCCCTGGTTACATTTTCTTCCACCTCATTCTCTATTCTTTGCTCTCTAGTTCTAAGCATACCTCCATTAACATAGTATTCCAGACCATATATCCAGGTCCAGAACTCTTGTCTCTCTAATATGCTTGGGGCTACTGGTAGCCTCACCTATAACTCTGACACCTGTTTCTTTGTTCTTTCTCTAATATGGAGCCCAGTGCCCTACTTGGGGCTGGTGTCAGCCTCACTTACAATTCTGACACCTGTTTTCTTTCAAGGCCTCTGCAGTCTCATCATGTACCCTGAATGTCTCCCTCACACACCTTATCATGCACCCTGAATGTCTCCCTCACACACCTCATCGTGCACCCTGAATGTCTCCCTCACACACCTCATCAAGCACCCTGAATGTCTCCTTCACACACCTCATCATGCACCTTGAATGTCTCCCTCACACACCTCATCATGCACCTTGAATGTTTCCCTCACACACCTCATCATGCACCCTGAATATCTCCCTCACACACTGTATCATATACCCTGAATGTCTCCCTCACACACCTCATCAAGCACCCTGAATGTTTTCCTCACACACCTCATCAAGCACCCTGAATGTCTCCCACACACACCTCATCGTGCACCCTGAATGTCTCCCTCACACATCTCATCATGCACCCTGAATACCTCCCTCACACTGTATCATGCACCCTGAATGTCTTCCTCACACACCTCATGCACCCTGAAAGTTTCCCTCACATACCACATCATGCACCCTGACTGTCACCCTCACACACCGCATGCACCCTGAATGTCTCCCTCACACACCGCATGCACCCTGAATGTCTCCCTCACACACCTCATGCACCCTGAATACCTCCCTCACACTGTATCATGTACCCTGAATGTCTCCCTCACACATCGCATCATGCACCTTGAATGTCTCCCTCACACACTGTATCATGCACCCTGAATGTCTTCCTCACACACCTCACCATGTTCCCTAAATGTTACCCTCACACACCTCATCATGCACCCAGAATGTCTCCCTCACACACCTCATCATGCACCTTGAATGTCTCCCTCACACACTGTATCATGCACCCTGAATGTCTTCCTCACACACCTCACCATGTTCCCTAAATGTTACCCTCACACACCTCAAAGCATGATGCTTTTGCTTTATGTCCCTCTTTCACTAAGTCATTTTGGAGGGTTCAAATTTGGGGGCATGATTTTTTTTTTGGGTGGGGGGCAGGAAACAGGACGGGACGATACCATTTCCCTACATTAATGTGAACATCCTATGAAAAAGGAATACTTCTATTACCTAAACTCCTCCCTCTATTTTACTTGAAATACCAGCTTTTGACAATTTTTGACTGATAACAAAAGGAATGTATGCTTTGTCCCTTCCACTTTTGTAAATACTTCACCTTTTTCTTTCAAATAAGCCCAATATAGAGTCGATAGGCACAAGGGATGCCACGTATGAATAAGTTAATGAAGTTATCATTGCTTTACATATTATGTATATTAATTGCACCATGGTGAGGTCAGTCTGAGTTATTATTATCCAACATTTTAGACGGTAAATGGCAAGTCAGCATGTACACTTGACATTAAACAAAAAAAGTTATCTATTCATCACAAAATGATAAGATAAGAATTGAGTGAATCTCTGTACCAAATAATTGTTAGACTCTTGAGTCCTGTAATCTTAGCCAAGCACAAGGATAATTGAAACCTCAGCAAAACTTCAATTAATATGGATTGTTTTAAGGATAAAGTTGTCTTAATCACAGGTAACATTTCCCTTGACATACATTCTTTATTAATCCAATACATTTGATTATATACAGATATGACACAGTATACACCTCCAAGCCCTTGGAGAGTAGAACGGAATATACATAGAGACATAGACATATTGTAAATCTTATGGTCATGCCTTGTTGGACTTGAACAATGATACATGAGAAATATTGCTGTTTAATCTTGTATGATACTCTTATCATAGTACTCTCCATGAGATAGTGTTTCTGTGGGGAAATTGTGAAATGGAGTTTTTATGAACCTTTCAACAACTCAGGGAAATGTCAGGTCGGCCTTCAAGCCTATAACCAGTGTGACAGCAACACTGCCAGCAGTGGGAGTCCAACCCACCACCTCCCGTTCTCCACTTATATAACCAGTGTGAAAGTAACACCGCCGGCAGTGGGAGTCCAACCCACCACCTCCCGTTCTCCACTTATATAACCAGTGTGAAAGTAACACCGCCGGCAGTGGGAGTCGAATCTACTACCTCCCGTCCTCCACTTATATGACCCTAGTGGGGCTGGTCATTTTTAGGCATTGTTTAAAGAATTAATGGTTGAACTTATTAAATATATCACTAGAAGGTCATTCCAGAGTTCAGGGGCTATTACCGCAAGGGCTTTATTCTAATGGCAAGGAGATCATGCAGGTAATTTAGGGCCTTTCAAGTGGTAAGAAAAATCTTGAAATTGTTCATCCACAGGGAGCCAGTGTGGTATGATCAAATTTCTGATTCAGCCTACTACATGTGTTGCTGCTTAATGTCAGCTACAGGAGACCAGCAAGGTTATTTCCATAATCCAGGTTAGATGTAACAAAGGCATGTACTAAGTTTTAACTTGTTTTGTCATCTAGGCACTGTCTGATAACAAATAAGCTAAGAAGCAGATAAGCTAAGTAGACACCAGGACTGTATTTTATCAACAGGTTCACAATTGCACCAATATTGGATTCAAAATCAAGTTCAAATGAACCAAATAATTTGTTCAAAATATTTTTGAGCCAAGAGTATTGTATCCAGCTGTAAAGATTTAAAATATGAGCTGGCGTCCTGCTGAGAACACTTACTTGCTGAGATTAGTACTCAGATTAGTGAGGTGTTATGAGCTGGCGTCCTGCTGAGAACACTTACTTGCTGAGATTAGTTAGACACTAATAACATGTCCATATATATGGACAGTAAACCAGCTCGCAGGTGCCCGTATGCCTTTGCCCGGAATTCCGGTCACACGTCACCGGAACTTGTGGTTGTTGTTTAGGGTTTCCCTGTTCTATATTTATGTCAACCAATCAGAGCAAACCCTCCATAATAGTGACATTATTCGCCCGCTGCACAAACCCATTGCAACGAGATGTCCTTGATAGTCCTATATATTGGACTGCATAGTCTATGAGATTAGTACTCAGATTAGTGGGGTGTGTAGTCACTTTCACATGTCAAAAATAGAGGGCAAATCACTGTATACACATCTGAGAATTATTACTACACATGTTTCTTCATTCAAATTGTGGTTTATTTGACAATTAAAATAATGATTGCAATATTCTAATTCTATATTGTTAAAAGTGTTTAAACAACTGTGAAACTAGAGAACTATTTTAGAGGCATTGACACCATTTCCAAGAGGAAATGAGTACATGCATTGTTGCCTTATCTCACTGGGAAACTGAGAAATCCACATACAGGTGACATGTGACCTGTTGATTTCCATCCTGTCAGTGACTGATATGGTCAAATATTGACAACTCCACATATTGAAAATCTTGAATATTATTTTGGAATAAATAATATACCAATCTGATTGATTGTATTTAAGAATAAGCATTGTTTGCAGGTATGTTTTAAGGGTTGATGATTTATTACACCTTGGATAGGTGCAGTCTATGTATATGTTTAAATGTGGATCCAGGCAAAATATTGAGTGAGCAATCTTGCCATGAGAAGTGGTCAAAGCATATCACCAGACCTTGTTAGTGCTGAAATATTTGGATATATTCATAGATGCTCAAGGTTGGCCTCATGATCAACTTACTCGAAGTTTAAAGTCTATGATAAACACCATATTTGCATAAAGTTAATATTTTTTATATTTTCTATGTTGTCAAAAACATATTCAATTCTTTATGTTCTGATATGGTTATTGCTCAAATATTACCCCAATATAAAGATTTTATATTTGTGTACTGTATAAAGTCATTATATTTCATATTGTCTGCAAAAAAATAAAAATAATTATATTTTTCTGATATGCAAATTGCTCAATAAGACCTCCAATATATAGATTTCATCTTTTTTTCTATTATTTTTTAATTTTCTGCATTAGCAATAGACAAAACAATTTATGTTTTCTGAAGTACATACCACTCAAACAACTCCAATGTTAAGATTTCACCTTTAACATGAAAATAATATTTTTTCCAACCAGGATTCGAACCCCGGTCTTTTAGCATTAAAGACAGATGTCTTACCCACTGAGTCATGTTGAGTAGTATGATTTGACCTTCTCACTGGTAAATTACACCAATAGTCAACATCTTTGTCACTTTATCAAGTTATTTTATAAAGGGATATTCAGTAATTTCACACAACAGCCTAAGTTCAATTTATAGACTACAATTTTCTAAAAAATATGTTTGTCTAGTTGATTCTCTGTAGGGAATTTGGACCCCCAAAATTTTCATCGATTCATATTTATTTTTGTAATATTGTCATCTTTACCTTCTTACAGGACACAGTTCTTGAGTTTTATGTCAGTTTTTTTATGGAAAACAAGACGATTTCAGTCAGAAAGACAGCTTTGTTGACACTTTCACAATGACACTGTGACTTAATTACTGAGGGGCCCAGACAGCATTTATATAAATTCAAGAGGCCACAGGGAGCGTTTGTATTGTTTATATTAATGTTTGGATTCGAATTTTGTCACAACTTTGGAGCTTTTAAAAATATAGAAGCACTTCATCTATTCTTTGAAATGTGCATATTTTAAACAAAAGGGTTTTTATCCTAAAACACTTGCAAAATTTTATCCTAAAACACATGCAAAATTTTATATTGATTGGGTAAAGATAAAGTATGTTTATTATTTTGTAAAGTTGGTCTATTTTTACGGCTGATTTCTGGGTTTTTGATCACCAAATTGGACCCCGAATTGGAACCTGTGATACAATCCAACCCTGGTAGACTGGTGTAAATATATGGGTTTGTTATCAAGTCTGCTCATGGAGCATAATAAATGGTAAACATGCCAGTTGAGTTATTAATTTATTAACACATAAAATGTCACCACCAATGTGAAGATTTCTGGGAATTATTTAATATGTATTCTTACGAGTTGTATCAAAATCTCTACTGAAGTAAAAATAGCACTAGTAATTCGCTGCAACTAAACAAAAATTTTCCAAACCTCGACTCAGGCCAAAGGAGCCTGTCTCAGAGGATAGTTTTTTAAATCTTTATTATAAATGTGCTCCGAATATCATGCACAAAGTCATGGGCCATGGTGCAGTTGGTTTGAGCACCAGCTTATTAGCACCAATTCCTCTGTGGTGATCTAAAGTTCGTGGGTTCGAACTCCGGCCGTGCCGAGATTGAACTCATGACACCATTTCCCATATGAGCTTAGGCCCGTGCCTAAAGGGTTAACCAGTTGTCCTTGTAAATCTGTGAATGGGTGGATTGTCATGTCAAGGACCTGCGACATGACAATTCAGTGAGGCAGCACTATATCTGCTATAAGTAGGTCTCATCACGAAATAACTGATATAATGTTGAAAGTGATGTAAAACCCCAGACAAACAAACAAATCATGCACAAAATCATTTTACTTTTTTGGCAGTTCAGAAAGTCCTTATGTAAATATATAATTTTTCAGGAGATAAAACAATAATACGGATTAAGATAAAGGGATTATCCTCTCAATCAAAGCCACAAACATTTGATTATGTTTCAAGTTCAAGTTCATATCATCATTTTACACCAAAGTCATTTTCAGGTAATAAAAGAAGAGAGGTTAGTTACAGAGGGCTGGAAAGGAAGATAAGAAATTCTCTCAATTTGTAGAGGAAAACAAACATGATCCAAACAACCATTTCGGGTAAATACAGTTTGGTTACACACACACACACACACACACACACATACACAAAATAATTGTCCCTGTAGCCTGGGAGCTGCACTTAAGAGATCAGGTCACAGTGGCCACTGGCTGATTCCCTGAGGACACATTGACTTATTAAAACAGAAACGAACCTTATCCTACCACTGGCTGCAATGATGGAATGTATGCCACATCCCCACATTGACAGCCAGGGTAGATAAACCTAACACATTACTAACACAGGGAACCCCCCACATAATAGTGTAAATGCCTGGCCTGGGTCACAGATTGCCTGCTTTGTTTCACAAGAATGACCAACAGCAGTTGCAGAGATATTCAGTGTATATCCTGCTCAGTCAGCTTTCAGTGCCCCAAATCGGGCCATTTGCATTGATACTCACACCACCCACCCCATAGCAATTTCAAATAAACTATAATTAGGCATTTATACACATAATATCAAACTTTCTTTTTTCTACATAACCCACACACACAAAATCTTAAAACAACATAAAACCACCTCTAAACTCACTATGGGTAGGTCCCCCTTTGACAATGCCTGGTTAAATGTCCCCCAGCAAGGTTATTGCATGCCCGCTCGGATTGGGCATAAAACGTTGTGGTCCCGTGTATCTGACCCTATCCCAGAGCATGTTAAAGAACCCAGTAGCACTTATCGAAAAGAGTAGGGGAAACCCGGTGTGAATGGTCTCAAAAAACCTTTCAGTTAACCGACTCACAATAACAATAGTCCATTATTCAATAGCAATAATCAATGACCAAATTTAACAAGACATGATTGCAATTCACAACAATCATACTGTGACATGAATGAGTGCATAGAAGGGCAGACCAGAGTATAATACACCCCCAGGGGGTAGGCACTGTGCTCCCTAGTGAGTTGACACTTACCTAATTGTAATATGTGACATGTAGCATGCTTGCACCTTAAGATCTAACACACATTATCAATGATAAATGATAATCTCCGCTGTGACCATCTCTTTTATCAATGATCTCCTGTCGCATAAGCATTTGCGTTTGAAAATATTATCTTCAAGCATGTATTGAAAAAAAAAATTGTGAAATGGTGTTTTTACGACCCTTTAAGCAACTTTGGCCATATCAGGTCGACTTTCGAGCCTTTTACCCAGTGTGAAAGTAACACTGCCAGCAGTGGGAGTTGAACCCACCACCTCCCGTCCTCCACCTATTTTATCAACAAAGGCACAGATCGTACACTCTACCAACTGTGCTAGTGGGGTCGGTCAAGCATGTATTGAAAAGACATATAACGTACCAGCCAATAATTCCATACATATGATGGACAGGATATGTTCATAAAAAGAGATAGGATACACAATAATAATAAAACCATGGATGTACGATGGAAAATAAATATGAGATTGAACACTGGTTATAAAATTGATGGATTATTTTTTACTGCCACCAGGTGCCAGCAGTGGCATAGGGCGAGGAACAGCAGAGGAGTTCGCTAAAGCAGGAGCCACACTCGGACTGACTGGTAGGAATGAGGAAAACCTGAAGATAACAGCCAAGAAATGCCAGGATCTTGGCCTACCACAGGAGAAGGCAAGATTACTCATTCAATTCACACTCCCAGTCACCAAATGATTGAAAATAAATGTTTTTAGGTCATTAATTATTTTGCAATTATCCATTAGATTAAGAAAATAGATGCAAAAAGATCCCAAATGAATTGGATACTGATTAATGTAATATAAAATCACATCTCATGGATACAAAGAACCCCATGAGGCTGATCATACTTAACACTAACATCTCATCACATACATAACTCAAATCAAACTACCTCTGCACTACTAGCTAACAAGAACAAGGTGCTAAATATTACTATCAAGTAATAATAATAATAATAATAAAATTTGTATAGCGCTGATACCAGACAAGTCTGTTCATAGTGCTGTGTTCAGGACGTGCATCCTGAAGAGATGGGTTTTCAGTCTATTCTTGAATGAGGAGACTGAAGTACTCGTCTTAATATCAGTAGGCAAGGAATTCCAAAGTCTAGGGCCAACAGATGAGAAGGCCCTGTCACCCACTGTTCATATAGATAGGTGTCATCGTTGGATCTTAGACAGCGTTCCCCTTGTTTGATTAGGAGTAGATCACGCAGGTAAGGGGGAGCCTTACCATTTAGGGCTTTCCAGGTTAAGAGAAGGACTTTAAAAACAATTCTCGCATGAACAGGGAGCCAGTGCAATTCCTGTAGTTTTCCAGAAATGTGATCAAATTTCCTGATTTTTCCTACAACACGTGCTGCAGAGTTTTGGAGGTATTGTAGCTTCCTGATGTCAGTTTTAGGAAGACCAGCCAGCAGACCATTACCATAATCCAGAGTTGATGTAACAAAAGCATGGGTAAGTGTTACAGCGGTCTTCTCGTCTAGACAATGTCTAATGGCCGCCAAGTTCCTAATGTGATAATAGCCCTTCTGGGACATTTTTCTGATCTGGGCCTTCATGTCCATGTTGGAGTCAAATATGATGCCCAGGTCAACCACTGACTCACTAGGAGCAATATCAGAGCTACCCACTCTGATTGTGTCTGAAGTATTACTAAGTATTACTACATACATGGCTATCAGCCCTTAATAGACCTATTCATCAGCAACATTTGGGTAGGATGGTGGGTGAATCAATGTCCTGCCAGTCTGGGACACAAAGCAAGAATAACTTTTCCCACATCCATACCAGCCACCCACCTCCCCTCCTCCACTGAGATATGCTGGTTCACTCAGCTCACTACACTAATTGGCATTTGACATCAATTAATGTGTCTCTTAGATTCATACTAATTATCCAAGATAATATTACCTATAACTCAATTTGATGTGGGTATTATCACTCTATGGTATTGGCAAGCTGGAAATTCTAAATAGATATTTGTTATGAATATAGAAATCCTACATTCTTTAAACTTCAAATATGGTTATGTCAGTTAATCAAGACGTCAAGGAGAAGAGGCAGCTTTCAAATGAGCTTAGTTTTTTGTAAAACTCTCTTGCATCAGAAGTTGGACTCGGAAAATCACAAAACAATAGCTTGATGTGATTAGACCAAATTACATCTCACATGTCATAACATGTCCCACACCACACCGTAAGTTAGATAACCCTAAAATAAAGCAAAGTAATCTCATGTT
The DNA here is from genome assembly GCA_949316495.1 of Amphiduros pacificus. Taxonomy (NCBI): domain Eukaryota; kingdom Metazoa; phylum Annelida; class Polychaeta; order Phyllodocida; family Hesionidae; genus Amphiduros; species Amphiduros pacificus. Next base: position 33,733,824 of record OX439012.1, on the reverse strand, counting down.
TTCAATGGATCTTTATTGCCAGCATGTAGGAGACATATATCTCAAATTGTTCATCATGATTGAAAAATAAGATGTTCCCCCATGTGGGCCTGGGATTAGAATGGTACTCTGATTTTTTTACTCCCTGGTGTTTTTGTTAGTTCAAAAGAGGCGAACAAAAAAAATACCCATGGTGCCTTGTTTGCCGTGAGGTGCGACCTGTAAGGGGAGGATATTGAGTTCTGCAGGTTGAGCACTGGACTGGTTTGGCTGTCTACCGGTCCAGATGCAACACACCTGTTTGAATCCAAATATTCACCCTAGACATGGAGGACTTTAGGGCCTGATATTGTCCAACCGGCTTGTGGAATATAGCTCCACACATTTTTCCAATTTCCAAAAACTAATTTTAAAGTAAAATATGATTTAAATTGGTATATTTGAATCTATATTTTGTTAAATTTTCCATTAAAGCATTCACGAAACCTGACTTTCAGACACATTTTCTTTACATAGCATGAATGTTTATACCCTAAACAGTGCTTTTATGTAGTAGTACCCAAAATATTCCCTGTTAACAATTTTCTGTGGTACTTGAAAGTTGATCAGTTGTCTGCTGAAACCTACACCAGCAATTGAACACTTTGTCAACAAGCTTTGTTTAGCTGGTCTGTGATCTCGTGTAAACACCTAATGAGTTACCAGTTGGGCACCTGTCCATCTTCGGAAACAGGGTGGTGATGTTTTGTACAATTTATTGCCAGGAGTATACTTCAGAACAACATAAGATTATTTTAATATTATTTGAATCAATGAAGTAACTGTCATGGTTGTGACAAATATTTTATGGTTGTGACAAATATCTTATGGCTGTGAAAGATATATCATTTATGGGAAAATTATACTATTTATTTGAAAAGCATCTTATGCATGTGAAAACCTTTCTGTCAAAAAGGGAAGACATGACTCAAAGGCTGCATGGAATCCCCCTTAACTTGCAGGCCTAGATATTGAAAAAGTGACATTAAACCCTTTGATCACTGGTTTGGCCTTAAATCACAAGGACTTTGAATGGCAAAACTGTGAATGCTGATAATTGTATGATTTGACCCTCTTTGATGAAATTTGGGGTTTTTCACACCACTGAATGGGAAGACATCAAAGGCTGCATTGATTCCACCTCAAAGGCTGGACTGTATAGAATTTTTTGTTTATTCTTTTTTGCAAACATATATAATATAAAAAATAATGATTTTTCTTCATTTATAACTTCATAAATATTCATCCGTTTTTAATCATTTTACCACCGAAGTGAAAAGAAAGCCAAGAAAAGGCACTATCATTATGATAAGTGTTATCTTCCAATTCATTCTCTAAATAGTAACAAAAGTGACCGAAAATGTGTTGCTCCAATTTTGACAATTGGTAAACAACACCTCCTGTGACTTACGGAGCCCCCTGACAGTTCAAAGGTCAAGGTCAGACAACACACTTCCTGTCCAGTACTGGCAGTACTTGGTGGTCACAAAAAATCATAATTCTCAGGGCAGATGTTCTTTTGTGGATTTCAGACAGATAGCCTGTATGTATATCAATTTTAAGATCATATATTGTTTTCAGATACCTTAAACCACTGTAAAATCGCCTGGAACCTTCCAGGTTTCATGAATGCTTTAAGATGAAATATATGGTAACTTCTACACACTTCTACACAAAATATACACACTTCTACACAAAATATCAAAACAATTTTCACGAGACTAGCTTAACAGATATGTGGAGCTTGACTGCTGAAACAGGTCAATCCGGGGTACATTTTATGTACTCTTGAGTATATTGTCTAATGTAGCCGATTTTTATAGGTGTGCTGATGGCTCTGCCCCATATCTATAACTCCCTATTATTAAAATAGGAGTCAAAGTAAGGCTTAGGAACATGGGCAATGAATAATTAACAAAACACAAATGGCATCAAACATATAAAAAAGACAAAGGGCAGATACGGAAAGGGACTCGGACAATGATATAAACGTGAATGAGAATAGATGGCCTAGATTTTTAATTGCAGAAAGTTCTGACTCTGAACATACCCTGGCAAAAATGTCCCCCTTTGCAATTGCAAAGGGGATACAAGGCATTGCTGGGATATCAAAAACTGTTAAAAAGATGGGAAATAAATTATTGATTGAGGTTGAGCGGAAAAGCCATGCGGACAATATCCTACGATGCCGAATGTTGGCCACAGTTCCTGTTATTATAACGGCTCACAAAACTCTCAACAATAAAAAAGGAGTAATCAGATGCCCAGATTTAGTGGGAGTTTCTGAGGAGGAGATAGTGGATGAGCTCAAAGACCAGGATGTTGTTCAATGCAAGCGGATATTTATAAAAAAGGATGGTGTCAGAATTCCTATCAATAAGTTTATTCTGACATTTGAAGCAGCGCAGCTTCCAACATCTATCAAAGTTGGATATTTGAATGTTAGAGTTGATGTATTTATTCCAAACCCTCTGCGCTGCTTAAAGTGTGGTATGGACATGGATCTGATCAATGTAAAGGTAATGTAACATGTCCAAAATGTAACATGTCCAAAATGCCTCATTATGACTTCCCTCATCAGCTAATGGCTCCTATGGATATCTTCAGAAATGTTGATTCCAGAGACATAACTTTATATCTTTATAAACAGTTTAGCAATTTTAAATAATAAATATGTCACACAGTGAAATACTATATATTATACATATGTATAATAATGCCTGCTAATAAATGCATGTAATGCTTCAAATCGGAAGCCCTTTGGCCACAGTGTGAGCCTATCAAGCAAAACTAACTGATCACTTTTATTTATTAAAGATTTATTTAGCCACTGGAGACTTGACAAAAGAGGAAGATGTTAACAGAATTGTGGATGGATTAGTGGACAAGTTTGGAACAATCCATATTTTGGTATGGTGGTTATTTTTATCAATTTACTTTTAAAAAAAGAACCTTTGCTCCTCATTGCAAATTATCAAAATTGCAATACTTCCATTTAAGACCGAAGAATATCAATGCTATGTTAATTGTCAACATAGAAGAAGAATATCAGGTGAAACATTGAACCATTATCATTAAATCAAATATCATATTAGTGATAAATTGAATATACTATAATGTCAAATTGAAATATACACTTGTTTCACTTTATAGATGTTATTTATGAATGTGATTTCAGGTAAACAATGCCGGATCAATGATCAGTGGTACTTTCCAGAATGTTGGAGTTAGTGATATGGATGCCATGTATAATACCAACGTGCGCTCTGTTTTCATGGTGACACACAGAGCTTTGCCATATATCATTCAAAACAAAGGTAAACAATCAAGATAAATAAGGTAAAACTTCAGTAAAGGTAGGTTTAGAATAGTGTGAAATATAAACAATAGAACAAGGATTCTACCCAGATCACTTCAGTACTAATATGTTGCCATTACATATTATTCCTATGATTTCAATATTTTGCTATACAGAAATTCCTATAATAGTTAATTAAGATTTTTGTTATATATTTTCAGGATCAATAGTTAATGTTTCTAGTCTATTGGGAATCAGACCTGTGAGTATTATTATTTCATACACAGAATCTTGAAACCCAAACCCTTAATTCTTGCAACAACAAAAATTGTCATTCTCATTTTGGAGCAAGTCCGGAGAGAGTTTTCCTCTGGAGTTTCCACTTTGCACACATTTCAGTCGCCATTGCTGATGAGAAATTTGTAGCATCTTTCACATCCTCCTTCTCTCGCAGGCCCGATCTCTGCTTTCAAAGCTAAATTTGAAATGTTGATGGTAGAATTCCTCAAAGTTGAGGAGAATTTCCCCCATCCATGTAGGTGAGACCAGAATGTCAATCTTCTCAATGAGAAACCCCTCATTTCTCAACATTTCACATTTCAGCAGAGAGCCAAACTTCTCAACATTTTCAAATTGGTATCTGTCTTGCATGTGCTACCTCTGTTTACATAACCTGTAGGAAAGAATACCTTATGATTTTTAATTGTGGTGGAGCAAGCACAGTATCAATTACATTTATAGATGTTATATCCACAATGTGGATATAACATTAACACTTTACAAGCATTTCCAGCATTCCAGGAATAATAGCAACTGAAGAGACTTTTGCCATGTGACCAGATCATTGTATTAATGACTCTTTAATTTTCAGGTGCCTTATTGTTTTGTATACACTGTTTCTAAGGCGGCCGTCAATCATTTCACACAAACTCTGGCAATGGGTGAGAACACATTATTCCCAGAATCTAAACTGCATGTAAAATATATGTCTTCATAATAGAAAATGGCAATAAATGTGAAAGTAAATGTTATTATGTGATAATCAATTTTATATCACTAATTTTTATTTGAGGATTAATCTGCTATTTGCAGAGTTAGCTGCGAAGGGTGTCCGCGTCAATGCTGTTAAGTGAGTCCCATCCTTTTTTATATAATCCAGTATTAAGAGTACTATTTAATGTATTGTAAGTATAAGACTTAACCCTTGAATAATTGTTGTGTTCAATGTGTAGTCCTGCAGTAATAGAGACCGATATATTCATCCGCCCCGGTGGACAAATCTCTGCCACACCAGAAAAGTTTGATGAGGTAAATTGGTGACTCTCACAACTTTATATATTCTATCCAATGTAATATTCCTAGATGAAGAATGAAGATTATCTTCATATGGTTTGACCAATACATTATTATTGATATTGAAGTAAACTCAATGTGTTCCCTTCAGTTTATGGCCCTGATGGGTAGTGCCCATCCTATAGGGAGAGTTGGTAGGGTGGAGGAAGTGGCTCAGGCCGTGATGTTTCTTGCCTCAGATGCAGCCTCCTATATCACCGGAACTCTGCTGCCTGTAGACGGGGGACGCGCCGGCACTATTTCCACCCCAGACTTGCAATTGTTATCCAAAAAATAATAGATATCATATATATTTCAAAAATGGAAAAATATGGTAATTTTGCATTTTAAGAAATTTGAATTGAAGAAATAGGCTAATTCCATAACATACATTGTTGATTATTATACACAAATGTAGCCAGTAAATATAAAGGTGATAAATAAAGGTTGAAATACAAAAGTACAAAAAGTGAAATGCTTATTTATCAAAGATTATGAGAGAACAACAGTGGCAATGGCCGTCTGTGTTAATATTGTTTCTTCTTGATTAAGTGGACCGTTCACAGTATATAATTTATACAATCCAATACATATGCAACATTTTATTAGTTTTTTATGACTGTATACATATCATTTCCAACAAACCTCAGACTTTCTCCCTTCCACTTTTCTTAATACTTCACCTTTTTCTTTCAAATAAACCCAAGATCAAGTCGATAGCCACATATGAATTAATTAGTGAAGTTATCATTGCTCTTCATATTACTGATATTAATTGCACCATGGTGAGGTCAGTCTGAATATCATTCAAAATTTAAGAAGGTAAATGGCTGGTCAGCACATACACTTGACCTTAAACAAAAAATGTTATCTATTCGTCACAAGATGATCAGATAAGATGTGAGTGAATCTCTGTACCCAATATTTGTCAGACTCTTGAGTCCTGTAATCTTAGCCAAGCACAAGGATAATCGAAACCTCAGAAAAACATCAACTAATATGGATTGTTTTAAGGATAAAATTGTCTTAATCACAGGTAACATTGGACATAATGTAAGTCTTATTGGATTTGAACAATGAGACATGATCATGAGAAATATTGCTGTGAAATCTTGTATGACATTCTTTTCATAATGCTCTCCGAGAGATAGTGTTTCTGGGTGGAAATTGTTTTCATGAACCTTTCACCAACTCAGGGAAATGTCAGGTCGCCCTTCAAGTCTGTGACAGTAACACTGCCAGCAGTGGGAGTCGAACCACTACCACCTCCACTTATGTTACCATTGTGAAAGTAACACTGCCAGCAGTGGGAGTCAAACCCAGCATCTGCCATACTCCACTTAAAGGACCCTAATGGGGCTGGTCGTTTTTAGGCATTATTAAGAATTAATGGATGAACTTATTAAATATATCAATGGAAGGTCATTCCAGAGTTCAGGGGCTTTTACCACATGGGCTCTATCACCTCTATTGTTTTCATATGAGTTACCTACAAGGTCCGGCTTATCGTTAGACAGTAGGGTTCTGTTACTAAGTCTAATGGCAAGGAGATCATGCAGGTAATTTAGGGCCTTCCAAGTGTCAAGAAAAATATTTAAATTGTTTCTAGCATCCACAGGGAGCCAGTGTGGTATGATCAAATTTCTTATTCTGCCTATAGCCGATGACAACAGAGCTGTGGACAGCAACAGAGCTGTGGTTCAGTTTATAAATTGATTACCGATGTTTATCACACCACTTGACTTTGTTTGCACATGCAAGTGTCAGAAAACAACTTAGTGTGAATATTTTCGGGACTAAAGGCTTTGAAAATGAAACTGCAGCTCTGTTGTCGTCCGCAGCTCTGTTGTCGTCGGCTGTACTACACGTGTTGCTGCTTAATGTTGGCTACAGGAGACCAGCAAGGTCATTTCCATAATCCAAGGTAGATGTATAAAAGGCATGTATTAAGGTATTAAGTGGACACCAGGGCTGTATTGCATCAACAGGTTCACAATTGCAACATTATTGGATTAAAAATCATGAACCAAACAATTGGTTCAAAATATTTTTAAGCCAAAAATATTGTATCAAACATTCAATTTCAAATTCCTCTGCATTTTTTTCACAAAACAAACAATATTTTGGCAGCTATGTTCCAATCTTTTGGCAGCTATGTTCCAATGCTTGTTTTTTTACATTACTCCGATATATGAGCCAGAATCTTGAGTCCTGCAATTTATCTTACGTCACAGCAAATGATGAATTTTTTCAAATGTACTGAATGTAAACAGTATATTTTAATTCCATAATTTCAACATCGTATGCAAGAGATAATTTATCGAATATTAGAAATATCATTATCAACCCTTTTGTTATTCCCATTAATCCGGGAAAATAGGGGATAAATTCACGAAAAATTATGTCCTCTATTTATGATGCCTGTGTAGTGAGGTAAAATATTTAAGAATATCACCTGACCTAGATGTCTTTACAATATGATGCCATTCTGGTGCAAAAACATACTTGTGAAGTAAAATATTTTTGGGCTTAAATCTCTGAAAAGTACACATTTCGTCTTGACATTTCTTTGGTGTCAGGATGTTACGTCAGGGACTATTTATATAATGTTCAAAATAAAAACTTTATACTATTTTTTCACCCACCAAAAAAGGTAACTACAATTTTATAACTTTCCACAAGTTGGTACTTCAGAGCTGTTTTGTGGCAGTTTCAACTGGAAACTGAATGTCACCAAAATGTCCAGATGAGACATTTGATTGTTACATGCTGTTATTGATATCAAAACATCACAAAAGGGATATTTACAGTCCATAAAAGCTTTTAAAATGTGTATTAGATGCCAGTTTAGAAGTTTCTCTCTCATAATTCACTGGAATATATGGAGCATGTGTCTCTAAAACCTCAGACAAGATCATTGAAAAAAGTGTTCCTGGATTTTTTGGTGTCCTCTGTTAAATTAGTATCACTTTGTACATAAAAATTTATATTTAATAGAACTTTGATCATTATTCCTGTCATATATTTATGTGAAGATGAAAATAAATTATGACAAAACATCCTGATATTTTATTTCAACAATTATGTTTCCTTTTGAAACATGATGTAAACATGATGTAACATTGGACACAAAAGGTATTGAAGTTGGATGAACCTTACAGTGGTCCATACCACACACCGATAACAAACCAAATGTAAAATAATGACACTGAAATACAAATTGATATAGCATAAATATTGTAGAATAAATATGAATAAAAATGAATAACATTAAAACACTTTGCTCATCTTAGAATACATTTTTATCATAAAATTTCAGTACACTGTGGTGATTTGAATGATAAGAATACATAGAATGGTGTACACACTTGTGTCAGGCAAGGATTATTTAAGCAATTAAAATATATGAAAAAAACATGAAGGGGATCAGTTTATATGCAAAATTGTTAAGATCTGTCTATTCTAGCTTTTAATGATTCATTTATAACTCTCATTCATTTATCAATCCCTACTTTTCCAGATGTAACACAGGACACCAAAATGAAGAATTCTTTGTTATCATGACTAATGATGAGGCATCACTAAACTTAATACATTGTTCCTCCAAGGAACAAGCAACAAAACATTGCCTTGTCAGTAAACAGGTCTCTTATAGAAAATAAAGAATTCTCATTCAAACTTTCATTTGGTGTCCTTGTTACATATGCATATAATTGTTGATTTTTTTGCAATTAAAATGTATTAAATTCAATCTAAAGTGTTTAAAGGATAAAAAGACATCCTTTTTAAAAATAAATACACTTATTTTTTTATGAGATTTATATGCTTTTAATATATATTTTTGAGTCCATGTTACATCAGGGACCTTTAATTTTTTTTTCTATTTTCTTTGTGATCAACATTTGGAACTATCTTCTCATGAAGATTTACGAATGAGTTACCCTTTCCTGCAATCATAAAAGTCAATGCAAAATCACAGGACACCAGATTCTGGCTCATATGTTCCAATCATGGAAATGCTTGTTTTTTTACATTACTTCGATATTTGACCCTTCTGAAATTGTTACACTGGGATTCTGAAAGGATTTACTTTTGCAATGTCATAAGGCCACAATGGGCATTTTGTAGCATTTTACCAATGTTCTTGGCACTCAAGTGACGTCATGGTGCAATAATTTACACATTATGATGCATTTGACAGCTGTAGTTATAGAAAATATTCAATGCAAAATTCCAGCAAGAAAAAAATTGCATCCAAGCAAGCAACAGACCTTACTTAAGATCTAAGCACAAATTTGTGATGTAAATAATATATTTTTGTTTGAGATTGTTCTTAAAAACAGATTTAAGGCATGATTTGACTCTTGAGTCTGTAAGCATACACTTGAAATCTAAGCAAAAAGCCCTGGTTTGAACCCAATATTGGTGTTGAACACTGATTGTGACCCCAAAATGTTCGTGTTGCATAATGGGTTCAAAAACGTGAACCTGAAATTGGTGTTTGAACCCGATATTGGTGTTGAACTTGTTCATACAATACTTTTGCTTCAAATTTGGAGTTGAACAGTAACAAACAATACACACAGATAACCAATGCTAATAACTCCAGTCCTGGTAAATTCAAACCATTATCCACTCAGTTCTGAAACTGGGTTAAAATAAGCATTTATCACAGCTATAATAACTGTAATATCCCAGATTTTACAATAACACATACACACACACACACCTAATCTAAAATCAGTGGTGTGCCTGAAAGTCTGACTTTTCAGATCTCCATCAATACAAGTGTGACCAACTCTTTTATTAATGATCTCCTCTCGCATAAGCATTTGGTATTGACCAGCTGCATCCCTGGTGCAATTTTGCACTCTCGGCGGGATGCCAATTGGCTTATCGAGTAAATGTTGAGTTTGAATATATTATCCATACTGACCATACATATGATGGACAGGATATGTTCATAAAAAGAGATAGGATACACAATAATAATAAAACCATGGATGTAAGATGGAAAATTAATATGAAATTGAACACTGGTTATAAAATTGATGGATTATTTTTTACTGCCACCAGGTGCCAGCAGTGGCATAGGGCGAGGAACAGCAGAGGAGTTCGCTAAAGCTGGAGCCACACTTGGACTGACTGGGAGGAATGAGGAAAACCTGAAGATAACAGCCAAGAAATGCCAGGATCTTGGCCTACCACAGGAGAAGGCAAGATTACTCATTCAATTCACACTCCCAGTCACCAAATGATTGAAAATAAATGTTTTTAAAGCATTAATTATTTTGTTATTATCCATTAGATAAAAAAAATTGATACAAAAAAATAATTGGATACTGATTTATGTAATATACAATCACACCTCATGGATACAAAGAACACCATGAGGCTGATCATACTTAACACTAACATTTCATCAATATACATAAATCAAATCACACTATCCCAGCACTGCCAGCTAACAAGCTGGAACAAGGTGCTAAGCATTACTATCATGATATACATGGCTATCAGCCATTAATAGATTACCCATCAGCAACACAACATTTGGGTGGGGTGGTGGGTGCCATTCTGGGACACAAGGCAAGAATAACTGTTTTCCCACCTTCATACCTGCCACCACACGAAAATCACAAAACAATAGCTTGATGTAATTAGACCAAATTACATCTCGGATGTCATAACTGTCTTCACATTTTATGACAGGTATGAAAGGCCCAGAAATATTTGACTTTTATTTGACCTCATATCCCACACCTCACCATAAGTTAGATAATCCTAAAATAAAGCAAAGTAATCTCATGTTTTTAATGGATCTTGATTGCCAGCATGTAGGAGACATATATTTCAAATTGTTCATCATGATTGATAAATAAGATGTTTTAAAAATAAATCTTTAATAAAATCAATAGTTGAGATTCTTTTCTGAAAAATCTAAGATGGCGACTCATCGTGGCTTGGGACTACTTTACCTTTCTATTAATTTAAGGAAATCTGCCCTCAATGACCTTAGTTATGGAACTCATAGAGACCACACTGAAAATAAAATGTCTAAAGATCATAATTGGCACTATTTACGGACTTCAACCCTGTGATGAGAAGGTAATTTGGTGAATTTACAAAAATAATGGAACATGTCTACATCTTCATCCTTTTTTAAATCTACAAATTATCAAATTGCATATCATTATATCAATTTTAGAATGGACAACTCACAAATATAAACTAAATTGACCTTGATGTGACCTTAAAGGGCAGTAGGTCAGGGGACATGCTAGTCAAATATTTCTAAAACCTACTCAGATATCTAGGTAATACCCTACTCAGATATCTAGGTAATACCCTACTCAGATATCTAGATAATACCCTACTCAGATATCTAGGTAATACCCTACTCAGATATCTAGTTAATACCCTACTCAGATATCTAGGTAATACCCTACTCAGATATCTAGGTAATATCCTACTCAGGGTAATGCCCTACTCAGATATCTAAGTATTACCCTACAAGGATAGACTCCTCTTCCATAACTAACTATTTCAAGATTTCTCTCTGTGCAATCTGCATAAGGACTTCTGGCTGCACAATGCCACTGAACCAATACACCTAGCAGTGCACTTTGCAGTGCACCTTGCAGTACACCTTGCAGTACACCTTGCAGTACACCTTGTGGCACACCTTTCAGTACACCTTGTGGCACACCTTGCAGTACACCTTGCGTTACACCTTGCAGCACACCTTGTGGCACACCTTGTGGTACACCTTGCAGTATACCTTGCAGTACACCTTGCGGCACACCTTGTGGTACACCTTGCAGCACACCTTGCAGTACACCTTGCGTTACACCTTGCAGCACACCTTGTGGCACACCTTGTGGTACACCTTGCAGTACACCTTGCGGCACACCTTGTGGTACACCTTGCAGCACACCTTGCAGTACACCTTGCACCTTGCGGCACACTTTGCGGTATACCTTGCACCTTGCATTACACCTTGTGGTACACCTTGCAGTACACCTTGCACCTTGTGGCACATCTTGCAGTATACCTTGCAACTTGCATTACACCTTGCACCTTGCATTACACCTTGCACCTTGCATTACACCTTGCACCTTGCATTACACCTTGCACCTTGCACTACACCTTGCAGCAGACACATAACTTTATATTGCTATAAATAGTTAAGCAACTTTAAATCATAAATATGTCACACAGTGAAATACTATATATTATACATATGTATAATAATGCCTGCCAATAAATGCATGTAATGCTTCAAATCGCAAGCCCTTTGGCCACAGTGTGAGCCTATCAAGCAAAACTAACTGATCACTTTTATTTATTAAAGATTTATTTAGCCACTGGGGACTTGACAAAAGAGGAAGATGTTAAAAGAATTGTGGATGGATTAGTGGACAAGTTTGGAACAATCCATATTTTGGTATGGTGGTTATTATTATCTATTCACATTGTAAAAAAGAACCTTTGCCCCTAATTGCTAATAACCAAAATTGCAATACTACCATTTAAGACCGAAGAATATCAATGCTATGTTAACTGTCAAAATAGAGAAGAATGTCAGGTGAAACATTGAACCATTATCATTAATCAAATTGATTCATATTAGTGATAAATTGAATATACAATTATGAAAAATTAAAATATATACTTGTTTCACTTTAAAGATGTTATTTATGAATGTGATTTCAGGTGAACAATGCCGGGTCAATAATTAGTGGTACTTTCCAGAATGTTGGAGTTAGTGATATGGATGCCATGTATAATACCAACGTGCGCTCTGTTTTCATGGTGACACACAGAGCTTTGCCACATATCATTCAAAACAAAGGTAAACAATCAAGATAAATAAGGTAAAACTTCAGTAAAGGTAGGTTTAGAATAGTGTGAAATATAAACAATAGAACAAGGATTCTACCCAGATCACTTCAGTACTAATATGTTGCCATTATATGTTATTCCAACGACTTCAATATTTTGCTATACAGAAATTCTAAAATAAATAGTTAATTTCAATTTTTGTTTTATATATTTTCAGGATCAATAGTTAATGTTTCTAGTGTACTGGGAATCAGACCTGTGAGTATTATGATTTCATACAAAGAACCTTGAAACCCATCCCCTTAATTATTGCAACAACAAAAATTGTCATTCTCATTTTGGAACAAGTCCGGAGAGTTTCACTCTGCAGTTTCCACTTTGCACACATTTCAGTCGCCATTGCTGATGAGACATTTGTAGCATCTTTTACATCCTCCTTCTCTCGCAGGCCCGAACTCTGCCTTTAAATTTCAAATGTTGATGGCAGAATTCCTCAAAGTTGAGGAGAATCAGAATGTCAATCAAAGAGAAACCCTTCATTTCCCAACAATTCACACTTCAGCAGAGAGCCGAACTTCTCAACGTTTTCAAATTGGTATCTGTCTTGCACATGCCACCTCAGTTTACAAAACCTGTCGGAAAGAATACCTAATGATTTGTTATTGTGGTGGAGCAAGCACAGTCCTATAAACCTCAGTTGATCCACAATGTGGATATCATATTAATCCTTTACAAGCATTTGATATATCCAGCATCCCAGGAATAACAGCAACTGAAGAGACTTTTGCCATGTGACCAGATCATTGTATTAATGAATCTTTAATTTTCAGGTGCCTTATTGTTTTGTATACACTGTTTCTAAGGCGGCCGTCAATCATTTCACACAAACTCTGGCAATGGGTGAGAACACATTATTCCCAGAATCTAAACTGCATGTAAAATATATGTCTTCATAATAGAAAATGGCAATTAATGTGAAAGTAAATGTTATTACGTGATAATCAATTAAATATCACTAATTCTCTTTGAGGGTTAATCTGGCTCGATACTGCTATTTGCAGAGTTAGCTGCGAAGGGTGTCCGCGTCAATGCTGTTAAGTGAGTCCCATCCTTATTGATATAATCCACTATTAAGAGTACTATTTAATGTATTGTAAGTATAAGACTTAACCCTTGAATAATTGTTGTGTTCAATGTGTAGTCCTGCAGTAATAGAGACCGATATATTCATCCGCCCCGGTGGACAAATCTCTGCCACACCAGAAAAGTTTGATGAGGTAAATTGGTGACTCTCACAACTTTGTATATTCTATCAAATGTAATATTCCTAGATGAAGAATGAAGATTATCTTCATATGGTTTGACCAATACATTATTATTGTTAATGAAGTAAACTCAATGTGTTGCCTTCAGTTTATGGCCCTGATGGGTACTGCCCATCCTATAGGGAGAGTTGGTAGGGTGGAGGAGGTGGCTCAGGCCGTGATGTTCCTTGCCTCAGATGCAGCCTCCTATATCACCGGAACTCTGCTGCCTGTAGACGGGGGACGCGCCGGCACTATGGTAATTTTGCATTTTAAGAAATTTGAATTGAAGAAATAGGCTAATTCCATAACATAAAGTGTTATCCAAAAAATAATTTTCATCAGAAATGATAGAACTAAAAATTCACAATTGTTTAAGTTTGTCAATATCGCTAAAAATTGAAACAATGAAAGAATATAGATATGATATATATTTCAAAAATGGAAAAATATGGTAATTTGGCATTTTAGGAAATTTGAATTGAAGAAATAGGCCAATTCTATAATATACATTATTGATTATTATACACAAATGTAGCCAGTAAATATAAAGATGATAAATAAAGGTTGAAATACAAAATTACAAAAAGTGAAATGCTTATTTATCAAAGATTATGAGAGAACAACAGTGGCAATGGCCGTCTGTGTTAATATTGTTTCTTCTTGATTAAGTGGACTGTTCTCATTATATAATTTATACAATCCAATACATATGCAACATTTTATTATTTTTTTATGTTTACATAGCATTTCCAACAAACCTCAGACATTTTTTTCCTTTATTCTCTTCAGGAATGTCTCACCAGGCCTAACCAACATTTCAAGCAGCCTATTTTAGGCATAGTTAGGCATGTATGCATTTAGGCACACTTTAAGTTGTTTGGGACATGTTCAATTGTGTTAAATATTATCACTGTATTGGATGAAATGGCAAGTGTTCAACAGATTTTTAATAAAATGATGTATTACATCTAGGAACAGTAAGATTATTTTGTGAAAAAATAATCTTGTACCTTGGTTGTGCCCTGGGAAAATGACTCAATAATTTCACACAAGTAAATTGGTGCAGATATTTGTATAATGGTATAAAAAAATAGACAGAGATGAGATTTTATGCCTAGTCTTTAATGTATTCCGTTCTCTGTATAAATTATGATGAGAAGTTCCCTTCTTTGCACCAGTCACAAGCCTGGCTGCTTTCAATTTAATAGTTTCTCATTTCTGCAGTCAGAGCTTGCACAGTTGTTATATATCATATTTCCATAATGGGTCTGATAATGCTCTTATAGCAAACTTCAAGTGATGATCTAGACCAGACATAGTTAAACATTTTAAGTATATTTAGGATTCTACTCTATTTGGAAGAGACACTATTAATATGATTGGTCCAAGACATATCATTAAAAAAGTCATTCCTATATGTTTATGGGTTTCACCACTGACAGTCTGAAGTTCCCAATAAAGACAGGTAATAGAGATGAAGGACATCTTTTTCTAGAGAACATCATGATAACAGTTTTCATAATATTAATGGTGTTTAACCATTGCTCAGCCCAGTTGTTTATAATGACCAAATCCATTTTTAATTTTTTAATTTTGATCGCTGATGGCAGCATTTGAGTTACCATTAAATATTCTTTGGAAGATAAAGGTGCCATTAGCAAAGAGGAAACTATGACTTTGCAGGTTGTCTGAGATATCATTTATATTAATTAAAAACAATAATGGTCCCAACACTGACCCGTGTGGAAAACCTGCTGTTAAATTAACAGGAGACGATCTAAAACCAGTATGTGAAACAAATTATTGCCTTCCACTCAGATGTAATAGTCAGGGTTCTAATAATTTTCCTCCAATGCCACATCTCTGATTATTTTAAACTAATTCTCTGTGCCAAACTTTATCAAATGCTTTAATAAGGTCAAAGAAAACTGCCTTTAGTAAGATCAAAGAAAACTGCATCTCTTCACCATCATCAAGACACTTGTATAGATTGTTACAAATAGCAATTAGTTGATCGATGGTGCTGTCCCCTGGTGTGAAACCAGATTGATTTCTTTGAATAATTTGAGGTGAAAAAATATGATCAAATATAGCTGTCTCAAATATCTCAGATAAACAGGATAATAAAGAGATAGCTCTATAGTTTGCCTCTGGGTCAAGATGCTCAAGCATAGGGTCAGAGGTAAAATCTTAAATGTAATAATTATTACAAATCTTTATGATATGCTAAATCTTGCATAAGAGTTAATGGCAAATTGTCAAACACCTGCAATAATTAATGGCAAATTGTCAAACACCTGCAATATTGGTATAAGGCAGGGTTAGAATCTGTCACCTCTATTTTTGTATTGTTCCTAAATTATTTGGAGAGCTCCCTACAGCAAGACTCAATTGTAATTACAATTGAAATCTTGCATAATAATGTAGATTTCTTTGTGAACCTCTTTACATTAATGTAAAGACTTGCTTAATTCATTGCACGATTACTGTAATACCTGGAAATTTCAGGTTAACACCACAAAAACAAAAATAGTTACCTTCTCGAGAGGAGTGGTAGGAAATTACCATCATGGTCCTTGCGTGATAAACAGCTCAAGGTGGTCACTGAATATGATTATCTTGGCATTAAATTCTCCCGTAATAGAAACTTCACACCTGCCATAAACAAACAGTTTTTACAAGCCAAAAAGCAATGTACAGTCATCATACAAAGTCCAAGAGACCTGTACTACCCATTAATATCGTACTTGATCTTTTCAACATGTGTATCATCCCCATACTAAAATATGGGAGTGAAGTATGGGGTTTCTCTAACTTTAATGCAATCGAAATTTTCCAGTCTCAGTTCTTTAAACATTTGCTATGACTTGGTACAAAATCGGTAAATAGTATGTGCAGGGTAAATTTGGTAGATTCAGAATAGAAATAAATGGTGTTTTTACGACCTTTTCAGCAACTTTGGCCATATCAGGTCAACTTTCGAGCTTTTTTACACAGTGTGAAAGTAACACTGCCGGCAATGGGAGTTGAACCCACCACCTCCCGTCCTCCACTTGTTCAACCAACAAAGGCACAGATCCTGCACTTTACCAACTGTGCTAGTGGGGTCGGTCATTTAGAATAGAAAGAACTGTAAATGAGAGAATGCTTAACTTCTGGCTCTGATTGAGGATAGGAGACCAGAACAAAATAGCAGGTCTCTATATTTATGTTAAGCAGTCCTCAGAAAACAGGGAGCATACTTCCAAGTGGTTCAGTCATGTAAAACACACCATACAGTCCCTAGAGTTGGGTCATCTTGTGGGCCAGCCAGACCATTTTAGAACCCAAATACAGTGTGCCATTCGCAAAATTTAGATGCAGCAACAATTATCGACCTGTAAATATCTGGCAGGTTCAAGATCTTTCCAAAGCCACAGAGAATATGCCTCCTCTATTATCTCTTCATATGCAGCCATTTTACTGCAGACAGGAATAGGCTTTTGGATCCAAAATATGCCTAATGAACTGAAAATGAGAAAACTTTTTAATACTGAAGATAAAACAGTTCTCAGAAACCTGTCCATTCTTTCACAGATAATTATTTAAAACTAAAGTATTTTAAACTAAATTGCTGCAAAGGGTAGTCTAGCTGGCTAAGCAATCTATCTCAGTCCTGGGCCTGCACCACCCCCAACTACTTAGACGGTAGCCAGTCATAGACTATACTCTGTAATTTATATAACATATTATATCTCACTTCACGGCTGTGAAATAAATGTCTGTTGTTAGGGTTTTGACATGAAATGGGTTAGACTACATACTAATCTGCCCTGTTTTACAAAAGACACCAAATAGACATATACCAACCCATATTTATTGATATATAAATGTAAAACCCTAATGTGTCCCTTGATTGTGTACAGACACAGAGCATTTTTAATTTCACTATAATTTCTACCTGCATTCGTCTGTTGGATGTCCATTGGCAGGTCTCCAAGTGAATCGCAACCACTGTCACCTTCTTTGGGTCTAAATTAAACTCAGATATGAGATCATCCACATCCTGCAGATGTGCCCCAGATTTGCAGACTTTCGCCACCTGATCATCCAAATCTGCCTTCTTAAAGTGAGTTCCTTTGATGTTTGAGGCACCCAAAACCACAGCAAACTGAGGCATGTTCTTTTCGTTTTGCCCATCATCAGGTGATGATTGACTGTCCAGCTGTTTGGCCGATTTCTTCTCTTAATCTTCTTCATTTGACTGTTTCCTTCTAGTCTGCCATCTCATTCAGTTACAATTTAATTCTGAGGTCCATTCAGACTCTGCCCATCAAGTTGTGTCCAGTCCACTCATTACTATTCAGGGTTCTGGGGTCCCTGATTGACAATACAATCCCCCAGTGGGGGTCAACTGTCGCCTCTCCTATCCTTTTCTCTCTGTGCTCCCTGTGCTGCATCAATTGCTCCTCCACACATGTTGCTGCTACTTCCCAGCTAGTTCACTTCCACACTGCATCTTGATATCCATTCACATTTCTGCCCAATCTCATCATTTCTTTGGGCTCATTTGCCATCATAATTCTGAAGCTTGCCTCTTCATTGCTAAAAAAACTCTGCTTTGGATGCCTGAATGAATTGTTCATTGCAGCTGTATTCTATGCCACATATCTTGACTGGGTATTTCTTGCTGAAGTTACTGAGGCATGACTGCTCTCCTATGTACAATAGCACATCATCTGTCTGTCTACTGCCATCATTCATTGGGCATTTTTTTCTCTCATGTTTACTACTCTGGCACAGGAAACACACTTGCTATGAATAGGTTCAAGAATTTGGCCTGTGGTTTTGCCCACACTTGTTGCAGGACAAATTTTCATTGTCTGGCTTCCTGTACCACGCATTCAGTGAAATCTGTTTATTTCCATCCATGACTGGAAGCCTATTTGGATAGGATATGATATTCCAGAGGGCACATGAATTCAAACCATGTTCCAGTAGTCCATGATGCCATCTACATGAACCATCTCTCTTTCTATCCTCACTATCTTTTCATATCCTCCCAATGCATCAACTATTCTCGCATCTGACCACTCCATTGGTGCATCCTTGATCTTTCAAGTCTACATGTTTGCCAAAGAGATCAAGTCCTGCTATCAAAAGAGCCTCTTTCACTGATTTGTCTCTCACAGTAATGTTTACCTTCCTTGGCCATTTTGCTGGATAGATCTGTATATACATCATCTTCATGCACTGGCTGTGTTATCTCCTTGAACAATTCTTTATAAGTCCCTGCCTTTTCTGTGTGTGTATTCCCAATTCTGATATTGGGAAACTGGCTGTCATTTCACTTCTGCCCATATCTGCCATGTCACTGTGACCCTCGGGGGAAGAGGGCCTCACTGATAAGCACTGGTCTTCCAGGCACTGTGCCCTTACACAACAATGGTTGCTATTTACAAACTGGACCTGTTCTATATAAGTGTGACTGCACCAAAGTCTGCTGAAAGTCTTGACTGAATAACAAATCACATAAAAATCACTTCCCTGAAAAAAGTTGAGTCCACTGAAATGGGGTTCCCTACTGCCCAATGAGATTTTAGCTGGTAAATAGCCATAGTTTACACTTTTGATTTACATGATACACTACATTTTATTATACCTAGAAACCTAATGTGAGTCTTGAAGATTAATTTACAGCATAAAGAATTCAAAGTAGACATCACATACAAGCATTAAATATGTCAAAACATTGTATCATACAGGTGGCACCACATGTAGCTATCGGTACAACACCTTCATTTAAAGCATTCATGAAACTTGACTTTCAGACACATTTTCTTTACATAGCATGAATGTTTACACCCTAAACAGTGCTTTTATATAGTATTACCCAAAATATTACCTGTTAACAACTTTCTGTGGCACTTGAAAGTTGATCAGTTGTCTGCTGAAACCTACACCAGCAATTGAACACTTTTTCAACAAGCTTTGTTTAGTTGGTCTGTGATCTCGTGTGAACACCTAATGAGTTACCAGTTGGGCACCTGTCCAGCTTGGGAAACAGGGTGGAGATGGTTTGTACAATTTATTGCCAGGAGTATACTTCAGAACAACATAAGATTATTTTAATATTATTTTAATCAATGAAATAATTGTCATGGTTGTGACAAATATTTTATGGTTGTGAAAAATATGTTATGGTTGTGAAATATATATTATTTATGGGAAAAATATACTATTTATTTGAAAAGTATCTTATGCATGTGAAAACCTTCTGTCAAAAAGGGAAGACATGACTCAAAGGCTGCATGGAATCCCCCTTAACTTAAAGGCCAAGATATGGAAAAATGTTATTGAACCCTTTAATCACTGGTTTGGCCTTAAATCACAAGTGAACTTTGAATGGCAAAACTGTGAATGCTGATAATTGGTATCAGCGAAATTTATGATTTGAAATTTGGGGTTTTTCACACCACTGAAATGGGAAGACATCAAAGGCTGCATGGATTCCACTTTAAATAATGATTTTTCTTAATTTATAACTTCATAAATATTCATCCGTTTTTAATCATTCAAGTTACCACCAAAAGAAAGCCAAGAAAAGGCACTATCATCATGATAAGTGTTATCTTCCAATTCATTCTCTAAATAGTGAAAAAAATGGCCGAAAATGTCAATTGGTAAACAACACCTCCTGTGACTTATGGAGCCCCATATATTTTAATAATTTATTCTCAAAGTCATCTTTTTTCACAGCAGGATTTGTGTTTCATACGCTCTTTCATACAACATCGTGATTTTTTCATAGCCATGTTTCTCTTTCTCTTTCACACAGACACACACTCGTTTTTTTTGGGGTCTTATATCCTGCCGGTAAATGCTAATTTTCTGGTTGCTCGATTCAGATAATATCGAGTTTGGTCTCTCAGAAATTGGAGTTAGTCTGCCATCCTGGCGTTCATGAAAATTTTACTTTTACGGTGTGTCTGTTTGTTTGGAATTCATGCCGATCAATTTACCGATTTATATTTTCCTCAAAACAAATATTCTCCATGTGAAATTACGGATACGGAAAAACCGTGGAAACTTTGAAAATGCCCGTTTTAAAATCTGAAGTTTGGGAAACCGATCACTCGCAATTGTGACTTCCGCTTTGAAGAGGTCAAAAACTTGTAGTTTTTCTCATACTTTGCCGCATAATCTCATGAGAATGACCGATTTGACAACTAAAAGAAAATGGGATGGAATGTCAAAGAAGGTAGGAATATTTGTGATAAGATATTGAAATCGAAACACCGAGTACACGGGAATCAGCTGAGGTAAAGAATGTCTCCCAACCGAAGTTACCCCTCACGGACTGCTTTCAAAAATGTTGTGATTGGCAGGACCACAGATATTTAAACAGAGATTGGAAACAGCAGGTCTGGGGTAGTGCAGTGCACCATGCAACTCAGACGTACTACTGTTGTGGATCGGCGATAAAATAGCCTTGCATTTATTACACAAATTTTTCCATTCTTAATGTCATTGATATACGATTAACATAGATACAGCCGACGACAACAGAGCTGCAGACGACAAAAGAGCTGCAGTTTCATTTTCAAAGCCTTTTAAGTGTGTCTGCAAATATTCACACCAAGTTGTTTTCTGACACTTGCATACGCAAACAAAGTCAAATGGTGTGATAAACATTGGTAATCAATTGATAAACTGAAACACAGCTTTGTTGTCGTCCACAGCTCTGTTGTCGTTGACTGTATGTGAAAAGTAAGTAATTTTCGTAAAAATTTCTTGCAAAAAAGACATATTTTACAAGTCCACAAGTACTTGAATCTGGATCCAGGTCTGTGGTATAGGTCTACATGTAGTATTTACTGTGGCAACGGTGAGATCCCTTCGCCTGAGCGATGATGCAGAACTTCCAACTTGTTTCCAATCTCTGTATTAAATGTCTCTGGCAGGACTAACCTTTTTTGCTGGACAATTGTATATGCATACTAAACTGATAAAATACATAACCATGGTTGTTCATTTTACTCAACATAGTTCCGAGGTCAAAAGCTTATGATTCAAGCTGTCTGACGTTATTATCAAGATTAGCTGCAGCTCAAGGGAATGCCACAAAATGACATCACTAAGTTAGAACAATGGGGACATTGATGTTCTTCCCTTCCCTTGCTGGTGATGGATGTTGATGTTCTTCCCTTGCCAGTGGTGGATATTGACGTCCTTCCCTTGCCAGTGGTGGATGTTGACGTCCTTCCCTTGCCAGTGATGGATATTGATTTCCTTCCCTTGCCGGTGGTGGATATTGATGTCCTTCCCTTGCCAGTGGTGGATATTGATTTCCTTCCCTTGCCGGTGGTGGATATTGATGTCCTTCCCTTGCCAGTGGTGGATATTGATGTCCTTCCCTTGCCAGTGGTGGATATTGATGTCCTTCCCTTGCCGGTGGTGGATGTTGACGTCCTTCCCTTGTCGGTGGTGTATATTGATGTCCTTCCCTTGCCGGTGGTGGATATTGATGTTCTTCCCTTGCTGGTGGTGGATATTGATGTCCTTCCCTTGCCGGTGGTGGATATTGATGTTCTTCCCTTGCTGGTGGTGGATATTGATGTCCTTCCCTTGCCGGTGGTGGATATTGATGTTCTTTCCTTGCTGGTGGTGGATATTGATGTCCTTCCCTTGCCGGTGGTGGATATTGATGTTCTTACCTTGCCGGTGGTGGATATTGATGTTCTTCCCTTGCCGGTGGTGGATATTGATGTCCTTCCCTTGCCGGTGGTGGATATTGATGTCCTTCCCTTGCCAGTGGTGGATGTTGATTTCCTTCCCTTGCCGGTGGTGGATATTGATGTCCTTCCCTTGCCAGTGGTGGATATTGATGTCCTTCCCTTGCCAGTGGTGGATATTGATGTCCTTCCCTTGCCGGTGGTGGATGTTGACGTCCTTCCCTTGTCGGTGGTGTATATTGATGTCCTTCCCTTGCCGGTGGTGGATATTGATGTTCTTCCCTTGCTGGTGGTGGATATTGATGTCCTTCCCTTGCCGGTGGTGGATATTGATGTTCTTCCCTTGCTGGTGGTGGATATTGATGTCCTTCCCTTGCCGGTGGTGGATATTGATGTTCTTTCCTTGCTGGTGGTGGATATTGATGTCCTTCCCTTGCCGGTGGTGGATATTGATGTTCTTACCTTGCCGGTGGTGGATATTGATGTTCTTCCCTTGCCGGTGGTGGATATTGATGTCCTTCCCTTGCCGGTGGTGGATATTGATGTCCTTCCCTTGCCGGTGGTGGATATTGATGTCCTTCCCTTGCCGGTGGTGGATGTTGACGTCCTTCCCTTGCACCAAGAAAGTCTTGAGTTCATTGCTCACCTCTCTGGTTTACAGTGGTGTGGCCGTTCAGCTTGCAATAAATCATACAGTAGTATCACCGTTTTACTTTCTGCACGCACGTGAATGTGCCTGCAAACGCATACATGTGCAAAGGCACGCGAACGTGCACGCGTTTGTAATACATACTATTTGTATTCCTCTTGCTCTCACGATGTCATATTCAAATTATTTCTGTAAGTATATTATTGGCTGAGATGTTAATATGAAATCTTCAATACTATAATGAGCATCTTATATCGTTCGCAATTATTGCAGTCATTTTCAGGGCCAAAATGAAGTAAAATCTACTAAATACTTATATAACTGTCTTACTCTTGTTCTAAATATTTCATACATACATAAATCATTTCTGTACATACATTATGAGCCGAGATATGAATATGAAATATTTTAAACTACCACTAACTTCTGGTTTTAATGTTCACAATTATGGCAGTCATTTTCGGAAAATATATTAATCATATGTGAAAAATATCTTACTTAAGTGAAAAATATTTTTCTTATGTGAAAAATATCTAACTTATCTGTCAGTAAAAGATTTTTTTCCGAATATTATTGTCATATGGGAAGACATCAAAGACTGCATGGGCTGAGTTGTGGAAACAATGGCAGAATAACCTTTGATCACAGATTTGGTCTTACATCACAAGGATTTTGAAGGAGGCTTTAGGGGTGGCTTCAACAGATTCTGTCTAAGGGGTGGCTTCAACAATTTTACACATGTTTGCAATTTGTCTTAGGGTTGGCTTTTGGAATTTTCCAAACATGCAAGGTATCTTAGGGGTGGCTTCACCACTGAAGTGCATTTTGTGCCCTTTAATCTTAACCATTGTACAAATAAAAAATAAACAATTAAGAATTTCTTTTTATTTATAAATGACTGCCGTAGTTAAGAACAGTGTAGGATGTTCATTATAATTTTGAAGATTTCATATTAATATATTAATATATTAATATGCCGTAATTGCGAACATTAAAACAATGGTATGAGCCTGATGCATTCTCCATGTTCCCCACGTTCCCCATATTCCCCCTGTTCTCCATGTTCTCCATGTTCCCCTTGTTCCCCATGTTCCCTGTGTTCCCCCTGTTCCCTGTGCATTTGATATTTGGCCACGTGCCCCTTCAGCGAGAAAGTGTGCCCATGTGCAAGCCTGTGTGCAAACCTTCCTTGCGTTTATTTTTAAGCAAGACGGTGACACCACTGTATGAAAACTGTGTTTCAAACGGGCCTGTGTTCACACTCAAATGGGCCCGTGGTCGCACTCAAACGGGCCTGGTGTCACACTCAAACGGGCCCATGGTCACTCTCAACGGGAAACAATTATATTTAAACGTGTACCCTCTCCTATATATAGACGTGTACCCTCTCCTATATATAGACGTGTACCCTCTCCTATTGCAGGATTTGATCATCATGCTTGAGGAGTATGACGCTGAGAATCAGGAGCTAAAAGGAAAAGACAAGAAGTGCAAAGCAAGCAATAACAAAGTGGCACGGGGTGAGGGCAGGGTAGATCCTCCTGGCAGACCCGTCGACTTCAACAAGTGAGTATAATGACAAGTCAAATCCTCGGCAGTGCATATTGTTATGTGGAGCTATTGTATGCAATGTGTGACATCACAGTGACATTGTGACATCACAGTGACATTGTGACATCCAAATACTTGTGGTCAGTATAATGTAATAAACATTCACATACAAAAACAACCTTGAAATGATTGATAACACACACAGCTTATGACCAAATAAGGTAAGGTGCCTAGTTCTATCTGGTCACACACAGCTTATGACCAAATAAGGTAAGGTGCCTAGTTCTATCTGGTTACACACAGCTTATGACCAAATAAGGTAAGGTGCCTAGTTCTATCTGGTTACACACAGCTTACGACCAAATAAGGTTAGGTGCCTAGTTCTATCTGGTTACACACAGCTTATGACCAAATAAGGTAAGGTGCCTAGTTCTATCTGGTTACACACAGCTTATGACCAAATAAGGTAAGGTGCCTAGTTCTATCTGGTCACACACAGCTTATGACCAAATAAGGTAAGGTGCCTAGTTCTATCTGGTTACACACAGCTTATGACCAAATAAGGTAAGGTGCCTAGTTCTATCTGGTCACACACATCTTATGTGTGGCATTTTTTGGTCTCGCATACATTGTGCATGTCACTGTATGTTCACACAATGGCCCTGCGTGAACTTATTTGGTCACATTTGTGCTACACTGTCCACCAGAGGCACATGCAAACTATTACGTGATAGGTTCACCACGTCGCCCTCTGGTGGAGTTTGCATTTGTGCAAGCCTGAAAAGATGTTTGACTCTTAACTGATCACTCAAATGATAGAAATAAGATGATAGGGCCTTGATTCCTGGGGATAGGGCCTGGATTCATTGGATAGGGCCTTGATTCCTGGGTATAGGGCCTGGATTCATGGGGATAGCACCTGGATTCATGGGGATAGAGCCTGGATTCCTGGGAATAGAGCCTGGATTCCTGGGGATAGCGCCTGGATTCATGGGGATAGTGCCTGGATTCATTGGGATATAGCCTGGATTCATGGGGATAGGGCCTGGATTCATAGGGATACAGCCTGGATTCCTGGGGATAGGGCCTGGATTCATGTGGATAGGGCCTGCATTCATGGGGATAGGGCCTTGATTCATGGGGAAAGAGGCTGGATTCATGGACCGTGATTTTTTATTCTTTCAGGTACAACACGCGACATATTGCCTTCAAGATTCTGGCTTTGGCTTGGGAGAAACAGGACAATGTGGATGAGATTTTACTGGACGCTTTTACCTCAGCCAGACTTATCGAAAACAAGTAAGAATTCTCCAGAAGTTGGGCCAACAGAAATGTTTTATTCACCTTTTGATTTTTGACAGCATTCTATTGATAATTATTTGAACCCAGTCTACCACTCACTTTAAATTTTGAGTCACTTGTAAAAAAATTAAATTAGCCCTGTTGTTACTATGGTTACTTGTATATAAAGATGCCAATCATCTCATTGAGAATTTATAATCTCAATATTTTTCTTGCAGATTAACATGTAACTATGAGAGACACATTCCCAATCCAAACACAGAAGTCAACACTATGTCATTGGTAAGTGTAGAGATCACAGCTCAGATACAGAGGTCAATATTATATCCTTGGTAAGTGTAGAGATCACAGCTCAGATACAGAGGTCAATATTATATCCTTGGTAAGTGTAGAGATCACAGCTCAGATACAGAGGTCAATATTATATCCTTGGTAAGTGTAGAGATCACAGCTCAGATACAGAGGTCAATATTATATCCTTGGTAAGTGTAGAGATCACAGCTCAGATACAGAGGTCAATATTATATCCTTGGTAAGTGTAGAGATCACAGCTCAGATACAGAGGTCAATATTATGTCCTTGGTAAGTGTAGAGATCACAGCTTAGATACAGAGGTCAATACTATGTCCTTGGTAAGTGTAGAGATCACAGCTCAGATACAGAGGTCAATATTATGTCCTTGGTAAGTGTAGAGATCACTGCTCAGATACAGAGGTCAATATTATGTCCTTGGTAAGTGTAGAGATCACAGCTCAGATACAGAGGTCAATATAATGTCCTTGGTAAGTGTAGAGATCACAGCTTAGATACAGAGGTCAATATTATGTCCTTGGTAAGTGTAGAGATCACAGCTCAGATACAGAGGTCAATATTATGTCCTTGGTAAGTGTAGAGATCACAGCTCAGATACAGAGGTCAATATTATGTCCTTGGTAAGTGTAGAGATCACAGCTCAGATACAGAGATCAATATTATGTCCTTGGTAAGTGTAGAGGTCACTGCTCAGATACAGAGGTCAATATTATGTCCTTGGTAGGTGTAGAGATCACAGCTCAGATACAGAGGTCAATATTATGTCCTTGGTAAGTGTAGAGGTCACTGCTCAGATACAGAGGTCAATATTATGTCCTTGGTAGGTGTAGAGATCACAGCTCAGATACAGAGGTCAATATTATGTCCTTGGTAAGTGTAGAGATTGCTCAGATAAGATACAGAGGTCAATATTATGTCCTTGGTAAGTGTAGAGATTGCTCAGATACAGAGGTCAATATTATGTCCTTGGTAGGTGTGGAGATACTCAGACCTGGAACTCTCGCTAATGTGTGAATGGTCATGCCTTAACACTGACTGTGAAATTCAGTAGTTTTATGATTGACTTTTTTCAGATTGTTTCTCTGGATGTGAGGACCAATTTATTGAAGGGCGTTGGTGTGCAGACCAGAGAGAATGGAAGAGCCTACAACCGGAGAGGTAAAGAAATAAGTAAACCTTATCAAATAAAAACATAGAGAAAAAGCTACTGGAGAGAAATAGCTTGCTCTTCACGATAAGTAATAGATCATTAGGAGTTAGATATAATGGTGATATGTTTATTTCACAGGGAGCAAGTTATTTGAGCTGAAGTTCTGCAGCATGGTGAATACAGTGCTGCCCTCTCACCTCCGAGTCTTAGCCTGGGCCCCACTCCCCATCAACACGTCCCTCAGGTAAGCAATACAGTGCTGCCCTCTCACCTCCGAGTCTTAGCCTGGGCCCCACTCCCTGTCAACACGTCCCTCAGGTAAGCAATACAGTGCTGCCCTCTCACCTCCGAGTCTTAGCCTGGGCCCCACTCCCTGTCAACACATCCCTCAGGTAAGCAATACAGTGCTGCCCTCTCACCTCCGAGTCTTAGCCTGGGCCCCACTCCCTGTCAACACGTCCCTCAGGTAAGCAATACAGTGCTGCCCTCTCACCTCCGAGTCTTAGCCTGGGCCCCACTCCCCGTCAACACGTCCCTCAGGTAAGCAATACAGTGCTGCCCTCTCACCTCCGAGTCTTAGCCTGGGCCCCACTCCCTGTCAACACGTCCCTCAGGTAAGCAATACAGTGCTGCCCTCTCACCTCCGAGTCTTAGCCTGGGCCCCACTCCCTGTCAACACATCTCTCAGGTAAGCAATACAGTGCTGCCCTCTCACCTCCGAGTCTTAGCCTGGGCCCCACTCCCTGTCAACACGTCCCTCAGGTAAGCAATACAGTGCTGCCCTCTCACCTCCGAGTCTTAGCCTGGGCCCCACTCCCTGTCAACACATCCCTCAGGTAAGCAATACAGTGCTGCCCTCTCACCTCCGAGTCTTAGCCTGGGCCCCACTCCCCGTCAACACGTCCCTCAGGTAAGCAATACAGTGCTGCCCTCTCACCTCCGAGTCTATTCTGGGCCCCACTCCCTGTCAACACATCCCTCAGGTAAGCAATACAGTGCTGCCCTCTCACCTCCGAGTCTTAGCCTGGGCCCCACTCCCCGTCAACACTTCCCTCAGGTAAGCAATACAGTGCTGCCCTCTCACCTCCGAGTCTTAGCCTGGGCCCCACTCCCCGTCAACACGTCCCTCAGGTAAGCAATACAGTGCTGCCCTCTCACCTCCCAGTATATCCTGGGGCCCACTCCCCGTCAACACGTCCCTCAGGTAAGCAATACAGTGCTGCCCTCTCACCTCTGAGTCTTAGCCTGGGCCCCACTCCCTGTCAACACGTCCCTCAGGTAAGCAATGCAGTGCTGCCCTCTCACCTCCGAGTCTTAGCCTGGGCCTCACTCCCCGTCAACACGTCCCTCAGGTAAGCAATACAGTGCTGCCCTCTCACCTCCGAGTCTTAGCCTGGGCCCCACTCCCTGTCAACACGTCCCTCAGGTAAGCAATGCAGTGCTGCCCTCTCACCTCCGAGTCTTAGCCTGGGCCCCACTCCCTGTCAACACGTCCCTCAGGTAAGCAATACAGTGCTGCTCTCTCACCTCCGAGTCTTAGCCTGGGCCCCACTCCCCATCAACACGTCCCTCAGGTAAGCAATACAGTGCTGCCCTCTCACCTCCGAGTCTTAGCCTGGGCCCCACTCCCCGTCAACACGTCCCTCAGGTAAGCAATACAGTGCTGCCCTCTCACCTCCGAGTCTTAGCCTGGGCCCCACTCCCTGTCAACACGTCCCTCAGGTAAGCAATACAGTGCTGCCCTCTCACCTCCGAGTCTTAGCCTGGGCCCCACTCCCTGTCAACACGTCCTTCAGGTAAGCAATACAGTGCTGCCCTCTCACCTCCGAGTCTATCCTGGGCCCCACTCCCTGTCAACATGTCCCTCGGATAAACAGCATTATTCTTGGAATGGCATGAAATAAGGAAAATATTTGCTGTTTACCCATGATGAATAAGTATGATAGCAACCAGGCACACATACAGAACTGGAACCAGAACTGTAGCTCCTCGTAGACTAAAATAATCATGTATAAAGGAGACTGGCAGGGAGCAATGTAAACAAAGCCTTTTTACTGTGTTTCCAAGTAAAATAATCATCATGAAACAAACATTATCTGCCAACTTTGCCCATTACTCCTGAAGAGGGAGCTTGCTAGGGTTGGAGCAATAATTGATGAAAGGTTGATGAACTCGCAGGCCTTGACGTAAAGAGAAAAATATTGGTTGTCCGGTTGGGCCACCAGAGCATGAGAAGTGGTGGCCCAAAGTTTCTAAGGATAATAAGATTGGCCACTAAAAGACCAAAAATATGGTTGCCCAACTGGGTCAGTGCAACAGACCATTCACTGGCCCAAACAGTGGATCTGGTGGCCCCGGGCCAGTGTGTGTCAAGGCCTGACTCTATTGCCTCCCACTGAATGCACCCAAGACACTCACTGCAGAAACAATTCATTTACATATGCAAGTTCATGAGATTTAATTTTATTGTTAAATTACAATTGCATGAAATGTCCTGTTGTGTAAATGCCTACATCATCAATATCTCAAAGATCCTGACAAATAAAACAGTGTTCAGTATAACGCTGAACAGAATATGTATTCTAGTTATCGTAAAGATGGGTCCTAGGCCTGTGGTATTTTATGATATATTTGATGAATACCATCCTTAGACACATCAGGCCTTGATATTACAGATATCTCTCTTTTTTTGCAGCTTGACAGACAAATTAGAGACTTACAAATATTTCTTCCCAAAAGGCAATTTGGATATCCAGGTATGTAGAAAATAGTAAATATTTAAATACATTGTTATTATTTCCCATCGGAGGTGGAGACATGTTGGTATCTGGTACGAGCCAATCCGTGGTGGCACCAGGGTCATTCGTGTGGTTTGGCTTTGTTAAATGCCGATTTTCTCTGACTTACAGGTAATATACATTTATAGATAAATAATAAGGAAAATTTATGTTTATTAATCATCTGGGCCTGCCCAAAATAGTTTTCTACAATTAAGTGTAGTTTTACACAGCATAAATAAATATTTTGACTTGAATGGACAATGGACAAGTGGGAGAATATTTGCAGAACAATAACAAAAGGCAGAATTGTTTATATTGCTCCAAATATGTTTCAATATAGAGTGGGATCATCTAGCAATCTGGCATTGCCATTTAAATCTGTTCTATAATATGCCACAAATGTTTGAGAATTATGATTTTGGGTTAATTATTTTAAGAATATATACAGCTTCGTAGATATGCTTTTAAATGGAATCATGATCATTTTGCAAACTGCAGGGGGATTTCTTAGTTTTATTATTCCTAGATTATCAGTCACCTGATGTCTGATCCAGTTCATTGTGTATTCTCTATAACTTCCAGGCAATTCATGATGCGGCAAGTCGACTGTCTGGTGAACATGACCTCACGCCTCTGTGGAAATCAATAACGACCTCAAACAGGACAGGCCACATACAAGACATAGAACTCATACAGACTGTCAGGTAAGGCCAGGGGAAATGATACAGACCAGAGGGTAAGGCCAGGGGAAATGATACAGACCGGTGGGTAAGGCCAGGGGAAATGATACAGACCAGTGGGTAAGGCCAGGGGAAATGATACAGACCAGAGGGTAAGGCCAGGGGGGAAATGATGCAGACCAGAGGGTAAGGCCAGGGGAAATGCTACAGACCAGTGGGTAAGGCCAGGGGAAATGATACAGACCAGTGGGTAAGGCCAGGGGAAATGATACAGACCAGTGGGTAAGGCCAGGGGAAATGATACCGACCAGTGGGTAAGGCCAGGGGAAATGATACAGACCAGAGGGTAAGGCCAGGGGAAATGATACAGACCAGAGGGTAAGGCCAGGGGAAATGATACAGACCAGTGGGTAAGGCCAAGCGAAATGATACAGACCGGTGGGTAAGGCCAGGGGAAATGATACAGACCGGTGGGTAAGGCCAGGGGAAATGATACAGACCGGTGGGTAAGGCCAGGGGAAATGATACAGACCAGTGGGTAAGGCCAGGGGAAATGATGCAGACCAGAGGGTAAGACCAGGGGAAATGATACAGACCAGTGGGTAAGGCCAGGGGAAATGATACAGACCAGAGGGTAAGGCCGGGGGAAATGATACAGACCAGAGGGTAAGGCCAGGGGAAATGGTACAGACTGGTGGGTAAGGCCAGGGGAAATGATACAGACTGGTGGGTAAGGCCGGGGGAAATGATACAGACCAGAGGGTAAGGCCGGGGGAAATGATATAGACCAGTGGGTAAGCCAGGGGAAATGATACAGACTGGTGGGTAAGGCCGGGGGAAATGATACAGACCAGAGGGTAAGGCCGGGGGAAATGATACAGACCAGAGGGTAAGGCCAGGGGAAATGATACAGACTGGTGGGTAAGGCCAGGGGAAATGATACAGACCGGTGGGTAAGGCCAAGCGAAATGATACAGACCGGTGGGTAAGGCCAGGGGAAATGATACAGACCGGTGGGTAAGGCCAGGGGAAATGATACAGACCGGTGGGTAAGGCCAGGGGAAATGATACAGACCAGTGGGTAAGGCCAGGGGAAATGATGCAGACCAGAGGGTAAGACCAGGGGAAATGATACAGACCAGTGGGTAAGGCCAGGGGAAATGATACAGACCAGAGGGTAAGGCCGGGGGAAATGATACAGACCAGAGGGTAAGGCCAGGGGAAATGGTACAGACTGGTGGGTAAGGCCAGGGGAAATGATACAGACTGGTTGGTAAGGCCAGGGGAAATGATACAGACCAGAGGGTAAGGCCGGGGGAAATGATATAGACCAGTGGGTAAGCCAGGGGAAATGATACAGACTGGTGGGTAAGGCCGGGGGAAATGATACAGACCAGAGGGTAAGGCCGGGGGAAATGATACAGACCAGAGGGTAAGGCCAGGGGAAATGATACAGACTGGTGGGTAAGGCCAGGGGAAATGATACAGACCAGAGGGTAAGGCCAGGGGAAATGATACAGACCAGAGGATAAGGCCAGGGGAAATGATACAGACCAGAGGGTAAGACCAGGGGAAATGCTACAGACCAGTGGGTAAGGCCAGGGGAAATGATACAGACTGGTGGGTAAGGCCAGGGGTAATGATACAGACCAGAGGGTAAGGCCAGGGGAAATGATACAGACCAGAGGATAAGGCCAGGGGAAATGATACAGACCAGAAGGTAAGGCCAGGGGAAAAATTAAAAATTAAAAATTGATGTACATGTATGTCCTAGATCCGTGTAATGATGTGATGTGATGCTGGGATTTGTTTTCAGCGGTGACAGTTATGAGGTGGTGGAGGTGACTGTGGCTTGTACTGGGCTGGGGCCGGTCCAAATTAGGTCCGTGTTTGCTCTCCTCTTCCTCGTGGGACTGGAACAGGAAAAACCTCAAGTAAGAAACAACCACAAATAGGCAACCTGAAAGTAAGAAACAACCTGAAAGTAAGAAACAACCATAAATAGGCAACCTGAAAGTAAGAAACAACCTGAAAGTAAGAAACAACCTGAAAGTAAGAAACAACCTGAAAGTAAGAAACAACCTGAAAGTAAGAAACAACCTGAAAGTAAGAAACAACCTGAAAGTAAGAAACAACCTGAAAGTAAGAAACAACCTGAAAGTAAGAAACAACCTGAAAGTAAGAAACAATAACAAATAGGCAACCTGAAAGTAAGAAACAACCACAAATAGCCAACCTGGAAGTTTACACTTATACAGCAATTTCAATTTACTTTAAAAAAACATTCTACAATTTATTTCAAATGTAAATACTGTATACAATCAGCTATATAAAAAAATGTATTTTTTCGAGCTCTCAAATGCTTTAAAGAGAGATTTTACATTTACATAATATCACTACTTGTTTCCATCAATTATCAAGCCAAATAAAAAGTTATAAACATTTGTGAAAATACCAGATCTGTCCTGGGCGATAATGCAAAAAATGCAAAAAGAATTTCCCTATTGGACACATTTATATAGTAGTAATAATTATCCTGGTGATAAGCAGCCATATGTTCCTACTCTTTATGAAGCCATATACTGTATTTACTTGTGTATAAGACGACTCGTGTATAAGAAGACCCCCCAAAATAGATGTTATTTTGCTTGAAAAGACCAATTTCCAAATATAAGACTAGGTTTTTCTCAAGATATCGGCACTGCTATCATTCAAGCTTGGTGGCTATTTTTAAAGTGAAACGTAAATATGCTTACGCAACAAGAGTTAATGGTCTTATACGCGAGTACTTACGGTACATGTATTTCAAGCAAGAAGTAGGTGATTTCCTGGTAACTATCTTATTCAAAATCTACTCCAGTTGTGAGGACATCCTGTGCTGATCTGAAGCTCACCGGAACCAACTGATCCCGGTCTCATCCATGTTCATTTCTCAAAGTTAAAATCTCATATATCAAAGAAGGGCACATAAAATGCTAAATTTGATGCTAAATTATCAGTTTATCATGCTGACTTTAGCAGGGGAATTGGCAAGAGATAAGAAAGATGTTGTGGAAAATATCAGCAAATATCAATAAATATGAAACCTGAGCTGGTTTGGGTGAGCTACCTGCTGGCTAATTATAACATTTTGAATGTGTTTTGTAGATGATCACTGATATACTGGAAATGAAAAGGAAGAGACCAGCGTACAACCTCGCCTCAGGTAAATAATCACATCCAGGCATCTTTATACTGACTCATATGACATCACAGCCGGCCTGTCACATGACCTCATGGGTCACAGATGAGGTCACAGCCGGCCTGTCACATGACCTCATGAGTCACATATGAGGTCACAGCCGGCCTGTCACATGACCTCATGGGTCACAGATGAGGTCACAGCCGGCCTGTCACATGACCTCATGAGTCACATATGAGGTCACAGCCGGCCTGTCACATGACCTCATAGGTCACATATGATGTCACAGCCGGCCTGTCACATGACCTCATGAGTCACATATGAGGTCATAGCCGGCCTGTCACATGACCTCATGAGTCACATATGAGGTCACAGCCGGCCTGTCACATGACCTCATAGGTCACATATGATGTCACAGCCGGCCTGTCACATGACCTCATGGGTCACAGATGAGGTCACAGCCTGCCTGTCACATGACCTCATGGGTCACAGATGAGGTCACAGCCGGCCTGTCACATGACTCACAGTCATAAGACTGGTAGATGATGGAGGTGTACTGCTGCCAGTAGTACCATTTGATCCAGACTTCTTATGTCATTTAACATTTCTACCATGATTTGACCTTGACCTTCAGAGATTTTGTCCCAGTGACAAATCTCCACAGTACATGAAGTAACTTTATCATTTGCTTAAAAGTCATATGACAAGAATTTTTTTAAGTGGTAAATCTTTAGATTTCATACCTCTGAGAAACATCTGACAATTTTTTCTGCAGTCTGATGTTTAGTTTAGCTATAATCCAAGATCTTTGAACCCCCAGGGTAATTAACCTACTCCCTTGACTTAGAACTGGGTCAGCAGGCTGCCTACGTCATTGCGCCCCGCATGCATCTCCTGCACACATATTCCTCCCATGTCTGTACATGTATAACAGCTGATGTCCTTGATTCTACACAAATAACATCCATTGAAAATATGATTAATGGCAAAACTTAAGGCTGTAAAATAGAGACTTGCATTTACATCAGCTTCCCATCCCACAATCCCTACTTTAATTGAAGAAAATAAACAAACATGACTTAATTGGGTATAGTGTCTGAAATATGGCCTGCTCTACTCTTATCAGTTTCAAGACACTTATTAGCTAGCCCATAACATCATGGAATGAAGTTTAAGGGTTTCCAAACTGTAAATGGAACATTGAGATGAGACTTTTAAAATATCTATGAATTATTTTTAGTTGATATTTCCATATTTTTTTACACTGAAAATTTATTTATGTATTTGTTAACCAATGACCAGTAACAATATCAATTGGTTGAATATTATTCATATTCAGTAATGTTGAGCTAAACTTCGTATGACATAATTGAAAAAAAAGTTTTGAAAGCATTCGACACATATTTTTAGATCTGTTTCATTGCTGGAAATTATTTTGACTTCTAAACTTTGAGGTCTGGTTATATATTATTTATGCATTGCAGTTGTATTTCAATGGCCATTTGAAATGTTTAGTTTGGTATTTTTTTAATGTCTGTCATTACATGTCAGTGGGTACCCAACTAAATCATATATCAGTATTTATATACAAACAGACAAAGGAATTTTGAATAAAAATAGAAATTCTGTAAAAATGATACTAAACTTTGAGATTTCAACATTTCTTTCTCAACAAGGAAATGACTTTGACCATAATGTTATGATAAAGAATAGTTCAGTCCCTTGAGGGATCTGAATAATCTCAATAGGCAGACGTAAGTTTGTCAAATTCAACTGGGAGGCTGGCTGTATTCCTGTCTTCCCCATCACTACAGGCAGAATCCAAGTGACTATGATGTGAAACATGATCTGACCTACTATCCACATGTGCTAATTAGGCCACCAGTGGTTCAAAGATGTTATCAACACTCATGTTATTACTTATAAATTACAATCCCTCAAGACTTTGACTGGCTTGGAGTGGTTTGTTTTGAACATGAAGGGCGAACATGCGTCACTTCCGGCAAAATATCAGCAGCCCTGATTTGACCCACATAAAAAGGGGCGTGTCCAACAAATCACTTTGATCCACTATAATTCTGTACTCCATTTATAAAAATGTGTAAAACATGTTGAAATGCAATGTCCATGTATTGTAATATATTATGGAACAATATAAGCATTTTCACAATTTTCTTGTCATGTGACTTTTAATAATTATAATTGTTAAGAATATAGCATTGTCCATATATATTGATAACTATGAAATATTGAGACCTATAATTGCATATTTCAGAACTGTCCCTTGTGCTCTATGAGGTCGACCTTCCTGACATACAATGGATTCACCCAATAAGTGAGTGGCTATATATATACTGAAAAGATAAACATACTGAATAGATAGATATACTGAATAGATATGCATACTGAATAGATAAACATACTGAATAGATATATATATACTGAATAGATAAATATACTGAATAGATATATATATATAATGAATAGATAAATATACTGAATAGATAAACATACTGAATAGATAAACATACTGAATAGATAAACATACTGAATAGATAAATATACTGAATAGATAAACATACTGAGTAGATATATACTGAATAGATATATATACTGAATAGATAAATATATACTGAATAGATATACATATATATATATATATATATATATATATATATATATATATATATATATATATATATATATATATATATATATATATATATATATATATATATATATATATAAATACTGAATAGATAAATATACTGAATAGATAAACATACTAAATAGATAAATATACTGAATAGATAAATATACTGAATAGATAAACATACTAAATAGATAAATATACTGAATAGATAAATATACTGAATAGATAAACATACTAAATAGATAAATATACTGAATAGATAAATATACTGAAAAGATATACATACTGAATAGATATATATATATATATACTGAATAGATAAATATACTGAATAGATAAACATATTAAATAGATAAATATACTGAATAGATATATGGTAAAAGTTCTGTTCAAGTTGGATTTATATACATCATGCTTTAAGGGGAGAGAGATAGTGATTATTTAATGAGAGATCAGATCTGAGGAAAATAAAATAACTGAATAAGAATTCAGTTGGCAGAGTATTTGAACTGAGTCCCAGTGATTCCTGGTTCAAATCCCGACCAGTTACTGTCAAGTGCTATGAGCAGACATTGTCTACAATCAGTGCCATATAAATGTTACTTTTTTAACTTGTCCAATATGCAATCTACAAAATACACAGAGTGATGATTGTTTATTTCTGTGACATGGTTTTTAAAGCATTTCTTTATTTCTGGCCTTATCTAATACTATATTTTATATTTGCAGACATTCATGGAGAGAACATTTCTCATCTGCAGCAGATGTGGACTTCGCATTCTGTCAAGTAATTAACATTAGACTGCCATGTGCATAAAACTGATGATGTTTAAAATGTCGAGTGTTCCAAGATATGAACATTCAGCATCAGATATAGGTCCCTCTATATCTCAATCTAAATGAGTTCTTCTGAAAGTTAAAGATGGGACAGTATAGAAATCTTATTTGTACTCATGTATGTAGAGGCTAATTGCAGACAAAATCTTTTTATTAAATAAAAATTGTTAGTTTTATTCTAAAGTAAGAAAAAGGTGCTAAAACATTATGTTTAGGAAATAGATATATTGTTTTAATTGCAGAAGCTGCCACTTGAGGGCAATGCTGAGGAAGATGGAAGCGACGCTGGTCGGAGAATCCAGAGACGTGTTACAGATGATTAGGTTTGAGAATCAATATCATTGTCTGCTGAAAGGGACTGAGGTTAATGGACAGAAGAATGTGAGTTCTCATGGCAAGCAAGGTCACTACAGGAGAAAAACCAGATCTGTGTTAAAGGAGGAGACGTTAGGGACGAATACGCAGGAGAATATCTCAGCTGGACACGGTGATGCTGGTCAGGAAAACAGTCCACTCAAATCAGCTTCCCCAAGGAAAAGAAAACTGACGAATCAGTCTCCGCCAAGTTCCCAGTCTAATAGTGAGTTAATAAAACCTGAACGTGTGGAATGTACTGAAAGAAACCAAGTTTTACGATCAACAGCAGAGTATGAATTGGTATCAGAATCAAGGTTAGAATTGCAAAATGAGTCAAACTCTGAAAAAGAATCAAAATCCGAGTCAGGAGGTGAGATAAAGTCTGGCGTTAGTGGCGAGTCAGGAAGTGAGTTTAGGTCTGGCGTTAGTGGCGAGTCAGGAGGTGAGTTTAGGTCTGGCGTTGGTGGCGAGTCAGGAGGTGAGTTTAGGTCTGGCGTTAGTGGCGAGTCAGGAGGTGAGTTTAGGTCTGGCGTTGGTGGCGAGTCAGGAGGTGAGTTTAGGTCTGGCGTTGGTGGCGAGTCAGGAGGTGAGTTTAGGTCTGGCGTTAGTGGCGAGTCAGGAGGTGAGTTTAGGTCTGGCGTTAGTGGCGAGTCAGGAGGTGAGTTTAGGTCTGGCGTTGGTGGCGAGTCAGGAGGTGAGTTTAGGTCTGGCGTTGGTGGCGAGTCAGGAGGTGAGTTTAGGTCTGGCGTTGGTGGCGAGTCAGGAGGTGAGTTTAGGTCTGGCGTTAGTGGCGAGTCAGGAGGTGAGTTTAGGTCTGGCGTTGGTGGCGAGTCAGGAGGTGAGTTTAGGTCTGGCGTTGGTGGCGAGTCAGGAGGTGAGTTTAGGTCCGGCGTTGGTGGCGAGCTTCTCGTAGAGCTAAGTTCTCCCACCTCTAGGACGGCGGCCATCAAAGAGGAGATCACAGGGGACAGTGCTGACAACGCACAGTATATTGTCTTTGTGGAAGAGAAGATGGAAGGAGAATTATTGAGTAATGCTGAGGTCCTAGAAGAGGCTCTGAAAGAAAGCAATCTCAGCTCCGAGGAAAGCCTAAATAAAGCCAACAGATCAAATCAGGACAAACATTTAGAAGGCGAGGAAGTTGTCCTGGGAAGCTTCTGTAAAGGAACGCGGATATTAAAGAAACGGAAGAGGACGGGAAATTGGGTCAGAGTTCTGGATGAAAACAAAGAAAAACCCTTCAAATGTGTTCACTGTTCTAAAAGATTTAAGCAGACGTCGGATGTGAACACTCACGCTCGGTCTCACTCGGGTGTCAAGCCGTATCATTGCGATGAATGCGGCAAAGATTTCCGTTATTCTAGTCAGTTTAATGCCCACAAGAGGGCGCATAATGGGGAGAAACCTTTTCCGTGTCCAGAGTGTCATAAAAGTTTTGGGGACAAGGCTCGGTTAAAGGATCATATGAACATTCACTCCGGAGAGAGGCCGTACAAATGTGAACTCTGTCAAGCAGAGTTCAAACAGAGAAGTAATCTAACAGTGCACATGACCACACACACTGGAGAGAAAAACCACCCCTGTGATATTTGCGGGAAGCTTTATTCTCATTCAGGAAGTTTGGTGCGTCATCGTCGGACGCACACTGGAGAGAAGCCATACCAGTGCGTGGTGTGCGGGCGATGCTTCATGGAGGCGGGAGTGTTAACCAAACACCTGCGGCAACACACCGGAGAGAAGCCTCACAAGTGTGATCAATGCAGCAAAGCTTTCATAACCTCGAGTGAGTTGACGTGTCACAAGCGGACCCACACTGGAGAGAAGCCATACGCGTGCTCGCACTGCGGCAAGACTTTCTCCACCTCCAGCGGCCTCAACGTGCACTACAAGAGCCACTCCACCTTCAAAAGCTACGAGTGCTCCGAATGCGGCAAATGCTTCAAACAGAACGCCAACCTCCACAAGCACAGAAAGCAGTGTCTGATACAGCAAGGAAAGCTGCAAGACAAATATAACTGCTCTGTGTGCAAGAAGCAGTTCACCACGGAGGAGAGCGTACAGAAACACTTGGCCAGTCACGCAGGCCAGGCGAATCTGAGCTACATCTGTACGGAGTGTGGCACGGAGCATGGCAGCCCAGACTTACTGGAGCTGCACCTGCAGATGCACAGTGATAAGAGTGCCAAGCTTTACGAGTGCGGAGAATGTGGTAAGATCTTCACGGACGCTGACAGTCTGAACGAGCACCTCAACACGCATACCTATGCTGACCGAGCCTTCCAGTGTGGGATCTGTGACCGCCTGTTTGGCCAGTCAGAAGATCTCTTTATGCACATGAAAGTCCACACCACTCTCCACACCGCTGATCAGGGACAAGGTACAGACACCGAGGGTGCGGTTCTGGAGGGGGAGGGAGTGGTTATGGAAGGAGAGGGGGTGGTTATGGAAGGAGAGGGGGTGGTTATGGAAGGGGAGGGCGTGGTTATGGAAGGAGAGGGGGTGGTTATGGAAGGAGAGGGTGTGGTTATGGAAGGAGAGGGCGTGGTTATGGAAGGAGAGGGGGTGGTTATGGAAGGAGAGGGCGTGGTTATGGAAGGAGAGGGCGTGGTTATGGAAGGAGAGGGGGTTTTGATGGAAAGCCTTCCAGGCACCCAGTATGTTATAGCGTATAGCAACACCTCTTCTGATCAAAATTCACAATTGTAATAGTCACCATGGAAACAATTTTCACACCTTTTTGTGGGGTCAATTTTTCTGTTATTATAATCATGCATTGTCCCGGATAACTTATACCAGGTTCATTTTGGCTCAGCATTAAGTACTCAGATTTGAATTACAAATGAGGCGACAAGGTCAATAATCTTTCCTTAAATTGTGAAATAATTATTCAATTCTTGTACAAAGCTGAGGGAATTAAAGGTCTGAATCATTACATTTAAATTATACTCAGATAAAATTGCACAATGGAAATAGTTGGGGTTTTTTTTTTGGGGGGGGGGAGCAGGGTTATGTAAAAATTTGTTTATGTTTTGTTCTGTGTACATGTACATATATAAATATATATATATTATTGATTTACTGCTGTGAAGAAATGAATTTGATCAAATGTAAATAAAAGTTTTATTGTATTCTTTTGAAAATAAAATTGTGAACTTTTACAACCTTTTCCTTTTGTCGTAATAAAGATCAATTTGAAATGAAGTGATATGTAATCTGTTTTTGACAGAATAATATTACAGATACATGTAGTTCAAGCAAAATAATATGAGGTCAAAATTTTAGGGTGATTGATGTGCATTCTATTTCTGTCAGAGTTCAGGAAAGGAAATGTTTTTTTGTTTTGTTTTGTTTTGTCTGAGACCAAGCATCAATTATTTTTTGCTGGTTACTTAATTTTTACAGTGAAATATAGAGAAGAGCGACATTAAGAAAAACTTTCCTGACCTTACAGTTATACACTCTGTCCAAAGAAATCACTTTTTTTACTAGATTTGTTTTGACGGAACACAATATCTTTATTGCCGATTTCCATGTTGTATTTTTTTCTCCCATTGAAAAGTACACACCGGAACTGTACAACTTGACCGGAACCAGAACTGTACAACTCCACTATATTTAATCATTAGTCTGAGAGATTGGCAGGGGGTCTATAGAAAAGATATAGTAATGAGTACACTTGCTCTTATGCCACCCTGACAGAGTTAGAACTCGATGTCTCAATGCTAGATGATAATACAGAATTCTTAAAACAAGGACTGAATATATGTTTGTTGGAGAGACCATTTTATTTTGTGAAAAGAAGTTAAATTCAGACAAAACTTCTATGTTGGCATTTATCACTTAGCATTTTTAAACAAAATAAATATTAACAATCATAATAATGGAAATAATTTTACACTTCCTTATTATTTGGCCTTTATACTCAACTCAGTCATCCCTGTTATCATATATCAGGGAAATCAAATATACTCATGAGAACATTCAAACTCCACCAGAGGGCGACTTGGTGAACCTATCACAAGTAATAGTTTGCGTGTGCCTCTGGTGGACAGTGTGGAGAACATTAGCTGATTACTGATCTCAATGGGTTGTTTTTTCCATTGAAAAGTACACACTGGAACTTTCCTGAAACCAGAACTGTACTACTCCTCTACATTTAATCATTTGTTGGAGAGATTGGTAGGGGCCGATGGTTGGAACAGATCAGTAGTTATAAGCTCAATTCACTTAACAATCTACGTGGACAGGACGAGCTCCCTCAAAAATCTACATGTGTGGCCCGAGTTTAGATTTGGAATAACCCGAACGTGCTGAACGTGATCCGAACAAAAATCGAATGCACGGAGGTCATTGCTCTGTTTATGATTACGTTCATGAATAAATCATTTTCATAATATTCTTTCTTTTATACCTTTTGTGACACAAAATGTGAATAGATAAATGCAAATAGATAAGCTCACAACGAAGAAAAGCCAATAAAGCATGTCTTAAAGTACAAAGTCCCCAAAATTATGAAATGAATCTTGTTTTAAAAGTAAGTTTGGTTTATGGAGTGCAAACTATTTCCGGTTTTGAAAACTACACGAGTTCTGTGGGAAAGAATCTTGTTAATTAAAATTAAGTTCCGCTGTCATTATATACCAGAATGACAACAACAAAAGATGCACAGGATGTGAACAACCTTTCCAAAGAGGTAGGTCTAATAATTGATACAATGTCATGTTTGAT
This sequence comes from Amphiduros pacificus, assembly GCA_949316495.1. Taxonomy (NCBI): domain Eukaryota; kingdom Metazoa; phylum Annelida; class Polychaeta; order Phyllodocida; family Hesionidae; genus Amphiduros; species Amphiduros pacificus. The sequence goes on along the minus strand of OX439012.1, from coordinate 33,691,130 downwards.
TTTATCAGCTTCCCAGACCCCGGGGAGTTCATTACTACTCGTCAGGGTACCTGGTCAAAAACAAAATAACCGCGATACCAAGTGGACCGCGTTATTGAACTGCCACATTGAACCGCGGTCATGCTGCTGAATTTGGATATTTTCACAATAGAAATTATCCACAAGTGTCAGCTGCCAATCTTAATATTAATAAGCTACTTTCTGCCGTAGTTAAACCTCATGTCCGGCACATAATTCTGTGAATATTCTTACTTTTCACTGGTTCACTCAGGCCCCGATATTAGAACTACGCATTCAAGTTTGGCGTGCATTTTAATCTTCCAAAACGTAAATGCATTTTTAAGCATAGTTAAAGTTCACATATTCTCTAATTTACAGGTAATTTACATTGATAAATTGCCCATATTGAGCAGCTTGACCCCAGTTCAATGTGGCAGCTCAACACTGAGCACAGTCCACTTGGTACCGCGGTTATTATGACAATAATTCCTCGTCAGTGACCAGTTTCCACTGATGACGTAGAGCGTGACTGCCAGCGACTACAAGGGTCCTCTCCATCTCAGCACTGTAATCAGTCGGTAGCGACGGAAAACTGGTCAGGCACAAGTATCAGCAATAATCTCAGATCTGCTGTAATGTGGCTATGGTCACCTGCTTGGGTTTGTGACCTCAAAAAGCCTAATAATTAACTGATGCTCCCTCTTCATCAACGGAGTAAAGAAATCATTCGATATGGACGACTTTAGTAGGTTGAACCGAAGATGAAATGGTACAAATATGAGCATTTTATTTGACTTTGTTGTTGATGGGCTCAGCCAAGGGGAAGTGAACATTAACATGAAAAAGTGAAACTCAAAATATGTGCTTCTTTTAAATTGTACCTTATAAACTAAAAACTGTAGTTTCTGAAACTATTTTATTTTTTTCTCTACCCTTATTGGTTGCGAAATAATCACAATTTGTTTAAGACCCTATTTTGTAACGGAGGGACAAATGTTCAGGTTCATGGAAGTTGTTATTATTTCAGTTATTTGCCAGAAATTTTTATTTCTTAAAGTGGTTTATGTCAAGTGGAAATGGACACAAACAATTTATTTGGTTAAACATGTATTGGTTGGCTAATATGTGGTCTGTCACCTGACAGACAATAGACACTTCATGTTTATACTCATGTATCAATCAACATGGTCATTGATACATAATTCTATTTCCCTGTCTACATTCTCATGTATTCTAAACACTGGTTTTCAATACTGTCTGAGTTTATGGCAAAAAAATCATATTTGTTTGCATTGGTACTTTAGTCAGAGGAAGAAAGCCACCAGCTGACCTGCACTGGGTACACAAGCTGTCCCATCAGAGACAACACAACTGCTGTTTGATAGGTGTGATTCTTTGTGACACTATGTAACCGTTTGATGTTGTCAAAGTGTCTAATTTACCTGACAAATCCATTCTTAGGGATAATGCAGTGTTTCTGGCTTACAGTTAGGATAACACAAGGCTAAGAACATGATGATGCAATGGAATGAGTTGTGTGTGTCATCCTTATGATGACCAAAATGACCATGGTCAAAATTACCATGATACGAAGTGGACCGCTGGACCAAGTGCATGTGCATTTCATTTGATAGCTATATATTCCCTCCTCTTATCTAAAACCTGAACATAGCTGCCAATCTTAATCTTATTCAGCTACTTTCTGCCGTCATTATACCTCATGTCCGTCATATTTTTCTGTTAATATTTTCACTTTTCACTCAGGCCTGGACATTAGCATAACCTTTAAAGCTTGGCGTCCATTTTAAGTCTTAGTCTTCAAAAACATAAAAAGTATGCATTTCTAAGCATTGTTAAACTCATATTTTCTCCAACTTGTAGATAATTTACACTTGTGGATAATTTAGATTCATAAAATGTCAAAATTCTGTCTAATGTGGCAGTTCAGTATCACGGTCACCTTTGCCACATGGTTATTTTGACCATAATCCATCCTTAGTACCCAGTTGTCATTTGTGGTGTGTATTTGGTCTTTGTTACTTATGTTATTTCATTCAATTTATTCTGTAAATTTATTCTGTCAAGTTCATAAAGATTTAGCACCTAAATAGTACATGTACAGTTTGCTACAGAAGTTACTTGTTGACAAAATTACGGCTGAACATTTGTGTCCCTCCGTTACTATTTTCTGTTGTCCCTCCGTTACGACAATATTTCTTTAATAAATAAAACAGTGTTAAGGTTATAAACTTGATATTTTGGTATTTACTACTTAGGTATGTGTAGATGATATATGATATAGTGATTTTTAAGAATATTTATAAGAACTTTATGTTAAGCCCATTTTGCTTCATGACTCCAAAGCTGCTGTTCAAAAGTGTCCCTCCGTTACAGAAAACATATTTTGATACCATACATAAACTGTTACAGTATGATCCTCAATACTTTGGCATATTGTAATGTTCAGTGGGCTTTGTCAAAAACAATAATTAAGTATTTCTAAAAATTTTGTATTTCTGGAATAAATGCATTTATGTTATGCTGTTCAGTGATGCTGTCCCTCCATTACCGCTTGGCCGAGTCCCTATGCAAGTGTCAGAAAACAACTTGGTGTGAATATTTGAGAGTGCACACACACTTAAAAGGCTTTGAAAATGAAACCGCAGCTCTTTTAATTAAGTATTTCTAATAATTTTGTACTTCTGGAATAAATGCATTTATGTTATGCTGTTCAGTGATGCTGTCCCTCCGTTATCGCTTGGCCGAGCCCTGATATATTGTTCAATACTATTGGCAATAGGTCATAATTTTGAGCTCAAAGTGCTTGGCATCCGGTATCATTTAACATGTTTATGTTTGAACAGATAAAATGAAACAAATATCCTATTTTCACCGTACCATGCCACCGGCAGCCCAAAGATAATCTTCAGATATGCCTGCAGGACACTCACAGGAACCTGCCATATATAATACTGTTGACCATCTACATCATTACAGATACATAGTCCTATGGCATCTAAGAATTATTTACATTTAAATAGATACATTTAGCAAGATTCTGAATTAAGATATTGAAATCGGATTGCATTATAACAATGAGCCGGATGTCTGAATCCATTGTATCAAAATCTATAACATATTGTTTGACAGTATCAATGAGTTCTAAGGTCCCAGTACATATTACATGACACAAACATTATTTGATAAAAAAAAATACACAAATGTTCAATTTCTGGCACTTTATCATTACACAATTTACCATTTATAAGTTTATGACGCCATCTACCTTTTTCGATCTCAAGGTTAAGAGCACTCAGACAAAAACAGGACAGAGCCTGTCTCTGATATTTGTTATAAATAAAAGATAATTTTCAATCTCAAAGTTTTCTTTGAAAAGACAGTATGTTCTTAGTTTGGGTAATTAAAATTTTTCTACATTCTAATAATTCACAAATTCACCCTCTAACAAGGTTTTAACTTTGGACACAATGTTGGCAACTTCAGCGTGTGAAAGAGATGTTGAGTCAAATCCATGGGAAAGTTCACATTTATGAAGTATTTCATATACTTTATCAAGCCAAGTTTTAAAACCAAAATTTCGGAGACCGAGAAGCATCTTGTAAGCTAACAGAGGTAAAGGTCCACTCAGTTTGGATACAAGTTTACACCCGAGCTTGACTGTCCTGGTCCGGAGTCTAATATGGAGTGGAGCTTGACTGCCCTGGTCTGGAGTCTAATATGGAGTGGAGCTTGACTTGACTGGTCCGGAGTCTAATATGGAGTGGAGCTTGACTGTCCTGGTCCGGAGTCTAATATGGAGTGGAGCTTGACTGCCCTGGTCTGGAGTCTAATATGGAGTGGAGCTTGACTGTCCTGGTCTGGAGTCTAATATGGAGTGGAGCTTGACTGTCCTGGTCTGGAGCCTAATATGGAGTGGAGCTTGACTGTCCTGGTCTGGAGTCTAATATGGAGTGGAACTTGACTGTCCTGGTCTGGAGCCTAATATGGAGTGGAGCTTGACTGTCCTGGTCTGGAGTCTAATATGGAGTGAAGCTTGACTGTCCTGGTCTGGAGCCTAATATGGGGTGGATATCTACCTGTGTCCCCTAAGACTGCAACTGCTGTGGTCTGTGGTCTAACACCGAGTGAACCTTTAAGGAATCTGAGATACATGCTTTCAAGGGAATTAAACGATGCACTTAGAGAACAAATTTCTGATCCATATTCAATAATAGGAGCCACCAAAGTGTCAAACAATTTCATTGAGATGGGACGGAGAGTCTGATTCAATGAGTGCTGGTAGCTATTGATGGAAAATATTGCACAATTGGCTTCTGTTTCTGTTTAGGATATATAATTTTGGAAATGATTATTACTATCTGAGAAAATTACACCAAGGGACTTGTACATGTGAACAATTTCAAGCAATATATTATTGTAATAGAATTCAGCATTCTCATTTTTCTTGCCATCAATAATCATAATTTTGGTCTTAGACAAGTTCACTAGTCAAATACATTATTAAGTAGGGTTTGTAGTTCTTCTTTGGATTCTGCTAATAATGATCATCAGTTATACTTTAAAGGTATTATGCATCAATTCTACAACTCGGTGTATTGAAAGCTCAGCCACATATGAACATCATGACAAATTGAAATTATAATAAAGTAATAAGATAAGTTGCTATAAGATATAAGGGTTGCACTCCCAGCACAGGTCTGTCTCAGCCATAAGTTGCACGTGACCGGTAAACATGGGTAGCGTGAACTTTATTTGACCTCAATTGAGGCTCAAAGTTGGGTAACACTGTTTGACATCATTCTGGCACTATTCAAAGGACAATACATTTCATGATGTCAAAAGCATATTGCCATACTCTTGTGATGTCATTTTACCTTTCAGTGTTCTATGATCACACTCTACATAAAAATGATGCCAAGAAAGAAGTGTGCTTTCAAAAGGGGGCTATAAATTAGGGTTCTGTTCAAATAGGTTTTACAGACATTTAATGGAGTGCATCAACCAAAACAATATTTAGATATGAAAGGCAAATATCTTTATCGGTAATTTATGATACTTGTACATATTTTTCAAAATCACTGCTTAATCCCTTTAAGATGACATTTGGTGATAAGACAATGTTCAGGAAAATACAGTCAACTTTTATATTACAGCTAAAAGTTCCCAATGACCCGTACAACATCTTTAAACTGCCCAATTTTGGCCAATGATTTCCTGATGCTTCATGGCACCCTGGCTTGTCAGTCGATTGTGTAAAAAAAAACCATCGGCTGGACATCTGGAATCGTCACAAATGTGACTGTGGTATAAGTTACAGTGCTGTACGGTCGCTCAATCTACCACACACACTTAAACGCACGCATCAGTAATACACGATTGTATTCTCCTTGTTCTCACGATATCATAAATATTTAAATAATTCCTGTAAGTATGATTTGCTGAGATATTAATGTGAAATCCTTAAATCTATAAATTACATCTCATTATATCATTCACAATTACGACCGTCATTTACAGAGCCAAAACATAGTGAGACCTTTTTATAACGTTGACATACATACATGTAACTGTCAAGGCAAATATCCTCAAGAAAAGATCGACAACGATCACAGTCTCAGACAAACTTTAAAAATCATTTCTGTAAGTGTATTATTTCCAAAGTGATTAATGTGAAACCTTCAGAACTATCATTGACTTCTTGTTTTAATGTCCGCAATCACAGCAGGCCACAGTAGTTTTATATTTGCAGATTTTCATTATCCTTCTCAATAAAAAGAAAATAAGGAAATTCTAAATAAATTATTTTTTGTTTGTACTATGTTCGCGATCAAAGGGCCTTTTTGAAAAAAACTAGGAGGGAAATGAGCACATGAACCTTGCAAGCACAAATGACACTGTTCATCTGTTATTACTTCATAGTTTCAGTTTTTCTGTGATGACTTTTGTTGCCAGGAACTGGTGCATAAAGTACAGCAACTCGAGGCTCACATCGTGCAGCTCAGAAATCTGCTGACCAAAGCCAGAGAGGGCGAGAACAGCAAGAAGAGGCAGAGCAAACACAGGCCGTTTGACTTCAATAAGTGAGCACCAAACCTTTAAATATCAAGATATACAGTTCAGAGAACGGTCTTATAACTCGAGTCAAGTTGTTTTTTGTTAATAAAACAATTTCTTTGTTAATAAAACAATTTCTTAAACATTTTGCTGTCATACAAAAATTTTATCAGTGAAGAAAGTTAGATATTTTAGAATATAACCCATGTTATGAAATCTCCTCTATTTGAACTAAATCAAACAATATTTAGCATGTTTAGAGTTTAGAGTTATTTATAATGAATATGCAAATCTTCTGAATTTTGCCATATAAATGGTGTGAGATATGGTCATTATATTTGTGCACCTTCCAGTCTATTGGTGCGAGCACTGACGTCATTTATCAAGGAAGTAATGAAATAGTGACGTCTTATTTGTTGGTATCTCAGTGATGTCCAAATATATTCTGGCCCTGTTCCCCCTAACATTAAATATGCATTTCTTAACATTCACTAAACCCTTTACTAAAATTCGCCATGACAAAATACACTTTGAAACTGGTAGAGGAACATGCTTGTTCATATCTTGAGAAATGTCAGAGATAACATATACTTTATTACAACAGATTATGACCATGATCTCAATAATCATAGCTTGATGACATAAATGTAAATGTAACCCTAGAAGATAACCAGTCCTTGGTGACACATAATCTCATTATTTCAATCTCAAGATTGTATTTACAATGAATTCTGATTTATTGCAGCCATGTTTTGTAGTAAGCTAGATGTTTGATTACTGTGCGTGTAGGTACAACACGAGGCACGTTGCCCTGAAGATTGTCTACCTCGGCTGGGACTACCATGGATTCGCAGTTCAAGAAGATACAGAACGCACCATAGAAGCTGCACTGTTTGCGGCTCTGACCAGGACAAAACTGATTGAGAACAGGTACGTAGAGCGATACCTAGAGTAAAGTGATACCTGGAGTAAAGTGATACCTGGAGTAGAGTGATACCTAGAGTAGAGTGATACCTAGAGTAGAGTGATACCTACAGTAAAGTGATACCTAGAGTAGAGTGATACCTAGAGTAGAGTGATACCTAGAGTAGAGTGATGCCCAGAGTAAAGTGATGCCCAGAGTAAAGTGAGACCTAGAGTAGAGTGATACCTAGAGTAAAGTGATACCTAGAGTAAAGTGATACCTAGAGTAGAGTGATACCTAGAGTAGAGCGATACCTAGAGTAGAGTGATACCTTGAGTACAGTGATACCTTGAGTACAGTGATACCTTGAGTACAGTGATACCTTGAGTACAGTGATACCTTGAGTACAGTGAGACCAAGAGTACAGTGAGATCTAGAGTAGAGTGATACCTAGAGTAGAGTGATACCTAGAGTAGAGTGATACCTAGAGTAGAGTGATACCTAGAGTAGAGTGATACCTTGAGTACAGTGAGATCTAGAGTACAGTGATACCTTGAGTACAGTGATACCTTGAGTACAGTGATACCTTGAGTAAAGTGATACCTAGAGTAAAGTGATACCTAGAGTACAGTGATACCTAGAGTACAGTGATACCTAGAGTAGAGTGATACCTAGAGTAGAATGATACCTTGAGTAAGATGAGAACTGGAGTAAGGTCAGCAGGTATACAGGGTCAGCAGGTACACACGGTCAGCAGGTACACACGGTCAGCAGGTACACATGGTCAGCAGGTACACATGGTCAGCAGGTACACAGGGTCAGCAGGTACATATGGTCAGTAGATACACAAGGTCAGCAGGTACACAGGGTCAGCAGGTACATACGGTCAGCAGGTATACAGGGTCAGCAGGTACACAGGGTCAGCAGGTACATACGGTCAGCAGGTACATACGGTCAGCATGTACAAAGGGTCAGCAGATACATACGATCAGCAGGTATACAGGGTCAGCAGGTACATACGGTCAGCAGGTACATACGGTCAGTAGATACACAGGATCAGCAGGTATACAGGGTCAGCAGGTACATACGATCAGCAGGTACACAGGGTCAGCAGGTACATACGGTCAGCAGGTACATACGGTCAGCAGGTACATATGGTCAGCAGGTACACAAGGTCAGCAGGTACATACGGTCAGCAGGTATACAGGGTCAGCAGGTACACGAGGTCAGCAGGTACATACGGTCAGCAGGTACACAGGGTCAGCAGATATACAGGGTCAGCAGGTACATACGGTCAGCAGGAAGAACCACAGACAGAAGATAAAATATTTGACATCTTTCCAGAAAGATTTAAAGATTTGTAGTCATAGAAGAATGAAAGGATTTTAGGCAGTTCACTTTCCTGCTGAAAATAAACCAGAATTGAGTGCAGCTGAAGACATTTCCAATATCCTGTTTTAGAATGCAGAGTAATCCAAGCATGACTTAATAAAACAGAGAAATATGATCGTTCTGTTAAAGTATTGCGTGAATTAACAGGTCAATATTTGATACGTATTCCAGAGAGACGTCATGTTATCATCGGTGTGGACGCACAGACAAAGGAGTGAGCGCCTTCAGTCAGGTGAGTCTACTTCTAGCCTTCAGTCAGGTGAGTCTACTTCTAGCCTTCAGTCAGGTGAGTCTACTTCTAGCCTTCAGTCAGGTGAGTCTACTTCTAGCCTTCAGTCAGGTGAGTCTACTTCTAGCCTTCAGTCAGGTGAGTCTACTTCTTGCTTTCAGTCAGGTGAGTCTACTTCTAGCCTTCAGTCAGGTGAGTCTACTTCTAGCTTTCAGTCAGGTGAGTCTACTTCTTGCCTTCAGTCAGGTGAGTCTACTTCTTGCCTTCAGTCAGGTGAGTCTACTTCTAGCCTTCAGTCAGGTGAGTCTACTTCTAGCCTTCAGTCAGGTGAGTCTACTTCAAGCCTTCAGTCAGGTGAGTCTACTTCTAGCCTTCAGTCAGGTGAGTCTACTTCTAACCTTCAGTCAGGTGAGTCTACTTCTAGCCTTCAGTCAGGTGAGTCTACTTCTAGCCTTCAGTCAGGTGAGTCTACTTCTGCCTTCAGTCAGGTGAGTCTACTTTTTGCCTTCAGTCAGGTGAGTCTACTTCTCGCCTTCAGTCAGGTGAGTCTACTTCTAGCCTTCAGTCAGGTGAGTCTACTTCTAGCCTTCAGTCAGGTGAGTCTACTTCTAGCCTTCAGTCAGGTGAGTCTACTTCTAGCCTTCAGTCAGGTGAGTCTACTTCTAGCCTTCAGTCAGGTGAGTCTACTTCTAGCTTTCAGTCAGGTGAGTCTACTTCTAGCCTTCAGTCAGGTGAGTCTACTTCTTGCCTTCAGTCAGGTGAGTCTACTTCTAGCCTTCAGTCAGGTGAGTCTACTTCTAACCTTCAGTCAGGTGAGTCTACTTCTCGCCTTCAGTCAGGTGAGTCTACTTCTAGCCTTCAGTCAGGTGAGTCTACTTCTCGCCTTCAGTCAGGTGAGTCTACTTCTAGCCTTCAGTCAGGTGAGTCTACTTCTTGCCTTCAGTCAGGTGAGTCTACTTCTAGCCTTCAGTCAGGTGAGTCTACTTCTAGCCTTCAGTCAGGTGAGTCTACTTCTAGCCTTCAGTCAGGTGAGTCTACTTCTCGCCTTCAGTCAGGTGAGTCTACTTCTCGCCTTCATTCAGGTGAGTCTACTTCTAGCTTTCAGTCAGGTGAGTCTACTTCTAGCCTTCAGTCAGGTGAGTCTACTTCTCGCCTTCAGTCAGGTGAGTCTACTTCTCGCCTTCATTCAGGCGAGTCTACTTCTAGCCTTCAGTCAGGTGAGTCTACTTCTCGCCTTCATTCAGGTGAGTCTACTTCTAGCCTTCAGTCAGGTGAGTCTACTTCTCGCCTTCAGTCAGGTGAGTCTACTTCTAGCCTTCAGTCAGGTGAGTCTACTTCTCGCCTTCAGTCAGGTGAGTCTACTTCTAGCCTTCAGTCAGGTGAGTCTACTTCTAGCCTTCAGTCAGGTGAGTCTACTTCTCACCTTCAGTCAGGTGAGTCTACTTCTTGCCTTCAGTCAGGTGAGTCTACTTCTAGCCTTCAGTCAGGTGAGTCTACTTCTAGCCTTCAGTCAGGTGAGTCTACTTCTAGCTTTCAGTCAGGTGAGTCTACTTCTTGCCTTCAGTCAGGTGAGTCTACTTCTAGCCTTCAGTCAGGTGAGTCTACTTCTTGCCTTCGGTCAGGTGAGTCTACTTCTTACATGTAGAGTACATGAGAAATGTAAATATATTTCCTCCAGGATTAAATTGAGAATTGAAAATTTGAAATCAGTAAAAGATGCTAGATGTTCAAAGTGAATAGGAATTTGATAGCAGATTCTGGAATGTATTGATTACACAAGATGAACAGAATGATATTGTGTGCTTATAGGTCATTTCCATCGACCTTCGGACCAATCTGCTGGAAGGAAAAGGTGTAAAGGTCAAGGAAAATGGAACAGCCCATGAACGAACAGGTATGGCTCTATGGCTGACAGTGTATGGCTGACAGTGTATGGCTGACGGTGTACGGCTGATGGTGTACGGCTGACAGTGTACGGCTGTATGGCTGACAGTGTACGGCCGACAGTGTACGGCTGACAGTGTATGGCTGACAGTGTACGGCTGACAGTGTACGGCTGACAGTGTACGGCTGACAGTGTGTGGCTGACAGTGTACGGCTGACAGTGTACGGCTGACAGTGTGTGGCTGACAGTGTGGCTGACAGTGTATGGTGACAGTGTATGGCTGACAGTGTGTGGCTGACAGTGTGGCTGACAGTGTGTGGCTGACAGTGTATGGCTGACAGTGTATGGCTGACAGTGTATGGCTGACAGTGTGGCTGACAGTGTGTGGCTGACAGTGTATGGCTGACAGTGTATGGCTGACAGTGTGTGGCTGACAGTGTGGCTGACAGTGTGTGGCTGACAGTGTGTGGCTGACAGTGTGTGGCTGACAGTGTATGGTGACAGTGTATGGCTGACAGTGTGTGGCTGACAGTGTGGCTGACAGTGTGTGGCTGACAGTGTATGGCTGACAGTGTATGGCTGACAGTGTATGGCTGACAGTGTATGGCTGACAGTGTATGGCTGACAGTGTGGCTGACAGTGTACGGCTGAGTGTGGCTGACAGTGTATGGCTGAGTGTGGCTGACAGTGTGTGGCTGACAGTGTATGGCTGACAGTGTGTGGCTGACAGTGTATGGTGACAGTGTATGGCTGACAGTGTGTGGCTGACAGTGTATGGCTGACAGTGTATGGCTGACAGTGTGTGGCTGACAGTGTATGGTGACAGTGTATGGCTGACAGTGTGTGGCTGACAGTGTATGGTGACAGTGTATGGCTGACAGTGTGTGGCTGACAGTGTGGCTGACAGTGTGTGGCTGACAGTGTATGGCTGACAGTGTATGGCTGACAGTGTATGGCTGACAGTGTGGCTGACAGTGTGTGGCTGACAGTGTATGGCTGACAGTGTATGGCTGACAGTGTGTGGCTGACAGTGTGGCTGACAGTGTGTGGCTGACAGTGTGGCTGACAGTGTGTGGCTGACAGTGTATGGCTGACAGTGTATGGCTGACAGTGTGTGGCTGACAGTGTGGCTGACAGTGTGTGGCTGACAGTGTGTGGCTGACAGTGTGTGGCTGACAGTGTGTGGCTGACAGTGTATGGTGACAGTGTACGGCTACAGTGTACGGCTGACAGTGTATGGATCAGCCATTGTTTATAAGTTACAGTTCCATGTTTATCTTTATCTGCTGAACAGATATTAACGACTAAACAAGTTTAAATTTAATATAGGACAAAAATATGATATTGAATGTTCTTCAACAAAGTAATAATGATAACTAAAAGATATTTATGTTATGTTGCAGGGGACAAAACCAATGAGATACGATATTGTTACATTCTGAACAAGGTTCTTCCCCCTGAGATCCGAGTCCTGGCCTGGTGCCCGGTGCAGCAAGACTTCAGTGCCAGGTACGTGCGACCAGTCACTATGAACTAACTGTGTGACCAGTCACTATGAACTAACCGTGCGACCAGTCACTATGAACTAACCATGCGACCAGTCACTATGAACTAGCCCTGCAGATATCCCAGGTACGTGCGACCAGTCAATATGAACTAACCGTGCGACGATTCACTATGAACTAACCGTGCAGATATCCCAGGTACGTGCGACCAGTCACTATGAACTAACAGTGCGACCATTCACTATGAACTAACTGTGCGACCAGTCACTATGAACTAACCATGCGACCAGTCACTATGAACTAACCGTGCGACCAGTCACTATGAACTAACTGTGCGACCAGTCACTATGAACAAACCGTGCAACCAGTCACTATGAACTAACCATGCACATATCCCAGGTACGTTGGACCAGTCACTATGAACTAACTGTGCGACCAGTCACTATGAACTAACCGTGTGACCAGTCACTATGAACTAACTGTGCAACCAGTCACTATGAACTAACCATGCACATATCCCAGGTACGTTGGACCAGTCACTATGAACTAACTGTGCGACCAGTCACTATGAACTAACCGTGCGACCATTCACTATGAACTAACTGTGCGACCAGTCACTATGAACTAACTGTGCGACCAGTCACTATGAACTAACCGTGTGACCAGTCACTATGAACTAACTGTGCGACCAGTCACTATGAACTAACCGTGGGACCTGTCACTATGAACTAACCGTGCGACCAGTCACTATGAACTAACCGTGCGACCAGTCACTAAGAACTAATCTTGCACTTATCCCAGTAAAGTATCCCAGAGTCTCATAGATAATATACGGTCATGTGACATTAAGTAGCATAAAGGGCATAATTAATATCCACAAAAACTAAGGTGATTAGGTCAAATACCAACCTTTTGATATGACAATTGCAGTATAAAATAATCTGGTTGCAGCCACGTCAGCATTACTGTTGACACCACAGATTATTACAGTGCCTTTTGCGACATATGTCACAAGGTATCTTGTGTTAGTTCCAGACTATATTTTATTAATAGCATTGTGAATATTTCAATCTTCCCTGCAATTAGAAGCAAGGCTTACATTTAACTGTAGAGCTTTCTGTTTACAACAGGTTCAGCTGTAAGGGCAGAATGTACAAGTATTTCTTCCCAAAAGGCGATCTAAATGTTGAGGTTTGTCATTTTCTTTATCATAATGCCATTACATGTACATTATACATGTATATCAGGCCTTGATATCAAGGGAAAGTTTTTGTTTACCCAGTTAGGCCACCAGAGGATGATAGGATGCGTGATACAGACCATTCACTACAACAGACCATTCACTACAACAGACCATTCACTACAACAGACCATTCACTACAACAGACCATTCACTACAACAGACCATTCACCGGGACAATGAGTATGTGTCAAGGCCTGATATACATGTATTCATTAGCGTGTATAAGGATATGAAAATAGATAGAAATATGAAAATAGATAGTGATTACTTGTGGAAACATAAGATGATATTTTTGTTCAATGAATGTTTTCATTTGTACATTTTTCTCCAAAATGTGTGAGAAGCATCTTGCATACCTCACCCCTACATGTTTTGTTCGCTCTGATTTATAAATCACTTCTTCGTGTTTCCCGCTGTATTCTTCTTATTCCTCTGTGTCCTTCGCTGCTTTCTTTGCAGGTGATGAGAGAAGCAGCCGAGAAGCTGAGAGGCGAGCACGATTACCGCAACTTCTGTAAGATGGACGTCGGGAACGGGATAACAAACTACACCAGAAACATCACGTACACCGACGTCCTCATGACCAACCAGAGGTAAGGTAACAAACTACACCAGAAACATCACGTACACCGACGTCCTCATGCCCAACCAGAGGTAAGGTAATAAACTACACCAGAAACATCACGTACACCGACGTCCTCATCCCCAACCAGAGGTAAGGTAATAAAGTACACCAGAAACATCACGTACACCGACGTCCTCATCCCCAACCAGAGGTCGGGTTATCAGGACCAGTCAAACACCTGGAATACGTATATGTATAGAGCAGAGGAACTATGATTTAATAAAAATCTCACATTATGTACATTTATTTTTATAATTTGAAAATGAAGTAAAATTTTGCCTCATTTGTGCATTTCAAAGAAATAAATCATAATCTTAGATCAGTATTATGTCGATGTGTCTTTCATCCTTGACTTTGATTTCTGTCAAATTGCAGTGACTTGGCAGGATATGAGATGGTAGAACTAACGATAAAAGGCCAAGCATTTCTCTGGCACCAGATTCGTTGCATTGTGGCAGTTCTCTTCCTCATAGGCCAGGGACGAGAAACCCCACAGGTCTGTATCATTGGCTTGGCCTATCAGAATTTGTGCTAGAATAATAATGTTTGTTTTTTTTAAGGAAACCATCTGACTTAGAAATGAAATATAATTAAATATAAAGGTTACATATAATACATGATAAATATAAAGGTTGCATATAATATGTGGTAAATATAAAGGTTACATATAATATATGGCAAATAAAAAGATTACATATAATATATGATAAATAGAAAGGTTACATATACCGTATATACTCGTGTATAAGACGAGGTTTTTTCCCAAAAACCTCTTAGTTAATGTTTAGGGGGTCGTCTTATACACGAGAGCAGTCTTATACTCGAGTATTTACGGTAAAACGTAAATACGGTAAAACGTAAATATGATGTTCATATTTTCGAAATAACGAATATCAGACGTAGCAGATTGATTTTAATTGCGTTTTAAATGATAAATAAAGGTATTTACCAATTATTATCACAAAACGTAATACGATGTACGTAACGTCCTTTATCTTAGCGTCTGGGTGCCCACGAGACAAAAGTGGAGCGGCCAACATGTCAAATTGAACTTTCATATCCGTAGCTGATCGATTTTAATTGCGTTTTAAATGATAAATAAAGGTATGTACTTAATATTATCACAATTGCGTCGAGAATTTCTCCACATCATTGATTTTAGCCTCAAAACAAAGCGTTTTCATTATTTATCATTTGAAATGCAATTAAAATTGATCCGCGTGTGAAAGCATTTCTGTCAACAAGGAAGACACGACTCAACGCAACACGTGGTCGCAATTTTGAAAGGCGGAAGTGACGGGAAGAGGCCCTTGTTTTTAGCGCGAAAACGATTGTTAATATATTGCGCAATAATGGATGGTTTTGTTCTGTTCTCGACCTGCAAAACGTAATTTGTGATAATATTATGTGTATACCTTTATTTATCATTTAAAACGCAATTAAAATCGATCCACGTGTGAAAGCATTTCTGTCAACAGGGAAGACACGACTCAAAGCAGTGGAAACAAAGACGAAATGCAAAACTGTGAACGCTGATAATTGAAATCAGTGAGAACAAAGTCAAATCAAAGCTTTTCGAAATAATATGTTTTAAATGATATATAAAGGTATTTACCCAATATTATCACAAATTCGCTTTGCAGGTCAAGAACAGAACAAAACCATCCATTCATGCGCAATATATTAACAATCGTTTTCGTGCTAAAAACAAGAGCCTCTTCCCGTCACTTCCGCCTTTCAAAATTGCGACCACGTGTTGCGTTGAGTCGTGTCTTCCCTTCTTGACAGAAATGCCTTCACACGTGGATCGATTTTAATTGCGTTTTAAATGATAAATAAAGGTATTTACCCAATATTATCACAAATTATGCTTTGCAGGTCGAGAATTTATCCATGAAGTAAAACGTAAATATCATGTGCGTGACGTCGCGTTAATTCACGTCCGCAACACGAGGAGAAGCCAGGGATCCATCATTGCGCAATATATTAATATTTCAATGTGAGTTGATACACTCCATTTGTTTTCGCGCCAAAAATAAGAGCTTGTCCCCGTCACTCCCGCTTTTTAAAATGACGACCTCGTATTGCGTAATGCATGTTAAATGGATGAATGGTTTTGTTCTGTTCTCGACCTGCAAAGCGTATTTTGTGTTAATATTGGGTATATACTTTTATTTATCATTTAAAACGCAATTAAAATCGACCCACGTGTGGAAGCATTTCTGTCAAAAAGGGAATACACCACTCAGTGGAAACAATGACCAAATGCAAAACTGTGAACGCTGATAATTGGAATCAGTGAGAACAAAGTCAAAACAAAGTGTTTGGAAATAATAGACCAATAATGTTGGGTAAATACGTTTATTTATCATTTAAAACGCAATTAAAATCAATCTGCTACGTCTGATATTTGTTATTTCGAAAATATGAACATCGTATTTACGTTTTACCGTAATTACTCGTGTATAAGACGGCTAATATCTTATATTTTAAGCATATTTACGTTTCACTTTTAAAATGACCGCCAAGCTTCAGCTTAAGCTTGAATGGTAGCAGAGCCGATATCTCTTGAAAAACCAACTCGTCTTATATTCGGAAATCGTTTTTTTTTTCAAGTAAAATAACCTCAATTTTGGGGGGTCGTCTTATACACGAGTCATCTTATACACGAGTAAATACGGTAATATATGGTAAATATAAAGGTTGCATATAATATGTGGTAAATATAAAGGTTACATATAATATATGGTAAATATAAAGGTTACATATAATATATGGTAAATATAAAGGTTACATATAATACTGTATACCGAGAAAAATTCGCGCCTAGTTATTTTCGCGCCATCGCCGTTTTCGCCAGGTTCGCGCCGTTTTATTTTCGCGAATTTTGGATTTCTAGTACATAATATTATCACAAATTACGCTTTGCAGGTCGAGAACAGAACAAAACAAAAAATTTCGAAACACTTTGTTTTGACTTTGTTCTCACTGATTCCAATTATCAGCGTTCACAGTTTTGCATTTCGTCTTTGTTTCCACTGCTTTGAGTCGTGTCTTCCCTTTTTGATTGTGTTTTAAATGATAAATAAAGGTATTTACCCAATATTATCACAAATTGTTCGAGAACAGAACAAAACCATCAATCCATTTAAAACGCAATTAAAATCGATCCACGTGTGAAAGCATTTCTGTCAACAAGGGAAGACACGACTCAAAGCAGTGGAAACAATGACGAGATGCAAAACTGTGAACGCTGATAATTGAAATCAGTGAGAACAAAGTCAAAACAAAGCATTTCGAAATAATATGTTTTAAATGATATATAAAGGTATTTACCCAATATTGTCACAAATTCGCTTTGCAGGTCAAGAACAGAACAAAACCATCCATTCATTTAACATGCATTACGCAATACTAGCGTGAAAGCAAATATCGGACAGGCGGACTACTGTCTACACGTGGTTGAATATTTCTTTGTGTATTAACACGCTTTGTTTTGATGCTAAGATCGATATAAATGATAAATAAAGGTATTTACCCGATATTATCACACATTATGCTTCGCAGGTCGATAATTTATCCATGAAGTAAAACGTAAATATCATGTACGTGATGTTGCGGTAATTCACGTCCGCAACACGAGGAGAAGCCAGGGATCCATCATTGCGCAATTTATTAATATTTCAATGCGTGTTCATAGACTCCAATTGTTTTCGCGCCAAAAATAAGAGCTTGTCCCCGTCACTCCCGCTTTTTAACATGACGACCTCGTATTGCGTAATGCATCTTCAATTTCGCGTCCATTTAATTTCGCGAATGACGTCCTGGCGCGAATTAACGCGAAAATAAAAAGGTCGCGAAAATTTGTCTGTATACAGTATATGGCAAATATAAAGGTTACATATAATACATGGTAAATATAAAGGTTACATATAATATATGGCAAATAAAAAGGTTACATATAATATATGGCAAATATAAAGGTTACATATAATATATAATATGTGGTAAATATAAAGGTTACATATAATACATGGTAAATATAAAGGTTACATATAATATATGGCAAATATAAAGGTTACATATAATACATGGTAAATATAAAGGTTACATATAATATATGGTAAATATAAAGGTTACATATAATACATGGTAAATATAAAGGTTACATATAATATATGATAAATATAAAGGTTACATATAATATATGGTAAATATAAAGGTTACATATAATATATGGTAAATATAAAGGTTACATATAATATATGGCAACTATAAAGGTTACATATAATATATGGCAAATATAAAGGTTACATATAATACATGGTAAATATAAAGGTTACATATAATCTCATTATTCTTCAGGAGGCTTTAATGATAGATTTAAATTAACAATGGGAACAACTTAATTCATTTCAGATTATAGAAGAATTATTAAATGTTGAAAAACATCCAAGAAAACCACAGTACACAATGGCATCAGGTTGGTTATAATTTATTCATTGTTTTAGTCAATCATCTGCTATAAAAGTAGAAATGTTGTCTATTTGTTCTCCGCATCTGGTCTCCACGTCTGTAGCTTAGTCTCCACGTCTGTAGTTTAGTCTCCACGTCTGTAGTTTGGTCTCCACGTCTGTAGCTTGGTCTCCACGTCTGTAGCTTGGTCTCCATGGTCTCCACGTCTGTAGCTTGGTCTCCACGTCTGTAGCTTGGTCTCCACGTCTGTAGCTTGGTCTCCACGTCTGTAGTTTGGTCTCCACGTCTGTAGCTTGGTCTCCACGTCCGTAGCTTGGTCTCCAAGTCTGTAGTTTGGTCTCCACGTCCGTAGCTTGGTCTCCACGTCTGTAGCTTGGTCTCCACGTCTGTAGTTTGGTCTCCACGTCTGTAGCTTGGTCTCCACATCCGTAGCTTGGTCTCCAAGTCTGTAGCTTGGTCTCCACATCTGTAGCTTGGTCTCCACGTCTGTAGCTTGGTCTCCACGTCCGTAGCTTGGTCTCCATGTCTGTAGCTTGGTCTCCACGTCTGTAGCTTGGTCTCCACGTCTGTAGCTTGGTCTCCATGGTCTCCACGTCTTTAGCTTGGTCTCCACGTCTGTAGCTTGGTCTCCACGTCTGTAGCTTGGTCTCCACGTCTGTAGCTTGGTCTCCACGTCTGTAGCTTGGTCTCCACGTCTGTAGCTTGGTCTCCACGTCTGTAGCTTGGTCTCCACGTCTGTAGCTTGGTCTCCACGTCTGTAGCTTGGTCTCCACGTCCGTAGCTTGGTCTCCACGTCTGTAGTTTGGTCACCACGTCTGTAGCTTGGTCTCCACGTCTGTAGCTTGGTCTCCACGTCTGTAGCTTGGTCTCCACGTCTGTAGTTTGGTCTCCACGTCTGTAGCTTGGTCTCCACATCCGTAGCTTAGTCTCCACGTCTGTAGTTTGGTCTCCACGTCTGTAGCTTGGTCTCCACATCCGTAGCTTGGTCTCCAAGTCTGTAGCTTGGTCTCCACGTCTGTAGTTTGGTCTCCACGTCTGTAGCTTAGTCTCCACGTCTGTAGTTTGGTCTCCACGTCTGTAGCTTGGTCTCCACGTCCGTAGCTTAGTCTCCACATCCGTAGCTTGGTCTCCACATCCGTAGCTTGGTCTCCACGTCTGGCCTCCATGTCTGTAGCTTGGTCTCCACGTCCGTAGCTTGGTCTCCACGTCTGTAGCTTGGTCTCCACGTCCGTAGCTAGGTCTCCACGTCTGGTCTCCACGTCTTTAGCTTGGTCTCCACGTCTGTAGTTTGGTCTCCACGTCTGTAGCTTAGTCTTAGTCTCCATGTCTGGTCTCCATGTCTGCTGTTTGGTGGGATCAATTCTCAATCAAGCTTAAACTGTGAATTGAAAGTATCTTGAGAAACAATCTGATTTGATAAAAATTGCTATTTTATAAATATTATTAATCATTCATATTCAATATTGTTTTGAAATGTACACTATATGTTACTCAGTGATTTCATTGCTTATTTTTTCAGAACTGCCTTTGGTGCTGTTCGATTGTAGCTTTGAAGATGTAGATTGGATTTATGAAAGCGGTAAGAATGTAGTTGAACAAAGAAGTGTTCATTTTATGTTAATGAGGGGTCAGCAATGTGAGGAGGTCATCATTATTATAATGACTTAAGTCGGTCAGCGCTCATTATTCTTACTGGGGAGGGAGAAATTAGGGAAATATTCCTTATTTTTACAGGGGGTGACTAAATATGGAAGGGCTCATTATTCTTACAGGGGGTGACGAAATATGGAAGGGCTCATTATTCTTACAGGGGGTGTGTAAATATTAAATTACTCAGGCCACTGGCATGGGATGGGGCAGGGGTTATAATATTTAACAATGCCTATAAAATAGATAAGACAAGTGCACTCAACAGAATGCAGCACACAGTACAAAAGCTAGGTCATTAGGTCGGATACCAACATTTAATCTAGCAATTGCAATGCAAGTTGTATAGTATTAAGGAATCTGGATGTAGCCATATCTACTATTATAGTTGACACCACAGATTATTACAGCACCTTTCGTGACTCTTATGTCTTGCCCTCAGAATAGTATAGCCTTTGGGGTAACGTGAATACTCATTTGATATGACCTTCATGGTGCAGGGTATGATAGAACAGGCACGACAGGTAATTTTGTATGGTTTAATGCTATCATAGACACTTCTGGTGAACATTGCAGTCCTCAACATTAGTTTAATTGTTTGTGTGTATTTGCAGACTGGCACCAGGACAACCTGCGACATCTCCAAGAACAATGGACTAATCACACAGTCAGGTAGGATTGGTATTTTAGATGGACCCCTCCCCCTCACCGTCCCTCTCCCTCTCCCCTTTTTCTGACATTTTCATATTAGTTGGCTTAACCCGAAGCGGACTGGAAGAAAGTCAACGTTCACCACCGGCAACGGACGGGAGGGACGTTAACATCCCCATTGTTTTGGCTTAATGACGTCATTTGTAACATTCTGAAGGGCTGCAACTTGTTACAATGTAATCATGATAATGACGTCAGACAGCTTGGATCATGAACTTTTGACCCCTGCACTTCATTGAGCATACTGAGTAACCATGGTTATAAATTTCATCAATTTAGTATGTAGATACACTAGTCCAGAAAAAAATTGGTTAGTCCTGCCGATCAACAAAATTTAGAGAGGCTAGTCCTAGGGGTTAAATACCTCAATTGGTAGGGCATTTGGCTTGAGAGCCAGAGATTCTGGGTTTGAATCCCAGCGAGGTACTGTCAAGTGCTATGAGCAGACATCATCTGGAATCTGCGCAATATGAATGTTACCTTTGTTACTTTCAGGGCCAGTTTGGTTAAGAAGATGTTGGAGGAACTGGAGGCAATCCCCGTAGGCAGCACAGGAACAGGAACAGGTACAGCGCAAAACACGGCGCAAAACACGACGCAAAACACAGCGCAAAACAGCGCAAAACTTCAGACTCCTTGTCAGACGCTTTGCTTATTAAAGAATGCACCACTCCCATAACATGTTCTCCATGCAAAAAGAACTCATCAATATCAACAGTGTTTTAATTCTTTTTCCCCCCTTTTTTGACATTTGGGTGATCATGGTTTCAGAGTAATATAACTTTGAAATTTGTGTGGCAAATAAATTTTGGCAACTAAAATTTTTGCCAATTTCTGATTATAATCATAAAGTCTATAAAATTCAAAGCATCTTGTCATTAGATATTACTTACTATTTTCACACATTTTGAAATTTCCCACAATTATTTTTAATTACAGAGAAGCAGCCAATGAGATTGCAGACTCAGAATGAATGTTTGTTGCCAGGCAACAAGCCAAGATCTTACAAGCCCTTGATGGAGAGAGAAAAATGTGGTGAGATTTGACAAATTATATTTGCTCAATTTGATATATCTGTGCTGTAAATGAGAATCATTTGGGTTTGGCATTGTTTTAATGTGTTTTGTGATATTCAAAGAGATTGTTATGATGTCATCAAGCTTAATTGATGTCATTGAATAACGATGTAGCACACATGTTAAGGAAGACACATGAGTCATACCCAAATGGCAAGATTGAAACATGAGTCATACCCACATGGCAAGGTTGACACGAGTCATACCCACATGGCAAGGTTGAAACATGAGTCATACCCACATGGCAAGGTTGACACGAGTCATACCCACATGGCAAGGTTGACACACGAGTCATACCCACATGGAAAGGCTGACACACGAGTCATACCCACATGGCAAGGTTGAAACCTGAGTCATACCCACATGGCAAGGTTGAAACATGAGTCATACCCACATGGCAAGGTTGAAACTTGAGTCATACCCACATGGCAAGATTGAAACATGAGTCATACCCACATGGAAAGGTTGAAACATGAGTCATACCCACATGGCAAGATTGAAACATGAGTCATACCCACACAGCAAGGTTGACACACGAGTCATACCCACATGGCAAGGTTGACACATGAGTCATACCCACATGGCAAGGTTGAAACATGAGTCATACCCACACAGCAAGGTTGAAACATGAGTCATACCCACACAGCAAGGTTGACACACGAGTCATGCCCACATGGCAAGGTTGAAACATGAGTCATACCCACACAGCAAGGTTGACACACGAGTCATACCCACATGGCAAGGTTGACACATGAGTCATACCCACACAGCAAGGTTGACACACGAGTCATACCCACATGGCAAGGTTGACACACGAGTCATACCCACATGGCAAGGTTGAAACCTGAGTCATACCCACATGGCAAGGTTGAAACCTGAGTCATACCCACATGGCAAGGTTGACACATGAGTCATACCCACATGGCAAGGCTGACACACGAGTCATACCAACATGGCAAGGTTGAAGCACGAGTCATACCCACATGGAAAGGTTGAAACATGAGTCATACCCATATGGCAAGGTTAGCTTATTAGCTTGTCTAATAATGCAGAAAATCCCCAGCAGAGAACTTCAAAGTAATTGTTTCTATACCCTTATATTTGTTTATATTTTTCAGAAAGTTTAGAAGAAAGAATACAACATTATGCAAAGAGAAGAAAAATTGACACACAGGAAGAAACCAAATGAACTATTAAAGGACATAACCATTCTTATGACATTCATTTGTGGATAGAACTTGTCAAAATGGTAACAAGGTCATGAGATAATGCAAGAGAATGCTCCCTAGCCATTCATAAAACAGAGTAGGGCATTGCGTCCAGGTGGAAGGACTTTCTGGGATCTGAATCTATAACTGGAAAATAATGTCAATGATAAATACAAATATTTGAGTTTTAACAGACCTCTGACTTTACCTCACAAAAAGCAATGCTGCCACCTGGTGTCATTCTCACTGCTGGAGAGGACAATGCTGCCACCTGGTGTCATTCTCACTGCTGGAGAGGACAGTGCTGCCACCTGGTGTCATTCTCATTGCTGGAGAGGACAATGCCGCCACCTGGTGTCAGACTGACAAGTCCTTTGCAGATACATAATGGGATCATCCACAATTACATCAGCTGCTTTTTTATGAAATAAGAATAAAATGCATTTATACTACATACAATTCACATTTGTCTTGTTTTTCTTCCAATTCCAGAACTGAGCATCCGAGCAGGATATAATGACAGGTCACATGGACTGCCAGCAGGATATAATGACAGGTCACATGGACTGCTAGCAGGATATAATGACAGGTCACATGGACTAGGAGCAGGATATAATGACAGGTCACATGGACTGCTAGCAGGATATAATGACAGGTCACATGGACTGCCAGCAGGATATAATGACAGGTCACATGGACTGCCAGCAGGATATAATGACAGGTCACATGGACTGCCAGCAGGATATAATGACAGGTCACATGGACTGCCAGCAGGATATAATGACAGGTCACATGGACTGGGAGCAGGATATAATGACAGGTCACATGGACTGGGAGCAGGATATAATGACAGGTCACATGGACTGCTAGCAGGGTATAATGATAGGTCACATGGACTGCTAGCAGGATATGATAGGTCACATGGACTGGGAGCAGGATGTAATGACAGGTCACATGGACTGCCAGCAGGATATAATGACAGGTCACATGGACTGCTAGCAGGATATGATAGGTCACATGGACTGGGAGCAGGATGTAATGACAGGTCACATGGACTGCCAGCAGGATATAATGACAGGTCACATGGACTGCTAGCAGGATAAAATGACAGGTCACATGGACTGCCAGCAGGATATAATGATAGGTCACATGGACTGCCAGCAGGATATAATGACAGGTCACATGGACTGCTAGCAGGATATAATAGGTCACATGGACTGGGAGCAGGATATAATGACAGGTCACATGGACTGCTAGCAGGATATAATGACAGGTCACATGGACTGCTAGCAGGATATGATAGGTCACATGGACTGGGAGCAGGATATAATGACAGGTCACATGGACTGCTAGCAGGATATGATAGGTCACATGGACTGCCAGCAGGATATGATAGGTCACATGGACTGCCAGCAGGATATAATGATAGGTCACATGGACTGCTAGCAGGATATAATAGGTCACATGGGCTGGGAGCAGGATATGACAGGTCACATGGACTGCCAGCAGGATATAATGACAGGTCACATGGACTGCCAGCAGGATATAATGACAGGTCACATGGACTAGGAGCAGGATATAATGACAGGTCACATGGACTGACAGCAGGATATAATGACAGGTCACATTGACTGGGAGCAGGATATAATGACAGGTCACATTGACTGCTGGCAGGATATAATGATAGGTCACATGGACTAAACTAAACAAACTTCTGCTGTCATTTACAACATTTGTTTTTATTTTTCAACAATATATATATATTTTGTTTTATACATATGTTACATATATATATATATATATAGACATTTATAGTAAAATATGGTTTTATACTTAGAACCCATTTTTGAACACATTTGTAAACAAGAAAAATAGATTAAGGGTTTGCTATATATGTACCCAATAAAATCTACAGAATAATTCTATATTTGCCCTTCCTAAATATTTCATCTTATGTTAATTTTACACTAATATTAAAAAAGTTAAAAAGGATTAATAGTTTATGTTATATCTGAGATGTGTTCACATTTTATCCTGTTAAGGCTCATCACGATGATGGATTCTAAGAACCGGGTCGCATAGATTATCTTCCTTCTCTGGCATGTTCCTCTCAGTTACCATGGTTACACCCATATAAGTAGCACACAATGTGGAAATATGTTATATGTACACTCTGCCCACACAAGGAATCTGGCTTCAAACTGAGAAACTCATTTAACTTAATCTATGGAGAGCTCAAGAAGGGTCAACTCTCGCTGGCAGACGGCTTCACTCTGTAAATCAGCACAGAGTAGATCTCCAACTTCATCTTGTTGGAATGGAAACATGGTTCATCACAATATTTGTATAATGGGTTAAATATTACAGATTAAAACATGTATTCACACAAAAACCTCCATGGTGAGAATAGAACAAGACTAGACATTTATCTTATCTGCCTCAGTATAAAGTTTAAAGCAATGATACTTTTACCCAGCAAGCACTTCTCTCGGGTGAGATAGTCCTGGACCCCATAAAACCTAATCACAGAGCTATAATTATCATGAGTTACAACAACTATTCTCATCACAAAGAAGCAAACTCCACATTCACAGATTACATTACATTCTCACTATATAACTTTGCAGCATTACACAAACAATTACCACTGAGTTTAAATCAACAATTGATTGCCTCCAATACACCTGAGATGTGGAGTGTTGCCATGGAGTTACCATCAACAATTGTCTGCTTCACAATATATCTCAGATATGGAGTGTTAAAATATAAGTTCTAAATGCTGCAATAACTCCTTTACCACTTTACTTTACCAATAAGAAAATATAGATTATATTTATTACCTGGAAGTTTTTAGTCAGTTTGAATCCTGTAACCAGGATGTCAGTTTGAATCCAGTAACCAGGACTTCAGCTTGAATCCTGTAACCAGGACCTCAGTTTGAACCATGACGTCAGCTTGAATCCTGTAACCAGGACGTCAGCTTATATCCGGTAACCAGGACGTCAGCTTGAATCCTGTAACCAGGACGTCAGCTTGAATCCTGTAACCAGGATGTCAGTTTGAATCCTGTAACCAGGACGTCAGCTTGAACCCTGTAACCAGGACGTCAGCTTGAATCCTGTAACCAGGATGTCAGTTTGAATCCTGTAACCAGGATGTCAGCTTATATCTGGTAACCAGGACGTCAGCTTGAACCCTGTAACCAGGACGTCAGCTTGAACCCTGTAACCAGGACGTCAGCTTGAACCCTGTAACCAGGACGTCAGCTTGAACCCTGTAACCAGGACGTCAGCTTGAACCCTGTAACCAGGACGTCAGCTTGAATCCTGTAACCAGGACATCAGCTTGAATCCGGTAACCAGGACATCAGCTTGAATCCTGTGACCAGGACGTCAGCTTGAATCCTGTAACCAGGACGTCAGCTTGAATCCTGTAACCAGGACATCAGCTTGAATCCTGTAACCAGGACGTCAGCTTGTATCCGGTAACCAGGACATCAGCTTGTATCCGGTAACCAGGACGTCAGCTTGAACCCTGTAACCAGGACATCAGCTTGAATCCTGTAACCAGGACGTCAGCCTGTATCCTGTAACCAGGACGTCAGCCTGTATCCTGTAACCAGGACGTCAGTTTGAATGACGCTTCTCTATTCCCCTGGGATTCCATCTGATCAATCAATACATGTAAGTACTTTGGTGAAATACCTTTAAACATTAACATTTGTATTTCATAAAAACCTACTGTAAAAGCAACATAAGCAGCATCACAGGGTTAAATGCATTTCGCTAAAATTCTCTCTCACTTAAATTACCAACCTAAACTGGCTTTCAATCAAACAGATATATCAACTGTCAATGTTTCTTCAAATGTCAAAGTTTCAACAAATATATATTAACAGCAGTATCTTATATATATTTTAAAAATATGTTTGCCTCTCTGCCAGGGTGGGACCTGAAGCAATGTAAATGCAGTTCTCAAATAATCGTTTCAATCATCTTACATTAGTTTCTCAATGTAGCCTCATCTCAATGTAAAAAAACTTATTAATTTGTTCAAACTATCAGCTGAAATAATTCTTATATTCATTTTCTTTGATGAAATATACACTAAATATAATTACAAAAAATTGGAAGAAATTTTTAATCATTAAAAATAAACTTATAAAAAACTGCATTAAAAGTATTGTGATGGATATCAAACAATTCAAATTGCAAAATACATAACCTTATAAAAAGTAAGATAAAAGTTTCACTCTAAAATCTTGCAGTAGATGAAATATTCTGATTGGTAAAATATGATGCACAATGTCAGGAAGAATGAGGTACGTATATGGTGACAATAAATACAATACGTTGATTCAGTGCTGCAACCTACGGCAAGAAACAAGCATGATCCCCAAACAGAGAGACCCGCGCACTCCTCCAGTAACGAGCAGGATCTCCATACAGAGACCCGCACACTCCTCCAGTAACGAGCAGGATCTCCATACAGAGACCCGCGCATTCCTCCAGTAACAATCTGACTTATGCCTCAGTCACATTTGCACCGATTTCAGTAAAGATGCCCGGCCGATGTGGTTTTTTACAAAATCGGCCGGCACCTGGTGTCTGATCAGTGCCACCTGGTGTCTATGATTGACATCAAATATCCACACTTTCTTTGATATTGGATGTTTCACTTGAGGCATACAGTCCAGGTATACAGTAATGATTGTCCTGAGTGTAACTAATAATTAGTTATAAAAGCAATCTGTGTCCTAATATAGTCTCTTAATTTATTATATATATATTAAAATGAACTTTTAACACCAATTTGTTCTTACATAATTGCACTGTACCTGCATTGGTTAAAAAGACTAAACTAAATGAATAATTTAAAAAGAGATCAAAACCAAGCTAAAAGTTCATCTTTTGACAAACAGTGGAGATTCTTTAGTAAAGTTCAATGAGAATATGAAATGGTCTGTAACCTGGATAAGTTGAATTATATAGACAATTTTCAGGGAATATGATCATACTCTATATATTATACCCTGTAAATCATATGTTAATAATTAATCTTGAAATAAAATATTTAAAGTTAAAATCTTTGTTTCTTTTAAAATTTCTCACTAACATGCAGCCTAGACGTTATAAAAATTTAATCATGTCTTATAACTAGAGTAAAACCTTGCGTCGTCGCTGCACCTTATGTGCCTTCATAAATGAGGGAAGTGTTTTCTGTGCGGGAGGAGGTCGTGACCTCTGACACAGGTTCAGCTTCCGCTTCCTGTTCCATCTGCCGCTCATATTTCTGCCGCTGTTCCTCAGTGCTCTGCCAGATGCCATAGGAGAAATATATGATGAAACCTGAAAGTGGACAACAGTAATACAATGAGAACAAATTATAGAAAAACTCTGCCATTGAATGTGGTAGAATCAGATGGTACAAGAAAGTGTTGAAAGGTTTGCTGTCTTAGAATTGCAATATGAAAACGATCTGAGCAATACCTGGCACTTTATTGCATTGACAAGATTTTCACTAAAGTGGTTACCATGGCAACAGAAATCACCCAATCACACCAATCATAGCACTTGTCTTTGTTTACATGGGACGCTCTGTTTACATGGGACGCTCTGTTTACATGGGACGCTCTGTTTACATGGGACGCTTTGTTTACATGGGACGCTCTGTTTACATGGGACACTCTGTTTACATGGGACGCTTTGTTTACATGGGACGCTCTGTTTACATGGGACGCTTTGTTTACATGGGACACTCTGTTTACATGGGACGCTTTGTTTACATGGGACGCTCTGTTTACATGGGACGCTCTGTTTACATGGGACGCTCTGTTTACATGGGACGCTTATTTTAACCCTGGCGGAGTGCAGTACGTACCAAGAGTCAGCCAGACTCCGAATCTGAGCCACGTCATCTTGCTCAGCTTCATCATCAGGTAGACATTAACAAACATGGACAGGGTCGAGATAAGTGGAACTGCAGGTACCTGAAATAAACAAATACACATCAGCCTCGGCCTTATAAACACAAACGCAGCGAACAATTTAAATATTTAAACCCACATCACACTCACAGCCACTCACCTTGACTGAGGTCAGACCAGCGGGCTAGATATCACACTCACAGCCACTCACCTTGACTGAGGTCAGACCAGCGGGCTAGATATCACACTCACAGCCACTCACCTTGACTGAGGTCAGACCACTGAGCGGGCTAGATATCACACTCACAGCCACTCACCTTGACTGAGGTCAGACCAGTGGGCTAGATATCACACTCACAGCCACTCACCTTGACTGAGGTCAGACCAGTGGGCTAGATATCACACTCACAGCCACTGACTGAGGTCAGACCAGCGGGCTAGATATCACACTCACAGCCACTCACCTTGACTGAGGTCAGACCAGCGGGCTAGATATCACACTCACAGCC
The DNA here is from genome assembly GCA_949316495.1 of Amphiduros pacificus. Lineage (NCBI taxonomy): Eukaryota > Metazoa > Annelida > Polychaeta > Phyllodocida > Hesionidae > Amphiduros > Amphiduros pacificus. The sequence goes on along the minus strand of OX439012.1, from coordinate 33,661,719 downwards.
ACTCACCTTGACTGAGGTCAGACCAGCGGGTTAGATATCACACTCACAGCCACTCACCCTGACTGAGGTCAGACCAGCGGGCTAGATATCACACTCACAGCCACTCACCCTGACTGAGGTCAGACCAGCGGGCTAGATATCACACTCACAGCCACTCACCCTGACTGAGGTCAGACCAGCGGGCTAGATATCACACTCACAGCCACTCACCTTGACTGAGGTCAGACCAGCGGGCTAGATATCACACTCACAGCCACTCACCCTGACTGAGGTCAGACCAGCGGGCTAGATATCACACTCACAGCCACTCACCTTGACTGAGGTCAGACCAGCGGGCTAGATATCACACTCACAGCCACTCACCCTGACTGAGGTCAGACCAGCGGGCTAGATATCACACTCACAGCCACTCACCCTGACTGAGGTCAGATCAGCGGGCTAGATATCACACTCACAGCCACTCACCCTGACTGAGGTCAGACCAGCGGGCTAGATATCACACTCACAGCCACTCACCTTGACTGAGGTCAGACCAGCGGGCTAGATATCACACTCACAGCCACTCACCCTGACTGAGGTCAGACCAGCGGGCTAGATATCACACTCACAGCCACTCACCTTGACTGAGGTCAGACCAGCGGGCTAGATATCACACTCACAGCCACTGACTGAGGTCAGACCAGCGGGCTAGATATCACACTCACAGCCACTCACCCTGACTGAGGTCAGACCAGCGGGCTAGATATCACACTCACAGCCTCTCACCCTGACTGAGGTCAGACCAGCGGGCTAGATATCACACTCACAGTCACTGACTGAGGTCAGACCAGCGGGCTAGATATCACACTCACAGCCTCTCACCTTGACTAAGGTCAGACCAGTGGGCTAGATATCACACTCACAGCCACTCACCTTGACTGAGGTCAGACCAGCGGGCTAGATATCACACTCACAGCCACTCACCCTGACTGAGGTCAGACCAGCGGGCTAGATATCACACTCACAGCCACTCACCTTGACTGAGGTCAGACCAGCGGGCTAGATATCACACACAGCCACTGACTGAGGTCAGACCAGCGGGCTAGATATCACACTCACAGCCACTCACCCTGACTGAGGTCAGACCAGCGGGCTAGATATCACACTCACAGCCACTCACCCTGACTGAGGTCAGACCAGCGGGCTAGATATCACACTCACAGCCACTCACCCTGACTGAGGTCAGACCAGTGGGCTAGATATCACACTCACAGCCACTCACCCTGACTGAGGTCAGACCAGCGGGCTAGATATCACACTCACAGCCACTCACCTTGACTGAGGTCAGACCAGCGGGCTAGATATCACACTCACAGCCACTCACCTTGACTGAGGTCAGACCAGTGGGCTAGATATCACACTCACAGCCACTCACCCTGACTGAGGTCAGACCAGCGGGCTAGATATCACACTCACAGCCACTCACACTGACTGAGGTCAGACCAGCGGGCTAGATATCACACTCACAGCCACTCACACTGACTGAGGTCAGACCAGCGGGCTAGATATCACACTCACAGCCACTCACCCTGACTGAGGTCAGACCAGCGGGCTAGATATCACACTCACAGCCACTCACCCTGACTGAGGTCAGACCAGCGGGCTAGATATCACACACAGCCACTGACTGAGGTCAGACCAGTGGGCTAGATATCACACTCACAGCCACTCACCCTGACTGAGGTCAGACCAGCGGGCTAGATATCACACTCACAGCCACTCACCTTGACTGAGGTCAGACCAGCGGGCTAGATATCACACTCACAGCCACTCACCTTGACTGAGGTCAGACCAGTGGGCTAGATATCACACTCACAGCCACTCACCCTGACTGAGGTCAGACCAGTGGGCTAGATATCACACTCACAGCCACTCACCCTGACTGAGGTCAGACCAGCGGGCTAGATATCACACTCACAGCCACTCACCTTGACTGAGGTCAGACCAGCGGGCTAGATATCACACTCACAGCCACTCACCCTGACTGAGGTCAGACCAGCGGGCTAGATATCACACTCACAGCCACTCACCCTGACTGAGGTCAGACCAGCGGGCTAGATATCACACTCACAGCCACTCACCCTGACTGAGGTCAGACCAGCGGGCTAGATATCACACTCACAGCCACTCACCCTGACTGAGGTCAGACCAGCGGGCTAGATATCACACTCACAGCCACTCACCCTGACTGAGGTCAGACCAGCGGGCTAGATATCACACTCACAGCCACTCACCCTGACTGAGGTCAGACCAGCGGGCTAGATATCACACTCACAGCCACTCACCCTGACTGAGGTCAGACCAGCGGGCTAGATATCACACTCACAGCCACTCACCCTGACTGAGGTCAGACCAGCGGGCTAGATATCACACTCACAGCCACTCACCCTGACTGAGGTCAGACCAGCGGGCTAGATATCACACTCACAGCCACTCACCCTGACTGAGGTCAGACCAGCGGGTTAGATATCACACTCACAGCCACTCACCTTGAATGTCACATAATTGAGATTCTCGGGTTGTCGCCAGATGATGGTGATGATAATCGCCACTATGAGAAGGAACAGCGAGAGAATGAGAAACGTCCACCACTCCAGTGCCACCAGAGGACGCTCACAAAACACCAGAAATGCTGCCATGCCAACCAAGACCAGGCCTGAAATCACACCAACAGATATGCTTCATATCATACAAGTGGCAATCAAATTAATATAGTTCTCAATTTAACAGAACTAACTGGATGATCCCTATTTGAATAACCCAGGTAGTCTATTTTCCAAGGTAATCTATTAAGCCAGGTAATCTATTAAGCCAGGTAATCTATTAAGCCAGGTAATCTATTAAGTCAGGTAATCTATTAACCCAGGTAATCTATTAAGCCAGGTAATCTATCAACCCAGGTAGTCTGTTTTCCAAGGTAACCTATTAAGCCAGGTAATCTATTAAGCCAGGTAATCTATTTAGCCAGGTAATCTATTAAGCCAGGTAATCTATCAACCCAGGTAATCTATTAAGCCAGGTTATCTATTAAGCCAGGTAATCTATTAACCCAGGTAATCTATTAACCTAGGTAATCTATTAAACCAGGTAATCTATTAAGCCAGGTAATCTACTAAGCCAGGTAATCTATTAACCCAGGTAATCTATTAAGCCAGGTAATATATTAAGCCAGGTAATCTATTAACCCAGGTAATCTATTAAGCCAGGTAATCTATTAACCCAGGTAATCTATTAACCTACGTGATATATTTACCAAGGTAATCTATTAAGCCAGGTGATCTATTAAGCCAGGTAATCTATTAAGCCAGGTAATCTATCAACCCAGGTAATCTATCAACCCGGGTAATCTATTAAGCCAGGTAATCTATTTAGCCAGGTAATCTATTAAGCCAGGTAATCTATCAACCCAGGTAATCTATTAAGTCAGGTAATCTATTAAGCCAGGTAATATATTAAGCCAGGTAATCTATTTAGCCAGGTAATCTATTAAGCCAGGTAATCTATCAACCCAGGTAATCTATTAAGTCAGGTAATCTATTAAGCCAGGTAATATATTAAGCCAGGTAATCTATTAAGCCAGGTAATCTATTAACCTACGTGATATATTAACCAAGGTCATCTCTTAAGCCAGGTAATCAGTTATTTAATGATTTAACACACACACACACACACACACACACACACACACACACACACACACACACACACACACACTCCTCCAGTGTCACTCACCCAGGACAGACACAGATAGCTTGGCGATCCTCTCTGACGTCTCTGTTGGTTCTGAACTCTCGGGATTGAAGAGTGTTGATAGGAGGCCGCCCGGTCCTTTAGGCACCAGCTGACTGGTCTCGCTCTGATCCAGACTGGAGGTGTCCACCCTGAAGTGACCAGACAAATCAATCAATGACCCACAAATCAGTGACCCACAAACCAATCAGTGATCAGACAAATCAATCAGTGACCAATAAATCAAGGCTTAGTAATATATTTATAAAGTGATGGAAATATATAGATCTGTTCATAGCACTTTTGTGAATAGTGTTTGTTATATAAATACGCTTTTAGCTTGGATTTAAAACACCTCAGTATGTTGCAATTCTTCATTTGTAGGGGCAGGGCATTCTCGGATTTTGGGTGTGTATGCAGCAAAAGCCCTATCACCGTATGTCCTCATATTAGTCCTTGATACTAAATACTCATTATTTTCAGTCACGCTGAGGGATGTTGAACCATTTTTAGGTATTAGTAGTTGCGAACAGTACTCAACCATGAGATGAGACTGCTCTTTGTGGACCAATGAGTTTGATATGATTCTAGTCTATAATTTACAGTGTATTCATATTAACAAGAAATGTAGACCCTGTGGTTAGTAGCATCAGTGGAAGAAGTATAAATTTAGGCTCCTTTTTGTAGTCACCTAGCATAGGTTGACCAATATTGATATATAAAAAACCCAATAACCTTTAAGTTAGCATATTGCAGTCTGTTTTTAAAAGTACACTGGTCATTGCATTCTGCTTGTTGGTTACAAATAGGTACTTCATAATGTCAAATAAATCATTAGATTTCATAATGTCAAATAAATCACTCTGCTCAAAAGTTGCTCAAATGTATTAGGTCTAAAATAACTTATAAGTTGCCAACTATAACCCATTAACCCATTAACCCATAGTCCCATAGTCTCATAGTCTCATAGTCCCATAGTCCCATAGTCTCATAGTCTCATAGTCCCATAGTCTCATAGTCCCATAGTCTCATAGTCTCATAGTCTCATAATCCCATAGTCCCATAGTCCCATAGTCTCATAGTCCTTTAAGTATCAGCTATAATGTTGTCCTTTAAGTATCAGCTATAATGTTATCCTTTAAGTATCAGCTATGATGTTGTCCTTTAAGTCTCAGCTATGATGTTGTCCTTTAAGTATCATCTATAATGTTGTCCTTTAAGTATCAGCTATAATGTTGTCCTTTAAGTATCAGCTATAATGTTGTCGTTTAGGTATCACGTATAATGTTGTCCTTTAAGTATCATCTATAATGTTGTCCTTTAAGTATCAGCTATAATGTTGTCCTTTAAGTATCAGCTATAATGTTGTCATTTAAGCATCAGCTATAATGTTGTCCTTTAAGTATCAGCTATAATGTTGTCCTTTAAGTATCAGCTATAAGGTTGTCCTGTAAGTATCAGCTATAATGTTGTCCTTTAAGTATCAGCTATAATGTTGTCCTTTAAGTATCAGCTATAATGTTGTCCTTTAAGTATCAACTATAATGTTGTCCTTTAAGTATCAGCTATAATGTTGTCCTTTCAGTATCATCTATAATGTTGTCCTTTAAGTATCAGCTATAATGTTGTCCTTTAAGTATCATCTATAATGTTGTCCTTTAAGTATCAGCTATAATGTTGTCCTTTCAGTATCATCTATAATGTTGTCCTTTAAGTATCAGCTATAATGTTGTCCTTTAAGTATCAGCTATAATGTTGTCCTTTAAGTATCAGCTATAAGGTTGTCCTGTAAGTATCAGCTATAATGTTGTCCTTTAAGTATCATCTATAATGTTGTCCTTTAAGTATCAGCTCTAATGTTGTCCTTTAAGTATCAGCTATAATGTTGTCCTTTAAGTATCAGCTATAATGTTGTCCTTTAAGTATCAGCTATAATGTTGTCCTTTAAGTATCAGCTATAATGTTGTCCTTTAAGTATCAGCTATAATGTTGTCCTTTAAGTATCAGCAATAATGTTGTCATTTA